>OY735213.1:47649449-47699449 GCA_963457665.1 Thysanoteuthis rhombus
AGAAACGGGTCAAGTAAATTTTTTTATAATTTTTCTTATGTAGTAGGGTGCAGTTTCGACTCTGCACTCATATGTCAAATCATATGTGTGTTATATCATACTTTATATGACAGTTTGATTTATAAGACCTGAATCTCATTATGTCTCAATTTAGTTACTGGATATGCAAGTGTTTGTATTTCAGTACCATTACTCACCTGCGTTGTGAGTCAGCACTGTATGAAAACTCATCAATAGGTGTCAGAAAAAAAATTATTGTCACAAATGATCAATAAGTGTAAAGACTAAACATTGAATTTACATCTATTTGTAAGTAATAAGCCTACCCTGTTCTAAGCCAATAGAATCATTTGTTCCCAATTAGGCCTCACATCTAAGAGGGTCTTGCACTTTGGTAATCTACTCTACTCTTGTTGAATAAATGCAACACATTGCATCATTCACTGAACACTAAATTGCAGGTTTCAAAGAGGGCAGAAAACCATTATAAGTTTTGACTCGATTCCCTAAAAAGTAGTTTGCATTTGTTCCTACTGCGTCTACTTTGAATTTTTTTTTCATTTTACTTGTTTTGAAGAGTATGGAAATTCATAATAGAACAATGTGAAAATGTATTCCCTGAAATTCTAAGGGCATTTTACAACATATAAAGCAGCGTTTCCCAACCTTTTTCAACTCAACACCCTTACGTAACACGTAGTCTTAAGTTTAGTTGTCAAAGCAAAAAACATTTTTTTTGTTAAAAGCCAATTTTCTTTTGATCAACATTTTATCTGTAATGCTTATGAGTAAAAAAATAGTTGCTTGAATGTTGTTAAAGATTGAAGGTAAATCAGTTGTTGTTTCAAAGAAAATAGTTGGCACTTCTTACATAATGTTCAGTTTACCGTTTAATTTACTTCAAACTAACAAAAACATAAGAGTAAATTTTGAAAAAAAACATCTTTTTTCTTTATAAACTTCAAGTTTTATTAACTGCTGATGGATTTGAAATGATGAAAAAATTCAAATAAATTTATATATAACTTTTAGTACTTAGTTATTATTAAAAAGTTAATATTAAAAAAATGAATAATTTCGACCTTTTTAGTTTTGATTATATATATAAAAATGATGAAGATATAGCCATTTGGTCTTCCGTACTTAGAAATTCTCAACGTTATCTTGAAAATGTGATTTTTTATTAAAGAAACCACAGAATTCTTTGGAAATTATTGTTTATAACCATCCAGAGTTGAATATCTAATGCCTGCAACTGATTTTTTGAAGTTAAAAGTCAATTTTCAGGGAGGAATGTTGTGAGAAAAAATTAAGCAAATCTCTTTGTAAGCTCATGGCTCACTGTGTTGAATTCTTATTCTACAAGGTAAGAAAAGGTGAAAGCAATGAAGAGTAGTTTTCTTTTTTCCAAAGGACAGCCACATTTCATGATATCCTCCACAACCAAAGATTTATTTCACTTCTTCATCATTTGGTAGCTCAATGATTTAAATTTCTCGTTATTCAACCTTGCAAATGAATAGACTCATAATCCGTAGAATAATAAGAACTCTACAGGGTATTAGGCTCAATAGTTTGCCACTTGCCAGTTACTTAATTGTAATAAAAAGAGAATGGTTGGCAAAATAAGCATTAACAACTGACTAATGCTATTTTTTCCTTGTTTGTAAGCAGATACTGCTAAATAACAACTATTTGTAAATCCGAAGGATAGATATTTATGAAATCTCCACAATGTCCCCTCTAAAAGTTGAAATACCCCATAAGGTCCTTAATCTCAATACCCTTTTGAAACAAACCAACACCCTCTAATTGTTCATGTTGATGACTACAGACGTAAAGTCTGTAATAGAATTCATATTTCTAAGATTCTGCACACCTTGGCTGTAAACCTGGGGCCTTGCAAAAATCTCTCCAGTTAAGTCCTGTTGCTCTTAAGACTGTCCCTGTTAACAAAAATAGTTGACCACCAACAGATAAGTTTTGATTTATTCTCTTTAGTGAATCCCACATCTCATGAATGCCTTCCAATTTTTCAATGAGTATTCTGACTAATCGATAAAAGTTGCCACTTATCATCATGTAATCATTTCCTTAATTCATTTATCAATGTCACATCTGCTTGACAAGTGATGCAATCCATCAGTTATGATAGATAAATCATTAATGATTCCTGAAGCTATTCAATAAGCTCAGTAATAAGATAATTTATCTGTGTCTCAACAAGTATCACAATGCATATGTTAAATCATAATTTATCCATGAATGTGGTACTTCCAAATGTGCTCAGTTGTGAGGAATTGCAGTTTTATAAGTAATTATCACAATCTCATCAATGAATGGTGCAAAACATCAAACCATGTATCTTTAGCCCATCAGTATAAATCACAATACATCAAAAAGGTGTTCACTAAGGAAAATCACTGATTTTAATTGAGTGTGATTGCTGATTGGCAGAAATTACTGCTTATCGCAGAAGGGTTGAAGTAAAATTCATTATTGTCACAATAGATAAGCAATTATTCCAGCTCCTCAATGTGATGCATTATCAGTGAAGAAGTACAATGGCTGATACTGGCTATTTAAATAGGAGTAGGTGTCCTAATGATATTGGTTCCAGTAAATGAAATTAATTCAAATATAGCTTGAGCCTCTCACAGAATAACAGGCTCTAATTTAGATCCTAGATTTTCCACTTAAAACCACTTAGAAAATATAATAATCTAACCACAGCATTTCTGTCAAATAAAAAATATTTTCGTATGATCTTTTCTTGTTTTTCTTTATTTTTTACACTTTACTTTGGAATTTTCACCATAATTTTCTATGTTCACCTGTGTTGATGGTTGCTACAAGTTTATACAGTGTTATACAAGTGAGAGAAGCGGACGAGCTTGTATATTGATCAAAGCCTAAAAGCAATTAAAATCATACTGAATGACCCACCCAGCAGCTGCAGTGAAATCGAAATTTTTGAAAATATTTTCAAAGAGAAAACCGAGCGAGCCATAGAAATAACATTTACAACTACACATATTTGACAAAAAGCGACAATAATCCAAATACACATTTGAAACTTGTAACCTACCAATTTTATTGTAATTATGATTGTGCCATTAATAAGAAACTAAAAATTATCGGTGTTGACAGTATAAGATGAAGAAAATCAGAGATTTTTTACATTTGCAAACTTTGAATTTGTCCTGAATTAGAAGGAGAGAAATGTTATAAATTTGAAATATTTCCTCTTTTGTGAGAATTTTTGTTACTTTTTTAAAATTGAAATTCAGTGTGCACTTTTTGTTTCAACCCCAAAATATCTGTTTTAGTCATTAAATTATTAATGTATGTGTCACATGCATGATTTTGAAACATTGTTATTTGGGAAGAATAGTGTTATCCTTATCGATGGATATAAAGTTTGATTCTTTTTTTTTTTTTTCTCATATACAGACATTACATATCATCAAGTTTTGATCATAGTTTATTTTTTGCCCAAACCCTGTCAATTAACCATTAAACTAACTAATTTTCTTTGAATCAAATTTCTATGAAAAATGTTATTTTGGGAAAACTCATAACTCATGATTTGTGCCCTCATAACTTTTTGCCATTGTTGTGCAAGAGGGCAAAAATATTTTAGATGTCTGTAAAAAAGACAGTAAAATGTACAATATACGGATGGTGGCCTCAATCGAAAATTGAACAGTTTCACACCATCACTCACTCAATATTAAGGATGGTACACAAATGAAAAGAATTAAGATAATGAAAGAAAAACACAATTTTGATTAGGCACTATTACTTGCTGTAACCATGATATATATTCAATATATATGTATATATATATATATTAATAAATCATATTGTAATAAATATAGATATGAATAAATGATCAGTAAATTAGAAATAATATTTATAAATTAAAATGTGCAGTTAAACTGGTGTTAGTAAGTGGTCAAGTGAAATTCTTCTTTACTCTTTGGTGTATCTCTGGTCAATTTTGACTATGGTTATGACAATTATTCATATTGAAGTTTTACGACAATAATTTAGGTGATTGTTTTGTGTCAGTTTTTCACAGGGATGAGATTCGGATAAAGGGTTAAAGCCAAAAATTATGTTGAAAATTTTTGCCCTCTCCTTATCAGAATCTTGACAGTTTATTTTCTTTTTTATTAGCAAATGATATTTAGCTGATTATGGTTGAAACAAACAGGAATCTGTCAATTTTCTGTATTTTGAAAATCTTTTTCTTGCGTTGCAAAAATTGGAACAAACTGTTTAATTTTTCCTTTCTAACAAATATGATCATATTTGGGTATGAGCAGGTCATTTTCTATATCATGAAATACATGTTAAATAACAAGCATAACAGTCCTGACTTCACTGCATTCAGCAAAGCAATTGCTACAGAGGAGAATCTGTCAGAAAATATTTTGTGAACTAGCACAGTGACCTTTCGGATATCCAGTTGACTGTGTTAAACCATATTGATTTCATGTTTTGCTGGAAGAATTTCACTTGGTCACTTACAAGCACCAGCTCCTCTGTACGTCTATTTAATTTATAGATTTTGAGGACTCCGTTTGATTATCTAAATGATAAAATGATTTCTATATTGAATGTTGAAAAGAGATGGAACATGTTGATTTTTAAAGGAGGATTTGTATCCTTTCAAAAATTTTATTCACTATGCTTAATGTGGACCCTCAGATGTGTAACACTTAGGATAGCTTAAGGCTTTTATCAAAATAGTTTGAACATTTGTAAACTTAGTTGGTTTCATTTGGGTTCAAATTGTTATGAAGATCATCATTTACGTACCTTGACTAATTTTATTTTGTCAGATTTGCATTCAGTATGACTGTTGATTAACTTTGGAATAGAAAGTTTATTCATTTAACATCACAATTCAATTTTTGATCTCAAAAGTGTGTGTATCATTTGAGCATTTTTTTTTATAAAGCAGAGAGAGAAAGAATCTTTATTTGAATGGTATACAAATCCATTTAAATTTTTTTCATTCAAATTTTAGCAACTGTAATCTTAAACTATACGTTAGAACAGTGGTTCCCAAACTTTTTTGAATAACCGTACCCTTAGTATATGAGGATTCTTTCATGGTACCTCAAGTCAGAAAATAAACTTTTTTTTATTCATATTATCAACTTACTCTTATTGAATAAAGCTTTGATTTTTGTTTCAACACTTGATTCAAAACCTTCATCACAAGACTATCTGGAAGATTCAATCTTCAATGAGGGTGCAGAGAATTTATCATTATTTATATGCAGCTACAATGTACCAAAAATGTCAACACAGTTCTAGAACAATCAAGAATGTAAACCTTAGTGTTTCTCTGAATTTTTGAGATGAGGTATTATTATTATTATTTCTAGCATTATTCGGACTATCCTCATCTTGGTTGTTTTTCATACAACGTTTCGGCCATTGTACTCTACGGCCTTCATCAGGTATCATCTGGTAGATGTGGGGAAAGTAACGAACTTCCCCTACACCTACCAGATGATACCTGATGAAGGCTGTAGAGTACAATGGCCGAAATGTTGTATGAAAAACAACCAAGATGAGGATAGTCGAAATAATAAATAAATGTAAACCTTGTTTATCAACTGTAGTGTTGAAATGAAGTTCAACATTAGATGGACTGAGTGATTTGTGATATGCCAGTTAAATGTGCTTCTAATGTGATTGTGCATCAGTATATTGATCTGCTATTGCTAGGAATTATCAAAATTTTCAAATAGCCTGTGGCATCCATGGGAGCTAACCATTGCACACACTTTTGGAACCACTGACCTTAAACATTAGAATTACAAAAGAGATAAGCTTATTTACACTGAAATATTTTTTAAAAATCTACATGCAAAGTTCAATGAAAACCTTTTTACATCTTTTATTAGCTGTAAGCAGAGGTTTCAAACTTGAAATATAAGAAAAATTAGTGCAAACATTTCAAAATTTATTTTTGTTTTATTTGAATCAAAGCACATTTTTTCCGGGATAACAACATAAAATCCACCAGTTTTCTATGATCTTCAATTGAAACAGATAATTTTCTTGTTATATGATCCAGGTAAGTCACTGTCTTCTCCAATATATGACAGCTGATAGCCGGGGCTGGCCATTGGTACTGGCAATGCAGGCAGTTACCCAGTTACCTAGGTTGTTAAATGCTTGACGGAAACTTTTCAAATATATAGAAAAATGGTAAAATGAATGTATTAAACTGACTGAAAATAATCATAAAAAGGAAATTCCCTGATGTGAAAACAGATTTCCTAGGAATATTTAACAGTTAAATACTTTCTGCTGTGGTGAAGCTAGGAGAAACAAGTAGCAAAGGAAATTCTCATGGCCAATGACAAGCTCTGTCAGGCTTAGCTAGTTTGATGAGATAGAGGACTCACAACAATAGCAGGAGCTAGGGAGGGAAGGGTGATTGGGGTGAGATGATGTCACAAGTGAATAAATGAATAGATAAAATAAAGCTATAGTAGAAGGATACTGAAGTGATTATTTTGTCATCATACTGTATCTCTTTTAGAATAGATTGCTACCCTGATAGACTGCTTGTCCTTGACCCATCAATAGAAATTTCTGTCATTGCAGTTCACTCAAAAAAGTTTTCATATTATTGTAATTGATGGCAACTCTGTTCTATCTATGAGTCAGGGCTTTATCTTGCAATGTATAACTATTACACTCGTCATCTTCTGCAGTTAATGGGTTAATAGTATGATGCTTTATTCCACATATCAAAGAAAATATATAATGGTGCAAACATTTAAGAGGTTTGAAAGTATTTGGCCAAAACAGAGTAGCAAGTTATATGTCAAAGGTAATGATTTTTTATTTATATATATCTACATTAAATGTCATGGATGGTAACCTTTTATGCTTTTGAATAATTGATTTTTAGCTACCTGCCAATGTATATTGATTAGATGATTTTAGTATGTTATGCACTTTGGTTGGAAACATTATCCTAATAAGTAATCCAATTTTTTTTTCTGAAGAAAAATTTAGATTTTCAAATGATTTGGTTTGATTTTTAATTTGTATTAATTTATTTAAATAAAGTAATATCCATGATATTATTCTGCTTGATTCTACCTGCGTTCAAATGTTATACTTTTAGTAATAACATGAAGAAAAGGATGGGTAGTTGAATAAAAGGTTAGGATAAGACAAGGCAGAGAAGTATGATTGGTATTTTAATTAGAGGGTAAGAAGAAAGGAAGCAGAAAGGAAAGTTTGGTAGTTTGATAAGAGGGTAGGGACTGAGAGAAGGAACAAGCAAATTAGGTCATTTGATAAGAGGGTAGGAGGAGAAAAACTTATCCATGTTTGTATAACATTTAGATAAAAACATTGTTGGACCACAAAGATTGGAAGGGATAAGAGAGAAAATTGGGAGATACAGGCAAAGGATGAGAGAGAAGTAGAGGCATGAGATAATGGATAATCTTATTTGAAAGCACCCATGGAATTTCCATGAGTTCAGCAAGTTAATAATGAATGTCACAAAGCAAAGCCATTCAGTGGAGTTTGATCATTTTTTGCTCTGAAAATTTGTTAATGAAAGACAAGTTTTATCAGTGTCTTTTTTTAACCTCCCTAATGACCAGTCCACATCAAGGTGAGGGTGGTGTTGTGTTCATTTTTTATGAGAATCTGTCACAAAAACTTTTTTCAGTTTTCAAGTTGGCCTGGCTGGTAGGCTCTGTATGTATCACACATACAGGCTATACTAAAATTTGCACCTTATCATGTCTAGTGAAAACTTATTTTTCTATTTAATGAAAATTCCTCCCACCATAATAAGTTTTTAGTTGGGGGTTCAATTTGCAATGTAAGTTTATGCTAAGAATGATCATGTTTGTTATTTGAAAATTCATACTTTTTTAGTCATTACTGCCCAACGAGAGGTGAGAGAAGTAACTTATTGATTGATCAATCCTTTTTACAATTTTTAATTGATCACTCACCAAACATGCTGCCAAAAGATTTTGGTCATGTGATGGTTTCTTTCAAATAACTTACCAACTTTTATTACTTTATTTTCTTGCTTTTCTTTTTTTTTTATAATGTAAAATATATCCCATGTGTCAAAAAAATTTCATTGTTAACTAGAGAACTTCACTTAATTAAGGTCTGAGTAAATTGCTATCAAAAAAAAAAAATTAATAAAAAACATAGATGGATATTGCATTGTGTTTAATTAAATTTGTTCTTAAAAAAAGATTCTTATGCTTTTTTTTTCTTGTGATCCCAGAAAATGTTATATGTACATATACATCGCTTTGAATAAACAATCACTCATTCTTCCTAAGGAGATGAAAAAGGTAAAAGAGTAGACAACATGCATTATGATGAAAGACTTACGCCCCGATCAAGTTGCACCCTTACTATCTGAATGTATCCAGGATGCAAGTTGATGCAGTTGTTCTGAATTTTTCATAAGTGAAAAAAAATGCAACATTCAGACCAGTTCATTAGTCAGGATAAATTTACTTCTCACAACGTGAATATATACACCAAAGTGCATATGAGTGTATGTTAATTTATGTAACAGTATCTGTATTTTTGACATCAGTATATGGTGTATAAACATTTTTTGTATACCTGACTATGTTTCTATATAAATAACATATGTGTGTGGATCGGTGCTTGTTTCTTCTTTTCTCTATCTCTCTCTCTCCTTCTGAGCATGTATCTTGTGTGTGCATGAATGTACGTGTGCCTCAGTGTGAGTGTGTGTGTGCATTTGTATCAGTATGTGCGTTTGCAAATTTGAATGAATCTAAGAGTACAGTTGTGAGTGAGGACCTTAGTTCCTTATATAGGTCAAAGATATATAAGTGAAAAATAACTATGCCTCTTGATTTATCTGAGATGCTACAGATGTGAGCGCTACACTTCAGTGGTATTTACATGTGTTTGCTTTGTGTGGAAATGTGTGTGCATATATATGTATATGTATATAATGTCATGTAAACTTTACACACTCAAATGTATGGAGAAGGAAAGTAGTGAAAAGGCAAAATAGATATGATATGGAGCAAAAAAAGTGTGATATTTATTTGTTTGTTTGTTTTTGTTTTTTTCCATTTCTGTAAACTCCTTGTGAAGCATAATGCCACAACCACACAGCACCAGCAGATCTACTTCTGGGCAACTCCCCTGAGCTGGGCACATGACAGTCCAGCCACCTTTTTCTCACTCTTAACAGATCTCCTTTATGTCCACTTTCACCTCTCGATTCTTCTGTTAGCCTGTTGAGTCCAATCCATCACTTGAGCTGGTTTCCCTACTCTCCGACAGGGTTCTTGATTTTCCATGTTTCTATCATAGCTTTTGCCTTTGTCGTTAGAAGTTTGCTCAGTGAAGTGGCTTCCCATAAGCTTTCAGAAGCATACATCATGAGCCATCCTGGAGAGAAATCTTTTTGATGAGACTCTTGCTGCGGCAATCATCTGAGTGATGCAACTGTAATTTTAGTTGCAAAAAGGTTTTACAGGATGGAGTTTCCCCTCCTTTATATGGGCTTGGAATAGGCAAGATGATCCAAAAGGAACATTGAGTGAAATTTATTCAAATGTGTATTTATTGTCTATACATGTATTTATAACTTTTTTTGGTCTTTCTTTATACTTGCCCAAGTGAAATATATATACAGTTTTTAGCATCCTATATGATATTTATATAACACTTGTAAAAAATATTGGCAGTATTTGAATAATTTTTCAATTTCATTGTACCTGGAAAATATCTGAAACCTTATGTTGCCTTACATTTTTCTTATGTTCAGCATGAATGAACCTGGGTTTTTCTACACATTTGCACACAATCAGAAAAGTGTAAGGGAGAATATTCTACAATCAGGGTTCAGTTGTTATCTCTCTGGACAAATGTTACAGACAAAAATATAGACATACACATGGTGTATTTTATAAGTAGATTTTTACATTTCATCATCATCATCAATCTTTAATTGTCCATCGTTGGACATAGACCTTCACTAGGATTCGAAAAACACTCTCTCTATCATGGGCCTCCCAGAGCCAATGCTTTCTGAATTTGTCTAGTTTGTCTCTCCATCTTGTATTCAGAGGACCTCAGTTGTGCATGTTATCTCTGGGGATCCATGTTGTGAGTCATGATGTCCATCAGTTGTCTGCCATTCTTGCACCAGCCCAAAGCCATTTCAGTTTTCTAGTAGATTCTATGATGTCTCAGACATGTTTCGTGATGTCCATTGGTTGTCTGCCATTCTTGCAACATGACTAGCCCATTGCCATTTGAGTTTTCCAATGGATTTTATTATGTCTTGGACTCTTGTTTTTTCTCTGATATATTGTGTATCTTGTGATCTCTCCACGTGAGGTTGAGCATGATTATTTCATTTGGAAAGTGCATGCTTCTTAGTCTGTGGGTCAGTCTCTTAGTTAGGTTCCATGTTTCAGCTCCAGCCTTTTAATTTTTCACCAGAATAATTCTCTGAGAAAAAGACCAATATTAATGGAGATAGGGTCACACAAATCCTCTATAAGGTTATAAGCAGAATCTGATTTGGGAGTCCCACCACCACCTCTTAACCCCCCCCCCCCCACCGCATTGCTTTTAGTTCACTCATGCCTCAGGTTGGCTCTGAACAGAGTTGGTAATGAAGACAGCTAGTAAAAAGATGGGAAGGACTTGAAGAGGAAATCTTGATGGAAAGATAACTGGAGTAGAAAGAAGTTTCCTAGAAAGGAAGAAGAGATATTCTTTTTTTCAACTAAGTGAAAGAGAATGGGAAAGTAGAAATTAAATTCTTTTTTGTTCATTGAAATAGAAAAAGAAATTTATTTGAAGTTAATTCTATTTATATGTATTGAAATATTTTCTTTAACAATTTTGTTGGCAATCATTTGCTTCATGTCTACAGAAATTTTAGATCACTTTGACTTGGTGGAACAATCAATGAAAAATAATTAGAGGTGGATTTCCCACCCAAATCAAAGTGATCTACAATTCTCGGTGACATTAAATGAAAACTACCTTTTTGAGAACTCAGAATGTCTTAATTTTTTTCATTACCAATAAAGGATTTAATAGATTCACACACAAAACATCATGAAAAATTTCTAAACATTGATATTAGATGCAAACAGAAAACACTCTTCCTAAATCATATAATATAGATGGAGCTGATAAATTTGTGTTTACAAAATTATGCATATTTCTAAGTTTTTTAAATTGTATGAATTGGATTGTTGAGATGGAATTATGTTGAAATTATTATTTTATCTCTGCATGTATGAATGTGCGCATCTTTACATTGCATTCATCACTTCATCACTTATGAATTGATACAGATATTTTTTATTATTAGAACCCTTCAACTAAAACCATCACCTTTGGTTTCTTCAGTTTTTAAGTGATTCTAGCTGGTCATGTATAAATGTTTCTTATGTATAGGCCGCAGGGGCTACATGGCTGAAAATTCAAATATTTACTCCCTATTGTGTCTGAAAAAACCCTCCCCCTCTTCTTGAAGACTTGCGAAAAGAGAAGAATTTATCAACATAGTAAATAATGTGACTTTTCTATTTCTTCCTTCGTTCCTCTGTCTATAATTGCATTTTGAGTACACAGATACTACACATGGATTCTAAGCATAGTACCAGGGAGGGGCAATATTTTGATCCTAGGCAGATATTCTGATGCTCCACAGAAGTGCTGATCCATGCATAAATAATCCTGTAATTTCTTACAGGTACTGAACTTGTCAAAACTAATCCCTGCTGATTCTGACCCACAGAATCATTGCAACAGTTACTTTTTGATATATACATTTGCCAGTTTAATATTTTGTGTTTCTACATTGGCTCATCTTTAATACAGCTGCAAAAATATTTAAAGCTATATAATAGTTACTTGCTATGGATATTAACACATACTTAAGTATTTTTAAAGTTTACACAAACTTGGTCAAGCTTATATGTATTCATGCATTTCAGCCCAAGTTCTCACCCTCCTTGAAGCAATCTACTAATATAACATGCATTGTGATCAACTATATTTTTTGTCTGTAATATTTTTCAAGGGAGATAAATATTAAACCTCCATTATAGAGTAGTCACCCATATATATTTGCAAATGTATAAAACATCCGGCTTCAAGAAAATGCAGATCAGAATATCTAAAAAAAATTTTTTACACAGTTCAGAAACTGGAAATTTATCCAAATATTCTGCTAGCAATATACAATTACTTATCAGATAAAAATGATTGACTGTATACCATGGAGATAACAAATAAGTTTTTTCACTATAAATAACACATCTTCGTTTTATATAACTCTTGAATTCATATTTGAAAATTAAATATTAAATATCAAAGGGGAAAACTTCTGATCAGAGTTACATCCTTGTACTTTCAGATGAATTTTTTTTAATTTTCTTATTAAATTCACGATATATTTCCATTTGAAAAAAAACAAACATATCTATTGTTATATTACCAAGGTCAAACAACATGCTTATCCACTAAGGTTATTTTAAATTCATTTTAATGTTGTAAAAATGGCTCCATAAAATAATAAAATATGCTATTATAGGGTATCAAAGGAAGAAAACTTTTTTGTTCCATTTAGAGAAGTTCCCATATTGGAATGCTATCATTCATTTCTTCCTTTCTATTATTTTATCAATGTATGCGGAAACACAATTGAACCTATGCTAAAAATGGTACTTCAGTTTTCCCATCTAATTCTGATCTTTTCATCAAATTGGGCTTTTCAATCAAAAACCTTTTCATACTTTGATCCTCAAGTTTAATTATGGGACAAATTTAACAGCAAACAGGATGCATTGCAGAGCACATCAATGAACGTTCAAACAGGATATTGCATTTGCAGAGTCACTCTCTTTTGTCTGATGGGATCATTTGTAGAAATGAGGATGAAAAACAAAAGGATTCAAATAAATTTGAGACTGAAGATTCCATCCTTTGATTTATACGGTTAATAAAAATCAATACATATTTGAACATAAAAAAAATATGCGTACACATAAATTCTGATATCTTTATAACTAATCAAGCATACGTTAGAGTCAGTATAATCTATCTCATACAAAACCACTGATGGATTATGTACCAACTAGACCCCTTAGTGAGACACCCTCTGACCTTTATATTTTTGGAGCTTAATATAGAAAACACAATGGTTTTCTAGATATGAAGAAAATATACGCAGAAGAACAAAATTATTACACCCAAAATACTCGTGTACACTCAAACTGTTGTTTGTACATTTGATTCAACCATTTTTTTACTCTCAGGCCCCCTCCCTGGGCTTAAGCCTACATGTTAATCTGCCACTTCATGTACTAAATCCAAAAATAAGCATACACATATAATTGCACACAGACTAGGTTTGTCCAGGGAGCATCCAGCCATTTATTATTAACAAGAAAATAGCCTACCAAGGGTAATGGTACCTTAGTCCTCATCAGATACTTCCTTTGAAACTCCCCACACTTATCAAAGTCCATTCCACTTTTCTGAACAATCTGCAAAGTTATCTTTTGGGATTGTCATCAGCTGTCTCGTTGCATTCTCTTTAATCTCATCTGCAATCTGAAATCTAATCCCTTTCAACAATGAAAAGCCAAAAGTCTGACATCTGAACATGATTCAACCATGCCACAAAAATTAAAACTTAAAGCAGCCTAGCGGTGAACTTCTTCAAAGTTTGGAAGATTCAAAACTAGCCAGTGTCAGAAATACATGGTTTTCAAAAAGCCTTATAAATGGTTTGGTACCGTATCTTTAATGATGAAGAAGTGTGCTAGAATGAATTTACCAGTATGCCTGTCATATAATCTCTCTGAAGTATTTTGAAAGCATATAAATCATTGTATTGAAGCACACACATTCAATCACACATTTTATTTTTGTCCTTTTATTGTATTTACAGGCATGCAGGTAATTTTTTCACTTCTCATTATTAAGTAATGAGACAAAGAACTGCACAAGTAGTTTCTATTTAGAACAAAAATTTTAAGCTTTCGTTTGTTAGAATTATTTTGTACTTTCTCGTATATTTTAAATTATATCTTTAGTATCTAATCAAAAACTGTTAGCCTGTATTGACATTTCCCAGACATCTAAATTGTTAATTACAAAAAGTTTAACAGGATCCTATATTTACCTTTTTTAATAAATCAACAGCAATGAAATTCACCAGCAAATCACAGAAAACTTTCAATTAAAAACAGTAAACCATATCCTGTGGATTGAGGACTCCACAAATTGTCTGGCTAAATGTCAATGTGGAGAGACATCTGTCTTCTTTGAAATCTATTTCTTTGCAACTCTATGAAATTGTGTTTGTTAGTGATATTAAGAATAAAACCATGAGCATTTTAGCCTTAATTGCCTAAATATAAATAGTTTTAAACTGAAAGTGATAATGATGTAAATCTATAATTTCTTTGCATTATACATATGCAACTTTCCCTGTATCTAATGAACCAGTTAGGATGATATCTAAATGGTTATTTTTAACTTAAGGGATCAGTTTTTGTAGCATTGTATTTGGAAAAGTGAAAGAATTTTTGTAGAGGAAATAATGATTGTATTTGTCTTACATCATATACTCAAAAACAAATTTCTCCCTGTTTCCCAATTCAGAAATGATTAAGGACAAGTACTTTTTACACTAGAAGGTACTACTTCATCATCATCATCAATCTTTCAACGTCAGTCGTTGGGCATAGACCTTCTCCAGAATTCGCTACACTTCTCTATCATGGGCGTCGCGGAGCCAGCACTTTCTGAATTTATCTGGTTCATCCCTCCATCTAATATTCTGCCGGCCTTGGTTACGCATGTGATCTCAGGGGACCCATGTCTTGAGTTGCGATGTCCATCAGTTGTCCACAATTCATGCAACATGTCCAGCCCACTGCCATTTGAGTTTTTTAATGGATTCTATGATGTCCCTGACTCTTGTCTTTTCCCGGATGTACTGTGCTGTCTTGTGGTCTCTCCCTGTGAGGCCCAGCATAATTCTTTCATGTGCACGTTGCATGGTTCTCAGCTTATGGGTCTGTCTCTTGGTTAGGTTCCATGTTTCAGCTCCATAAGTGACTATAGGGAGGATGCATTGGTTATACAACATTCTTTTCAGGATTAATGGGATCTTCTTATTTTTGAAGGTTGAGCTTGCTCTGCCAAAGGCTTGCCATCCTAGTGTGATTCTTGGCTTGATTTCTTCTTCTTTTGAGGGTCTTATGAAGATTCGTTGTCCTAGGTAGATGTAGTGATTTGATCTAATTTCTCCAGTTCTGTGTCCTCAATTTTGATCTTAGTGTTTTTATCTCCGATGTGGTTGTTGCACATGATCTTTGTCTTGCTGAAGTTCATGTGTAGGCCGACTTTCTTGCTCTCTTCATTTAGTTAATCTATCATTAGTTGGAGGTTGTGTCGGTTCTCCGCAAAAAGAGCAACGTCATCTGCAAATCTGAGGTTGCTCAGATACTCGCCATCTATTCTAATTCCTGTACTCTCCCAGTCTAGTCTTCTGAAGATCATCTCGAGGCAGGCTGTGAAGAGTTTAGGTGAGCTGGTATCACCCTGTCTTAATCCTTTCTGGAGCTGAAAGGGGTCCAAGTCTTTATGTAGCCTGATATTTAATTCTTCATCCAGAATCGTTAGATCATTGCTGGTGATTTATGCCCAGTGTTGAAAGTAACAAACAAATGCTTTCCCAACAGAATGGATGGTTGGATTTGAGGTTTAGATATTACCCAAATGTGTAGGTTTTCTTTACTCACTCATGATATAGGATGTCCAAAAAAATTAGTTATTATATTCCTTCTCACTTTTGAATTGTATGGAAGGTCTAATAGAGTTCACATCCAATAGGACTGGTAAGTTCTGTTGTGGCCACAGGATATATATATCATTAATGTACAAAAAATGATAATCCAAGAGGAAATTGATATCAAAGAGACTGGTAGACAATATCACGAGAGCTGATAGGGCAACGTTTCCTGTCGGTGATTCCACTAAGTAACAACGTACCTTAAGCCAGACTGAAGCCTTCTCAAAGTTATAGACAGCATATAACTAACTGTATTTTGAAAAAGAGAGACAGCTGCATTTTTCCCTTCATCAGCTGACCAAAATCAAACCAAATATCTGAAATATTCATGATTGGTCAGTTATTTTTTTAGAGTTGATCTTTATTCATACCTGTCTTGAGTTTTTTCTTTTCTGCTCCTCTATTTAGTAAGAAACCATCCAGCAAAACTGTCACAACTGTTTCTTTGGTTTCAAGTTGGTCTGACCAGCTCTGTATGTATGTATGATGGATGCAAGCCATGCCAATGAAGCCAGAGGGCTGAAAATTTAAGCATTTATGCCTTATCATGTCTAGAAAAAACGTTTTTGGTTGTTTTCTTTTAAATTCCTCTCTAAACGGATCTTTAGCAATGTTTTCCAGTGTTTTCAATTAAAAGCCTGTGAAATGAAGAGAATAGGAATTATCTTCTGCAAACAGGGCCTTACTTAAGGCAGAGTAAACAGTGTAGGTTCTCTGCAAAAAGGGCAATGTCATCAGCAAATCTGAGGTTGCTCGGATATTTGCCGTCTATTCTGATTCCTGTACTCTCCCAGTCTAGTCTTCTGAAGATCATCTCAAAGCAGGCTGTGAAAAGTTTGGTTGAGCTGGTATCACCGTGTCTTCCTACTCTTTATTTTTCTCTCTTAACGCCATATGAAGATAGTATAAGTTGTTCTCTTATTGTTTTATCAGTAATAACACTAAGATTCTGAACCTGACATCCTTCTATTTCCCCAGTAGTCAATAAGATATTTTAGAACTAGTTGTTCCCAAAGCAAAAATTCACTGTTTGAATTTCTACATTAATTTTTTTCTAGAAGAAAAAAACTACACCATGTATGTATGTATGTATGTGTGTGTGTGTGTGTGTGTATGTATATATATATATATATATATATATATATATATATATATATATATATATATTATATATATATATATATATATATATATATATATATATATATATATATATATGTGTGTGTGTGTATAGTGGAAGTTGTGATGCATTTGGTAAAAATATCTGCTTATGTTTTTGTTTGGTTTGAGCAGTTTCTCCACATTCTCTTACTTACTTACTTAAAGACTTGATATTTCATAACTTCAAGGCTATTGATAGTGCAAATAAATGATTATGTCTCATCAGCTTCATCTGGGGTTTCATTAAAAAGGGACTGAACTCTTTTAAGTGGAAGAGTCCATTGTTTCAAGTGGTGGATAGAAGATATTTGAATCAGCTAAATAGTTATCTTTAAATGAAAGAGTCCTTTGTTACAAACAGAAAAAATCAATGTATACAGTTTTCCCTTCAGCTTTTCAAATCATCCACAACTCTTACAGAATCTATTTTATTTTTATAGAGTTTAAAGTGAATGCTTTTTTTTTTGTATGGTAGACCTCCACTATTATGGCATCATTGAGCCTAAGATATGCCTGATTAGGGAAAATTCTTAATCACAGAGGGATTACCACTAATCACACCTGAGTTTGATAATAAGAAAACTAAAACCGTAAAAGAAAAGCTGGTGAAATTTCAATAAAGAAGAGTTTACAGCAATACATCGTCTCAATAGTTACTTACCTATTGAGCTGAAACGTGGAACCTAACCAAAAGATTGACCTTCAAACTGAGAACCATACAACATGCATACAAAAGAAACATGCTCAACGTCACATGGGGAGATCATAAGACAGCACAATATATTAGAGAAAAAACAAGTGTCCAAGACAAAATGAAATCCATTGGAAAACTCAGATGGCAATGGGCTGGTCATGTTGCAAGAATAGCAGACAACCGATGGACATCAAGACTCACAACATAGATCCCCAGAAATCACATGTGTAATAGTGGGTGGTAGAATACAAGATGGAGAGAAGAACTAGACAAATTCAGAAAGTATTGGCTCTGCAATGCCCATAATAGAGAGGTGTGGCGAATCCTGTGGAAGGTCTCTGTCAAAAGATGGACAATAAAAGACTGATGATAATGAAAAATATGTAAAAAAGAAAGTAACAATCCAACGAAAGTATTTACTGATATAAATCACCTTCACAAACTAATTTGTTCGTAAAATGAGGTATGATTATCCATAGAAAACAATGCATTAAGTAAGATCATATTCCAAAGTTTAAAAATTTATTTGTAAAATCTTTTAATTTTTTTTTTGTATACAAAAAAGAAAGAAGTATAGGTAAGAAACCAAATAAAAAAAGGAAGTAAAGATGAAAAAAAATCTGTATGAAAAAGGATGGGAAGAAGAAGAAACTGGGAGGAAACAAAGAGGAAAGGAAAATAGAATAAAAATGAAAAATTACCTGCCATGTTGGCTGTTGCCATATTAAAAAATTGATTTAAGGACCAGTGTATGGATATGGAACTAGATAGAAAAGAAGAGGAAAGCTTCAGTTTCATCAGTCCAAATTCAAAATAAACCCTCTTCATTTTTTTTGGCCATCCCATGAATACTCTTACGCTTCAGATTTTTCAATTTGATTTTTGGCAAATCAGTATTTTAAAAAGAATTTTCAGTTTTAATGCATTTCATCCTTTTCCGATTCTGGGTAGAATGGCAAGACATCCAGTTTTTTGCATTCTGTCCTCCGTCTGATAAGACCTTGCGCCAGACGTTAATTTGTTCTCCTTTTTGGAGAAGAAAAATAGAAAAATATGTTAACTGTTGTTATCAGTTAAATTGCTGTATAATATGTTGTTGCTGTAATCAACACTGATGAGCCATACATTGGGAGCACAGGATCCACTGACCCTCAGGTTACCAACCTGTAAAAAGGGTCTGGTTATACATACTAAGCCCGAGGCCCAGGAAATGTTAATCTGCCCATTGGTACAGATAAATGTATAGGAATTGAATTACAGAAGAATGTACAGTAGGTTGATGCAATATCTCAGGAAATTTAAAATTACAGTGTGTGTCTCAAGGAAATTTAAAAACAGTAGTGGAACAGGATTACAGATAGCTAGATTAGTGAGGGTCTGCTCTATTTTATGTACAGAGCCCAAGTCTGTATGCAAACAAAGAACATCAACATACTTCATGGCTTCTTCAATTACTTAGCTGTTTTATCAATAAGTTCCATCAGTATCAATCCTTCCTCTTGAGGGATGTATTCTCATTTCAGTTCTTTTTTGTTTCCTTCCAGCAGCTGCTTTCAATAGATAACATCTTACCTAGAGAGAAAGGATTCAGATTATCCTCAATAATAAATAAATAAATTCTACCTCTTGAAAAATCAGGCTCATTGTTGTACAGTATTGTTTCTGTTTCTACTTCAAGTGTTAAGGCTTATACTTTCAGAACATTTTTTTTATTCAACACTTACTTCAGGCATAAATACTGCAATGTGTGAAGATCAGTAATGATCGCTGCATTTGAGCTTTCTGAAGCTAACATAATTTAACATTTTTCTTCTTTCAATCAAGGTAGTTATCGAGTACCTCATTTTTAAGCATCAAGAATTTTTTCTCTTGTTCATGATACATACCATCAGTTTTTCATGTTTTCATCACCCTTTTCTTTTAAGTACTTGGAAAGTTTGTTTTTTTCTGAGGGAAAGAATAAAATGCGCATAAGTAGGAACAGATATTCTTTAAAAAAAACTTCTCTGCTCAGAATCAAATGCTTATGCTCATACCAGTGATACTTGAATATATCTGTATACATGCACATATTTGCATAAATGCATACATATGATCTTTTACATTTGTTTGCATATGTATGTATGCTTGATGAGTATACAACTATGTATTTACTAGTTTATTCAAGCTGTCAAAAAATGGCGGTAGTATTTGAATATTTTTACTGTTGCATTGTGCTCATTTTCTTGTTTGTGTTCAACCAGAATTACCCGGATTTTTTAAAGCATTTGCAAAAAAATTACGAGGGATATAATTAGCATTTAATTGTAATCATCACTGACAAATATTACCGACATACATATGGTGTATCATATGAATGAATACAGACACAAACTGAAGGACCACTTTTGTACAAACTTACATTGCAACTTGAACTCTCCCCTGAAAACTCACTTGGGAGCAGGGAATTTTGAAAAAAATGAAACAAATGAAACATTTTTTTTCTGAGAGAAATTAAAACTTGAATTCACAGTCCTCTACCTCCATTTGTGTGGCTTGTATGTAACACATACATACATAGCCAACCTGACAGCCAGACCAACTTAATAACTAAAGAAACCCTTGTTGACTGTTTTGCTTGATGATTCCTTATAGATGTATTTGTTTATATGAGAACATGTGTGTATGCTAGGTGTACGAGAGATGAAATAATAATAAATGTAAATATATTTATCTAAATAACTGCTGCCTTGAATAATAAGGTACTAGAGTGTCGCCCATCGTATAACAGCATTTTAATGTAGGGAGTATACTTTTGCCATTGTTGGTAATATCAGGTTTTGAAATTTCTACTCATTCCCACATCAGCTGTCCAATGAAATGTTTGTAAATTTTAGTTGGCTTTCATCAAATATGGGTAAGGAAAGCTAACTCAATATCCACTTCAACTCTGAACTCAGATGATAGGTGACAAGCACCGTAATTAAATGTATTTTTCACTACATTCTAAGGAAAAAGTAATCAATGTTTTTTTAAAATTCAGTCAGGTAATTAAATCAACAATTTTTTGTCACATCCTAAATTTCTATGATGGCTACTTTATTTTTGGAAGATTTTTAATTACGAAGTTTAAATTTTCCTGTCAGCAGATATAAATCATGGCGTAATCAGAGGTAATTTTGGAAGACAAAAATCTCCATTAGAAATAGTATAAAAGTATGCAGAAGTAATCATGACTAATTTTACATCATTTTCATGCAATTAGAACCAAAATTAATATATTGCAATGCATTTTTAAATTTTTATGATCATTGCTATAATTTGTATGATTTTTGGTACTTACTTAGTTGAGATTAGTAACAGATAAGTTATACCATTTATGTGGACATATTTAATGATTATGTTTGCATAATAAGTAAGTTATATCTGGTGTAAACTCTTGGATATGAACAAAAATATGGTTTGACATGTTTGGGGCATTGGAAAACTACAGAAATTAGCTTTTTATTTATGGATAATTATCAAGTAGTATATTCCACTTAGATCTTGTTTCCCCTAAGAGATTAAATATAGTTTCCTAGTTTGCTAATATTTATGATAACCTAAATTCACTTACTTATCTATTTTGTTTTTAATAGTTAATTTCTCTGTGCCTTCATAGTAATTAATATCTTGTTTTTATTATGACTGTATATGATTGCAGTTGAACCAACAATACCATGATTAGCTTTTAATTAGAATGGGTTTCAAGTTGGATCAGTTGTTGTGTGAAAGATGGAAAAGTTTCCAAATATGGTTTATAAAATTTTGTTTTTTAACACTTAGTAAATATTTATGCACTATCACAGAATCTAATATAGGTACAGTGGAGGATATCATCAAGGAATTTCTATACTCTTTGATTTGGATTCTGATAATTTGATGCTTTAAAATTCTTTCTCTTTGAGCAAATCTATGATATTCATTACTTAGTAGCTATTTGTGGTATTCAACTAAATATAGCGTCATGTTGCATCTTGAAAAGACATATGAAAAATCTGCTGCAAAATTATTGTGTCCATGACTTTTTTGCACCATACTCATCAGTAGTGAAAGAGACCCTAAGCTATCATTATGTCCTAATGTCTAAATCTTTTTAACCAATTAATTCTAATAATGATTATCAACTTATTTTCTATGTTTTTTTCATACATTCATGATTTTTTCAATATATGAAAACTACAACATGCTGAATTGTGAAAATATATTGATAGATGTGTTACAACTACTTTTTACAATGAATTTTTGGATGAACCTTTTAAACCTATTTTCAAATATGTTTGAATAAAATGCTTAATGTGAAATATCAGCTCATAAATCAGCCTTCAGTAAAAATTAAGATTGACAAGTGTGTCAATGAATCCAAAAGTCTTTTTTTAATTTGACTAAGTATAAAACAAAAAAGTCTCCTGGATTTGGGAAAGTCTGTGTGAATATCATAAATTTTTTCAATTAATAAGTCTTTGTCATATTGCAACTTTTTACCATGTTGCCAGTTGCCGTATCAGCTGTGTTTTATGGATATAAAATAATCCTATCTGAACCAAATCTGTTCATACAAGGAAATAGATTATTTCTTCTGGTTACCTGAACTGTAATAGTCACTATATGTAGCTCAGAGCACAACTTATGTTTTCGCTGTCATTCATTCTTAGATGACTTGGCTCCTGACTCATTATCTTCAATATTACTCCTCCTTCAAATAAGAAGTTGTCAGCAATAACATCCCAGCTGAGGTGGCTCCAGCAAAGCCAACATCAGATGATAAACCTGGGGTCAGGCATGGATTCAGGGCTGAAGCATCATCAGCATTAATCCAGAGTGCTCCAACAGTATGTCACAATACCACCAGATTTAGTTGGTTTTACTGCAATAGCAGCAGTGGGAGTATCCAACATCTTCTCTTTTTCCAAGTAGTACCCACCCTCCATTTAATTACCCAACACCATTTTAATATCTAATGAGTTTTTTTTTTCTCAAATTCTTAGTAATAAGGTCACAAGTCCCATGTCTATCCTTGCTTATCTCGGGCTGAGAAAACTTTAAATAGAAAATGGCCAACTTCAGCTGTATAGCTACTTTCATTCAATTTGGACAAGAATTGTTTCCATCTTACCTTGACAAATTCATAATAATAAGAAGAAAAGTACTAAAACAAAAAACTTTTAATTTTATAACTTTGATATCCAATCAATATATTGTTTAGAACCATCTGTACTACTTAATATGCTCATTACATAATTGAAATTAATTGAATTAAATTGTTTCTTCTTTGACTTCAAATAGATTTTTCTTTGTACACTGTTGTTTTGATTAACTTTTGAGGTACATCCATACATTTTCTGTTCTGAATTTCCTTGCATAATGATAAAATGAAATAAAATTCTACATTTAAAATAAATTATAGAATTAAAATAAATAACATTGTTTCTTTTTTGAATGGAAATTTTTCTCTATGCAACAATTGTTTGATTTTTTTTACCTTGCTTCTTTGATGTTAAATTGCAATAAAAGAAAACTTATAACCATAATCACCAATAACACTAAGCAATATTTCATCATAAGTACACTGGTAAAAGTTTAACTGAAGTAGCCACTTTTTATAGCTTATAATTTCTTCAGCCCAAACAAGCAAGGATAACCAATCTCATTTTCAATCTATTACCAATTTCAACTTTTCAAGAGCTCTTACCATTTCACTCTGACAAGGATTTCATCAATCCTATTTCATCTCCTAAATTATTATTCAAACGAAGCTATTCAAAGTTTTTCATGTGTTTAAAAATCATACAGGTAATTTTTTCTCTGAATTAAGAATTCTAGTCTCATTTATATTTTATGGGTACTAAAAGTTTTTATCTATACTTGCTGAACAGCTGCTGTCATTGACCAACTGAACTATTCACTTAGGAAGATTTTTGTTCACTTCAAAATTTCCCCTTTACAGTGAAATTGTGATTAGTGTGATTGAGTAAACTCCAGCTACATTTAAAATTTGAAGCTAGCTTTACTTGTACCACTACCAATTCCTAATTAGCAGGAGTCTTGGGTTTTCTAACCTAATGAATAATGTTTGTGAGAAACGTAGAAATTTATTTTTGGTTCCCCATTTTATTTAACTGTAAAGTACATTTCAAAGCAAAGGTGTGCAATATTCAAATACAAGTTGGAAAAGGATTAGATAAAAGGTAACAAGGATAAATATACTCAACAAAATAGAATTTTAAAAAATAGTGATACCTTCATTATGCCAATAAATCATTCCTATGTAAAAAGAAGTAAAAATACTTTTTTCACAAACTGAAGGTGTCTCTATATACCGGGTAACAATAAGCAATATTTCATTTCTTTTCTTCTTTCACTGTTGATAGATTTTTTTTTCAGCTTTTGTGAAAAAACACAAGCAAACATGAAAATCAAATGCAGACCTCACACGATCATTATTAAATAGCTTGTTAAACTGGATATTGCTTTATTCCTCAAGTATTCCAATGGTATTGCGCTAAGAACAATTTTGCTACGATGCCCCATTTTTGCTGACTTATGGCAACAAATTCACACACAAAAATTGGATCATTATAATTTAGGAAGAATAGGTTCAGATTCTGCTAGGGATTCATTTTCTCAATATTCAATCAAAAAACAAAGATTTGAATTCTAAGAATTCATCTTTGGACTATGATGCCTCATAACATGTATTTCCGTGCTAAAGGTAAATAAGAATGTATTACTTTCTTGATGTTTGAAATTTTTTGTGGATTTTGATTTGTAGATTTTTTTAACCATACAAATGATCATGTATAAAAAAAATATAAATGTTCATGTACGTTCTAAATGTATTTTTTGAAATGCCTCTAAAATATTTTCCTCTGCTCATTTCTTTTCCAGAATCAGTTTGAGTTTCCCTCGGATACAATGACTGATTTGGACTGTGACAACAAAGGCTGTATTGAGCTGAAGACTCTTCCTCGACAGGAAAGCACAGCCAGTACGGATACTTATGCCAGCTGTTTCACACATCCGCAGAGTAGTCCTTCTATCACGGGGCGGCCAAATGATGCCCCCAACCAGGCGAACATTTGTGTAAATCCTCTTGAGGAGCCGTCATACCAGGGTCAGCTACCCTCTTATGAAGCAGTGATGCAATGTGATTTCATGAACAGTGCTTCAAATCAAGAAAATGCCAATACAAACTATCAGAAAGCTCCACCGCTTGGTCGTGCTGTATGTCAAAGCTTTAGTGGCACTGTCAACCGTCCATCCGATCAAATTGTACAAAAGATTGAGGATGGCCTGACTGCCACATGGCAACGTAATGTTTTGCTTTCATCAGGAACCACGCCATCATCATCAGTTGGAGATGTTCGACAGCAAGCCAAAGTGGGAAGCCACTCTGGTGGTGCCGCTACAATGACCAAAACAGCTCTCAAGCGATACAAGTCTCTGTCTGGTGAAAAGCATCCACGTTTCGCCGACCCTCAGATAGAAAGGACTTACTCGTCCACAGACAATCTACATAGGTATTCAAAGCCAAAGTTGAAATTTCGTAAGGCCTCATCTTTATCTAGCCGTCTACATGCTAGTCCTGCAACAGGGAAAAAACTTGCTAACTACCATCTCATTGCCCACTCAAAATCAGGTGAGTTACTGCAATATATGTTTGTGTATTTTTCTGTCTATATACATATACATGCACACACACATACACGTATACACATATATATGTGCGTGTGTCTGTGTGTTTCTGTGTATGTATGTGTATATGCACTTGCAACATCCAAAAACATTTTTTTGATTTTTGCTATTTTTTTCCTTCAATTTTTATACTAAGTTTTTATATTATCAATTTTTGGATATTTAAGATAGAGATTACAAGTTTTATGGTCATATTCTCTATATTGTTGAGAAGAAGTAACACTAGATTATATTCTTTGAATATAACTAAAGTTTTAAAATGTTTTTCCTACTCATCTATTTTAGTAATAATTCATATATTAGCTATCAATTAATTAATGCTTTTGAGGTTTTCAGAACTTGAATAACATTTCAGTAAATACTTATAGAAATTGCTTAAAATCAAAATAAAAACGTCTCAGTGGTTTTGATTGTATTCTAGTTTTAAATAATGCAAATGATGCATCAACTATTATGTTTTATTTGATTTACTTTCACAAAAAAATATAAATTTATTAACAATAGCAACCAAATATTTTCTTAAAATACCAAGTTTGAATCAGGGTTGCCATCTGATATTTTCCAAGACAAAAATGGAGCAAATTTGGTACTGAACAAAGCTATTTGGTTCCAAAAATGAAGATCTGGTACTGAAGGAAAATTTACAGGAGTTAACAATCCCACAAAAAATACATGTATATTTATCCATTTTTCCTGCAAGCTTCATCTGATGATTTTAAGATTTTAGGCTAAGGATCTTAAGTTATTTGATTATTTACTACTTAATTTGGTCCCAATGCCATACAAATTTGTGCTGCAAGACTTCTGGCAACCCTGGTTTGAACCATATATCATATACAAAAACTGCTAGCTCACATGACCATTATAGAATGACACTCATCTTCAACTATAAATTTAGATCATAGCTTAATTAACCATTAAAAACATAATGCTTTCACTAAAAATTCTTAATGCTACATTTTCTTTTCTTTATTTTAGATTTTGACACTCTTATATACACTCTAGATAGTATGGAATGCTACACCTTATAATTACATCACTTTTTTCTGTTCTTTTGTTTTAATGTTATCTTCATGTGTATTTATCTGTTCAGAAGTATTAATTAGACTTTCTGAACAGATTAAACTTTAAGACAAAATGATTGATTATAATAATCAGGATTAGACGAGAGAAATTCCATTTACAGGTAATCAAAAATACTAAATTATATTTACAGATTATTTTTTGAAATTCGGTTCTAAATTTGAAACTAATAGCTTTTAAAAATCTTCTTCCAGTGGAATGAAACATATCAGTTTGTAAGTTCTTCCAGGCTACTATCCTTGTACATCTTGCTTTTTGATTACTTCTTCCTGTCTTCTAAATGCTTCATTCTCTTGATCTCTTTCCAACATCTTTGAGGTGATCAGTTTTTCCCTAACAAAAAAGATGGAAAAAAATACATTTATGAAAACAAAGTAGATTTTGTACAAGAATTGTTTGCCAACTAAATCGCGTACTGATGATGATCAGAGAATACAACATTGGTTCTCAATCTGGGGTGCAAGACCCCCCAAGTATTTCATAAAGCAAATTGGGGGGATGCAAGAAGAGGGAGGCAAACAAATTCTTTCCCTATTTCACTATTAATGTATAGAAATGAAGAAAAAGGCAACAGCAACCAGTGCACGAAATTGTTCTATTAGTGATATCTTGATACAGACTTTTTCATCTTGATATCTGATGATTTTCAACATTATCTATGTACACTTTTTAATATTAACTTTGCCAATTTCATCTTTTTTTAATTTAATTTTTTAACCCTAAAAATATGGGGTGCAAGAAAGATTTTTAAATTTCAAAAGGATACAAGTCACGAGAAGAGAACCACTGGAATACACTGATCAAATTATTATGACCCAGAAGCAAAAGTGAGTAAAGAGGAGATTAATAATTAGGAAAAATTTAGATACAGTACCAGACTATTTGTCCAGCAAACTAAGGACCTAGGTTTCTGGATTTTCCAAATTTCTAGATTAATTTTGATATACTTAGAAATATGAAATAAACAATGAAAAGTAAAGAACAAAATTATATTCAACTGATACAAATCAATATATTTCTAAAGCAGAGTGTGCTTGATTTTTTTTTTACCTACTTGGAATATAAAATATATAACAAAAAGAAAACAAAGAAAAGTTGAAAACAGAACTCTTTATAATGCATACAAATTAAACCATTTGAAAAGGGGTCTATTTAATCAATGTTAATCCACTAATCTTCATCTGAAGACAAAACAACTATGCCATGAAAATTAAAAACAAAGAGTGCCGGAGTGGTGAGTAACTACAAAGTCCATTAGATTTGAAAATAGCCAGTTGCAAAAACAGCATGTTTTCTGATAATTCGAATTTTCTGGAAGTCTGATAAATAGTACTGAAACTGTACTATTGACACCACAATACAATTACATACGTATAAAACATTTTAAAGATAATCTTATTACAATTCAAAATTTCAGACACAAGGCATGTTGTGGCATAAGTCTTTTTGTCCTAGTTGAGGATTTTTATTCAGAAACAAAAAATTTCAATGGTTGCTTCCTGAAGTATGTGGAAACTTAGCAGAGATCAGCTTAAATAGAGAATAAATCATTGCACAATTTAGCATAAATGCCCAGTGCTAACATTTTGTAGGCTCCTGGGCTATATGCGCCTTCAAACCCCCCAGTTACAAGTACTTGGAGGCCCAAAGCAATACTGTCGGACTTCAAATCAATAGAAAAATATGCCATTAGAGAGAATTCTTTGCAAGGTTCCATTTAATAAAATTAATATTCATATCATAAAGCTGGCAATCCTTGGAATAATGCAGTTTCTAGGATTTCTTGAACAACCATTTTGGATATCTAAAAGTGGCTTGATTTGAGGTAATCAATATGCTATGTACATGATAAACAACAATGGTGTCTTGAACAGAGGTTTTATTTTCATTTTTTTGTAAATAATTGCTCGATACATTCTAGAATTATTCTTTACATATATGTATTTATAAATATAAATAGAATAGATATTTCTATATGACTATAAAGAACCATATTGTTAGATCGAGAATAATGTAATTTAATGTTCAGCTCTTTGGATCAAGAATAACGTTATTTGTGAACATTAATATCCTATCAATATGTTGTAATTCATACTTTTTTGAGCTTATGTATTGATTTTGGAATATATAATGTTACCTCGAAATAGAATAACCAATTCAAAAATCTAGCCACTTTTAGCCATTAAAATGGTTGTTTAAGAAATCAAAGGAACTGCATTATTCCAAGATTGCTTTTAAAGTCCATATAACATCACAAACTATCATACAATGTCTATGCATAGAACAGAATGTTTCTTTTTGCTATGTGTACTACAGATACAGATGCAGTATATCAATTAAACCCTTTTTTTGAATAAATCCTTTAGAGTAATAATACTTCAATTCAGAATTGAGAAATGAAATGACTTTTCACTTAATCTCTGGAAGTCCTCTAGCTGGTGGAAGTCCCTGGGTCATAGCTCCTAAGGCCTCTTCCTTGATCCAGTGCTGTACCTTTGGTCTGAAATAAGAGGATTTGTGAGAGGTGACCAAACTTGACTCTAACCTACACATATACAAACACCTCCGCTTCCACTTTTACTATACAACCAAGAACACAGAAATATCCCTTTTTCTTTCCTCAAATCTCAAACATGTAAACAACTAACAATTTTTCGCAGCACTGCTGCAAAATTCTCTGAAAAGAATGGCTGGCAACCATAGAAATGCAGCAAAACATGCCCTCTTCATAATGAAAATTTTCGAGATGTAACATCTGCTTTTCTCTTAAATTTTTTCTCTTCAGCTTCCAATCGTCATTATCACAAACATTCTGTTGGATCACCTCACAACCAAACATTTATATATATATATATATATACTAGGTACAATCTTCTCATATGAAGAGCTTCATATGCGCTTTCAAAAAATTTGGCTGCTATTCCCTTCAAAGTGGTCACTTTATGCAATGATACACTGCTCCAAGCACTTCTGCCATGCTTGGAATGCTCTTTTTAAGCGTATTAAGTATCATCTGCAATTCATGCTGGATCTCATCCATGTTTTCAAAATGGCAACTCTTAAGCTTGAACTTTATTTTGGGAAAAAGGAAGAAGTTGCAGGGAGCAAAATCCAGCTAGTAGGTTGGGTGTGAAGTGACAATCTTGTTAGTGAGGCACAAAAACAATGCACTGTGGAAGGGCATGTTATCATGTTAGAACACCCAATTCACATCACGCCACACTTCAGGTTGTTTGCGCTGAATATTCTCTCTGAAATGACACGTTGATGATATCAGCAACTTCATTGATGGTCATCCATCGATCCTGACGCACAATTCATCCCATTTCAGAGGTAGTGCTTATTGATGGTTTCCCTGATGCTTTCTCATCATTTAATTATCTTTTATCAAGTGCCACACAAAAGACTTTCCTTGGCTCATCGCTTCATCACCGCAGGCCTGCTTCATCATTTTGAGAATCTCCATTGCCAATGAGTTTCAAGTTTGAGGTCTATCCTGAGTTCACAAATGACTGTCCTACACTTTAGCTTTGTTTGTTAGCAACGCAGACAGTCTTGGAACTTTTGATCGCATCTCATATGATGGTTTTGACTTTGTGAACAAGGATTTGGGAGGAATTTTCATGTATTATTGGTCCTTAGCTGGCTGTGGAGTTCTACAGCCCCTTTAGAGGTGTACCTTCATAGCTTTGCTCCCTGTGCAGATTGAAGCTCTGATTTGAGACAGTATGCTGGAGCTAACTATAGTGGTCTGTTGTCCTTTCACAGGAATAACCCTCTGCAAGTTTGAAGCTTGGGTCAGAGATGTACCACTTTAAGTGCATAACCAAGTTTGTTGTGGATATGCATATATGAAATAAAGTTAACAACTTAATAATGAAATAAAGTTAACAACAACATGTTTGCAGTATATAGAGAAACATTTTCTCCAAGTTTGTAATCAATATTTTCTCTCTATTGAAATGTGTTCTAATAACCTAGTAACAGAGATTTATTTTAGGCTATGCCCTCTCTATCACTTGACTACAACAGTGCTTTTAATTGTGTTGCTAGTTTTTAAAATTAAGTCTACATTTAAACAAAAAGAAGCTTGAAATTGATAATCTCATAATAATATTTTTGTTATGGCTGTCATCAGGCTCTGCATTTAGTGATTCTTCATAATCTGTCCAAGGATTATATCATTGTAATAACCTTTAGAATTTAAAAAATATCTATTCAAGTGTGGATCCTGGGGAATAAACCCCAAATAATCCTATGTAATCATAAATTAACCTCAAAAACAAAAATGCATCAAATTTTTTATAAATTTTTCATTTACTGGTTCTTTGGTAATCTTTTTTTTACTTAACTCTTTTGTCAATTCTAGTGCTAAGAAAATGACTGAAATTTTAGTGAAAAATACAAGATCATATTTCACTCCCTTGTCCTTAGTGTTAATAATTTATCTCATTTTTCATGTATTTATTAGTAAAAACAATTTCCATTTAGATTCCTCCTCTCTCAAAATCCTAGATCTACCCCCATTATTTTGCATAAAGAATAAATATACAATGAATATTATGAAAATTGCCTTTTAAAGAAATATTTATTACAGTCAAACATGAGTTCATTCCATTTTGATGACATTATCAACAAAAGTATAATATCCTAATTTGAAATCTTGCTTGAAAACTAGTTAAACTTTTTGCCAGTACAGTGGGTGCAATAAGTTTCTATACCATATGAAAAATTGGATGTTCCATGTAATAACTTTATTAATACATGCTCTACTAAGTTCAAATCATACCTTAACTAAGATACAACATAGGCAAAATAATTTATCTTTATTTTGGGTGCTCTTTTGGGATAAAGTCTTATGGTCTGATGAGACAAAACTGGAACTTTTCAGTCATTCAAGAGAGCAATACATGTAGCAGAGAAAAAGAAATACATTTGCAAAAGAGTACCATCCTGACAGTGAAGCATTGATGAGGTGTCAGGATGCTATGGAGTTTTATTAGTGCAAAAGGTGTCAGTCAACTTGTGCAGATCAAAGTAACCATGAAAAAAGAAAACCTTAACTTAGTTAGCAACATTCAAGTTGTTTTCTTCTTAGCATATTTTTTTTTAAAACAAATTTATTTTGCTTTATTAGGCCATTATCAATGTCCAGTCATCAAATGCATCCAGATTTTATAAATCACTTAGACAAGAAAAGGATTCACAATTGTTAACTGATGTTCAATTGTTTATTGTATGTTGTTACCTTATAAATACTTTTTGTTTGTGTTTTTCGAATATTGATATATTACTCCTTCAATATCAAACACATTTACAAAATATATTTTGTGTGTACCATTGCCTATGTTATATCTTAGTTGTGTCATAATCTGAACTTAGTAAAGCATGGAGAAAGAAACGTTCAATTTTCCAAACCATATGGATACTTATTGCCCCACTGTAAATTTATTAGTTCATGCATGAGCATATACAAGTGATTTTTTTTACACATGCTTTGATTCATTCATTTGTTTTCATATCTGAGTGTTTTGGGAAGTAATCATCGTAAGGTTAAATGCCATAGTTGAATGTATGGTAATGGTAGATATTCGCATTCATTAGGTAATGTAAAAACTTTGTTCAGTTATTCAATAAAACCATAAGACATTTCTTTGATATTTCCAACATTAATTTTGTAGAACAACTGCACTGTTCTGTTCCTCTATCTTCTGCCTTCTTCCAGACAATTTTCTAAATCCATTTTTCAAGATCTTTATTACTTATAACTGCAAAGAGCTGCTCTTGGTGCCTTTTGCAGTCTTCAAAGAAATCTAATTTCTTCTCATCAAAAAAAATTTGTCAAAATCTGAATCAATGGTAATCTAAATGTGCAATAGCTATGAAATACAAGGGGGCAAATCTAGAATTTTTAGCATGGTAGGGGTTCAAATTTCTTTTTTACTCCATCTGTCCGATTAGACAATAGGTATAATAATTTTTAGTTTTTAAGGTTAATTCATGATTATTTTGGATTATTTAGTTTACTTATTGGTAAGATTCATTTATCTAGAAATTTATTCAAAAAAATAGTAGTTGGGCTTGGCTACACCAGTCTTTGGGGTTCGAAACCCCTAGACATCCACCTCTGGATCCACACCTGATATTGTGGATGAATGAAAACTTCTCCACCAAACTGTAACAAATTTTGCTTGATTCCCAAATGACATGTGGTCTTGAGATACCTTGATGGAATATTACACCCTTTCTCTAAACTAATTCTAGATGGACACTTTTCATCAGTCAATTTTTGTCTTCAATTGATCTAGTTGGAAGCAGTACTTATTTGAAACAATCATTTAGTATTCAAAATGAGATAATAGGTCAGGATTCCCTGCAAACCTGCCATATACCTTCTTAAAGTGCAGATCAGCCCTTAGTATAGTTAATGGTGGTTCATTTTGTTCACTTCTGTGAAATATATACTTTTCATCACCCTCCATAATTAGTTTAAAAAACAGTACATTGTCATAACTTTTTAATCTATAATCTGTTGGTGATTATTTTCAATCGATCAAGCTAACTAACAATCTATAAAGTCATGTGAAAATATTTTCATCTAGCAAATAATATATTCATATAATATGTATATATACACAAATACAAATCCTGTGTTAGGTACTCTTTGCAAGTTCATTTTCATGTATTTCTTTTGTTGAAAATCCAGATGATAATATCTATTTCAAAAAGTAGAAAAAGACTTGAGATTCTGGAAAAGCTTGAACATTCAACTTGTGAGAGTAGTTAATTATAATCAAACTCAATTCAGAACAAGTCTGGTTAGACACTCAATAGAAACAATCATGTGACCACCATGTTGGGATGATCAATCAAAAAATTGAGTAAGTTGTAATGAATGAATAAATCACTTCTCTCATCATTTTATGGATCACAGGAGTGACAATAAGAGTGGACACTGCCAAACACAATCTATGGGACCAATTTAGCATAAACTTGAATTGTTAATTGACCCCCTCCCCCAATTTTTTTGGTGGAATTTTCAAAAAACAAAAAAAATTTTTTTTCCTAGACATCATCATCAGTCTTTTAGCATCCATTGCTGGACATAGACCTTCCCCAGGATTCGCCACACCTCTCCATCGTGGGCATTGTAAAGCCAATACTTTGTGAACTTGTCTCTTTTGTCTCTCCCTCTTGTACTCTGCTGGCCACTATTGCACAAGTGATCTCTGGGGATCCATGTTATGAGTCGTGATGTCCAACGGCTGTCTGTCATTTTTGCAACATGATCAGCTCATTACCATTTGAGTTTTTTAATAGATTCTATGATGTCTCGGCCACCAGTTTTCTTCCAGATATATTGCGCTGTCTTATGATCTCTCCATGTGAGGTTGAGCATGATTCTTCTATGAGCACGTTGCATGGTTCTCAGTCAGTGGGTCAGTCTCTTGCTTAGCTTCCATGTTTCAGCTCCATAGGTTGCTATCAGTAGGATGTATTGCTTGTATACCCTTGTTTTTGAAGGTTGAGCTTGTTCTGCTGAAGTTTGCCATCCGAGAGAGATTTTTTGCTTGATTTCTTCTTCTTTTGGGGATTTCATAGAAATTTGTTGATATAAGTAGATGTAGTGGTGTACTTTCTCCAGTTCTGCGTCTTTGATTTTGATCGTTTTGTTCTTATTTCCGACGTGATTGTTGCACATTGCTGAAGTTCATGTGTAGACTAACTTTCGTGCTTCCTTCATTTAGTCTATCTAGCATTAGTTGAAGGTTGTGTAGGTTTTATTCAAAAAGGGCTATGTCATCTGCAAATCTGAGGTAGCACAGATATTCAGCCTTTTTTGATTCCTTTATTTTCCCAGTCTAGGATTCTGAAGATCATCTCAAGGCAGGCTTTGAAGAGTTTGAGTAAGCTGGTACCACCTTGTCTTACCCTTTTTTTGAGCTGAAAGGGCTCTGAGTCTTCATGTAGCCTGATAAAGGAGCTGTTATGACTGTATATATGTTGCAGTACTCCTAGTTGAGTGATGGCCTTCATGACCATGGGAATTTCTACAGAGTGAAAATGTCGGTAAATGCTACAGCAAGTGGCATTCTGTATTCTTCTGCTTTTTTTTTCAGATGATTTCTTGAATGGAGATTGTCCATGATCTAGTAGCTTCTTCTAACACTAGCTTACTCCTGTGCTTATTTTTTTTTTTAATATAAAAGCATTATGATTACCGTGTTCCAATCTTCTGGGACTTCACTTTGTTTTAGATATAAGTTGAATAGAAAAGGTAGTTTCCCCGTGATGATCTTACAAGCTTTTTTGAATAGATCAATGGTGATATTATCTGGTCCAGGGACTTTTTCTTCTTGTTTGTTTCATGGCTTGCTTCACCTCCCATAGTGTAACTTCTGCGAAATCCTGAAACGATTCCTTGTGTCTTGTAAATCCTGTTCATTGTTTTGAAGTCCTTGTCTGGAGTAGTGGAGTTTTTGGTTGAATTATTGGGTACTTTCGACAATCCTGTCTCTGTGTGTTGTTATGTCTCCATTTTCCTTGAGTATGCCAGTTATTAGTTCCCATCCTGTACTGCGAGCTTTGTTTATAGCTTTGAAGCCACAATCTTTTTCAAGAGTTGTTTTTCCAATGACTGCTGTCATGTATCTTCTTCTGTCTTCTCTTCATTTCTTTTAGATTGTTTCATTCAGTTTGGTCTTTTCAATTTGCTTTCTTGTCAGTGAGGTTTCTGTGTTTTTCCATGAGATTCCTGGTTTCATATGAAATTTTATTAATGATTCGAGTGCTCCTTGGTTTGAATATTGTGGCGACTTCTACTAGTGAGGCTGTTATTATGTTGTTGAGTTTGTTGATGTTACTGTCATTCTTCTCTTGTTCAGTAAGAATTTTACACCCTTTTTTGAGTTCAATAATTGAAAGTAAATGCTTAAATCATCAGCTCTCTAACTCGATGTGGATAATTCATTGTATTTTAGTAAAACATGTAGTACAGCTTATCCGATAGTATTTAACCAGAAAATGTTCTTTGTTCTGGTTGATATATATATAACAAGGAACTATCTATTTTAGGTTGTGCTAGATACAGAGATCTAGTCAAGCTGCTAGCCAAACATTATGTGATTTAAAATCAATCAAAAACTCACCTATGGTGACCTCCAATAATCTTGGAAGTCACCACCACCTTTCCTATCATCTTTTGCATTAACCACACATACCAATTTACCTCTAAGACCGTAATGGTTTAGCTGCAATACAAAATATATAAGCAACAAACTAAATCTACCTCCAATGACCTTAAAGATCAATTTTGTCCTTATCTGACCTAACATTTGTGAAGTCAAAAACATTTTAGTTCTTCATTTGAAACTCAACATTTCACTCCATTTCGCTAAAAATTGCTGCAATTGGCTACAAATGGTATGGTCTGTTCTCTGATGACTTCTTATGACCGTGAATGACCTCAAAGATCATTTTCACATAGCCTATGTCTCATCATTCAGGTATGTTAGAGGTACAGACACACAAACACACGTGTCCAATATAATTATAGATTGAAATCAAAAGCTGTCAATATTTAAGTAGACTCTGAAAAAAACATTGAAAATGCCCTCTTTATTCTACAATCAATTTTGAATTCAAGAGAAGGCTGATAAGAATTATTCAAAAAAATGATTCAGCTAGGATTAATTAAAATAATAATCAGTAGTGTGAACAGGTTTTCTAATACAGAAAAATCGAAAACAAAGAAGAAAAGATCTTAGGTAAGAAATTCTGTTATTATAAACCAAAGTCTCAAGCCTATCATATTTGGTTCTATTTCTTCATATCATATGGAGGGGTGAATGGCGCAATGGTTAGTGGCACAGATAATAGGATTACTGTGCCAAGTTCAAAGTCTAGCCAAGGCTGTTTATGCTTTCTTTGTATCATTGCCCTTGGGAAAAGCATGAATCCATCTCTTCTCTTTCCAGATATAGGCAAATTGATGATGATGATGATTTTGATCTTGAGTGAAGTGCATGACAAATACCATGCAATGGATGTTAATAGTTGATAAACATTGTTGAAGTAATACCATCTTGATTTTATTTTCATCGGATGAGGAATTGTCAAACATAAATAATTTTTGACGAGTAATTTTTTTAATCTTAATTTTAGCTATTTTTCATTATGACTAATCAGACTGTCATTCCATGGCAGTGAGTTAACAGTACGGATGAGAAACGAGAAATAAACTCTCACTGATACTCAAAAGAGCTTTTGTAGCTCCAGCAGCAGAGCAGCTGGTACAAAGGTTAGAGTCTCACCAAGAGTTTATCCTTCATTTCCATACGTGTTTATGTATTCCAATGCAACCTCATTGTAATGATGAAGATGATTTGAGATTTTATTTACTCAAATTAGGCTTTGGAAAAAACAACTTTAATGAGGACATTAATTGAAAAGAAACTAATTCAATTAGACATTTAATCAATCTGATAATTATACCTTGGATAATTGATCATTCAATACATTATTTAATGACATTTAATGGTTTAAGACTTGATACTTTTTATATCTTGAGTTCAGGGTTTGAACAAGTGTAATTATGAACTAAAAAGAATTCAGAGAGTGAACACCTTTGCCAACATCTAGTTAGTGAAAGAAAACCTATAGTGCAGGGAAGGTAACTGTAAGTTTGTTTTTTTAAATTTTCTGACAGTTGTCTTAATATAAGAAAAAATATCTCTCAATCAGAAAAGATTTCTTGGATTCATCTCAAAATTCAATAAAATCTTCCTCAGCCCACCCTTCCATGAGAACTTTTGTAAATATTGTATGGAGAAACAGTCAGACATGCATGAGTGTACTTCCAACTTTGTTGTCTGGGGTAAATAATTGTCTGAAAAATATAGTTATATCTATAACTGAAATTCATCATTTCTTTGAATACTCACCTGCACTTATGAACTTATCATTTTCTGATTCTCATCATAATATTAGTGATGCAACATGAATCAGATCAGAGTACAATTCTTGGATCGGAAAATATTTAATGCATATTATGCTACATGTATTATATTTGAATTTTCTGATTTGTTGTCAAAAGTATTTTTGTTCCAGGGATTTTCTTTCAACTCATTTTCACAATGAAAGCACATTTATATCTCCTTCTCTATTCTTCTTTACTACATTCAGTCCTCTTATGGAATGATTAATTTTCCCAGAACAGAATTCAAGGTTATAATATTAATCTGATGGATTTCATAACATATTTACTCTGTACTTATAAATATCTTTAACATCTTTCTCAGTATTTGTAAATAGTTTTGGATATCCATCATGGTGTGTCCCGACAAAAAATTTGCAAATAAACTGAACCTGACTTCATTTTCTAAGATTTAGTTGGGAAGAAAAGTAATGTGTTGCTAACCAAAAATCTTGAAAGATTTTGGTACTCTTTTTATTCAATTATAATTGCCGCCTATTCATTTATCAGTGAGTAATTCAGACTATTACTATTGTTAATTTTTCTTTCACTTTAATTTCTGTAGGTTGAATTGCAACTCTTAGATTATCATTCTACTATTGCTATGTAAGCAGCATGGATCAGAAATAAAGAATCAGCTTCCATCTAATAGTAGTACAAAATGCTTTGAAAAAAAATAGGAAACTTGCCCAGGTGTTGAGGAAAATCAAACATAGCTTATCTACTTTTCTAACCACGTACCTTTAGATAGTAATCTTTCATATATTCTTAATTTCAAAAGTTATTTTTATTAAAAAGTAAAAAATTGAACTGTAACTTTTGTGTTGTCTGGTTCAATGTTTTAATCAGTGAGCTTTGGATAATTATTATACTGCCATGAGCAATTTTATGTTGATATCTTTCTAATGATGCATAATTTCAAATATTGATATAATTAAAAGCTATTCAAATGAGAGCTAACTTACACACCTAATTCCAAAACTACTAAGCAATTTTAGGAGAGTTATCTATAATGGAATGCATCTTACCTTTTGAGAGTTTTTGAAGCCTTTTTAATTAGTTCTTCATGTTTTACATTGATATATATATATATATATATATATATATATATACACATATATATATATATATATATATATATATATATATATATATATATATATATATATATATATATCAATTAAAGATAATTTCCAGTTGGACTCCTGATGGGTCCTCTCCACTGTATTGTTATAATATATATATATATATATATATATATATATATATATATATATATATATATATTTCCTATCAAAGCTGGATGCCAAGGCTTTGTTACCAAATCAGCCTCAACATCCCCGAGTAGACAAGGATTATTATCAACAGAGAAAAAGGAAATATATCAAGAGACTCCAAGATCCAGCAGAGAACCAAGAAAGCCTTATGGTATCATGAGGTATTGCTGGGGCAACCCAATTAGCAATAATGAAGCTATGGCTCAAAAACCATGGTTGACCTTATGTGATAAAGGCTTTGTTCGAGACACTGCTGCTGTTTTCACAAATAAATTTATTCATATTACACACACACATACACACACACACACACACACACACACACATATATATATATATATATATATATATATATATGTATATATATATATATGTTTATATATATATATATATATATATATATATATGTATATATATATATATGTTTGTATATATATATACATATATATATATATATATATATATATATATATTCATAATTTGGTCTTGATTTAGTGACAGAAATCTAATTTTAAAAGTACAATTGTGCAATTTTTTTTATTCAATCAGTCAATTCTACTCCAATTATGAAAGGAGAAACAGTCAATTGGTTATTATTTTTCAGTTATAAGAAGTTGAGTCGACTCAGTTAGTGTGATGGTCAGCATATCTGCCTCACACACAGAAAATCCTACATTTGATTCCTCAAATGAACAAAGAGTGTGGAAACTCTTCATTAGGATAATTTTTCCAATGCGCTCAGCAGCTAATTGAGTACACCTGAAGCTGTGTGATTATATATTTTCCAAGCAAAAAAGAATATATGTGTAAATGTGAGCATCAGTGCTCATTCTGCACAATTATGATTAAGTTATATTACCCGAAGCTAACTTTACATTTATTAATACTCGGGCAGTGCCCATTCCAAAGGTGCATGTTTGGAAAGGGTCAGACGTATGGTGTCTGTAATAATTGTCATAATTTTCCATCTGTTGTATGAAACTACGGCGCCAATGTTTTTCAGTTATTTTTCTTCAATTTTGGCAATTTTAATATTTTATATCAAAATTTAAGCCATTCTTAATGCTTTATTTATTTTTATTAGATTTCTTAAGAAATATTGATCAAAGAAGCTTCATACTTGACACTGTACTGCCTTGTGTGTTGACTATTATTTGTGCAAATATCAACTTCATACAATGGCCAGGTGTTCAGTAATTTTGGTGCATACACACACACAATCACATGTAGATGGACACAAAGATTTCTAAAGTTGTATTTAGATCAGCAAGGTCCCTATCTAGAAATGCAGTTATTTTCACGGATCTTATCTTTATATGCAGCGCAGTAACAGATTGACCATTAGGCTGAGTAGGCTTTGTGCCGGTGAGGAAGAGGGGCCAAAGAGCAAAAAAATGATTTTAGTCATTGTACAAGAAATAGCTTGAGTGTACACATGAGTATTTTGGATGTTATTTCACAATTTTTGCATGTATTTTTTATATCTGTATTATTAAAGATACAATTTTGTTTTGTAAATTAGGCTCAAAACATTTAAAAGTAAGGTATGTCAAAAGCTCAGCCTACAGGCCAAGGTGGCTGATAATCTATCATTCATATGGAAGTGTGAGTGACCTAATGGTTAACAACATGGAGAATGTAATTGGTGAACATGTCCAAACTCAGACTGGGATGATTTGTGCCAACTTAGCACTCATCCTTTGGGAAAGACCTGAATCCATCTTTTGTACCCCTCCAACACAGCTATGGATAAATGGCAGGGCAAACTAGGCTCTCTAGCCATGAATGGAAACCAGTTTATAGGATGAACAACTCTGATTCTAAATGAGTGAGTGGAGCCCCTTATGGCAGTTGGATGCCATCTTTGATTTGCTCTAGCTGCTCCTGCTGCCAAGCTAATGCCAAACATTTCACTCTGCTTTCATTTTGACTACATCAGTGGAGCTGACAGAGGTATTCTGTCAACTGGGTATTCTAGGATCTTCATACATTTCGCCCAAGCTTGTGCACTGGAAAGGTCACTTCAATATTGTTCCATTGTCTACCAAGAGCATTAGGATTTTTTTAATTGTTCCTTTTAGCTGAAATTATAGGAATAATTATGTAACTAGAGTTGTTTTTTTATGCTCTATACAAGATTGTATTCTTTCTGATGCTTTTTATGAAATAGCTCAATGCTGTTCACTTTTTTTTTTACAATAATTTTGTTTTTGTTATGTTTTTATTTTTAAAGACTAATTCATTTTCATCATGATAAATAAATACACAGCAATTCTTCACAACTTTTGGTCTTTATCTGTTTCTTTACTCATTGGTACATTACAACTAAATTTCAGTTAACTGAAACAATTTTTTAAAAAGCCTCCTTCTCTCTGTAGAAAATGGAAAATATATAGCTTTTGTACCGATTGCTTTTTTATAACAATATGAGAGTAATTGCAAAAAAATTTGTCCCATCAAAAGGTAGAAAAAATAAGAAAAAAGTTTGATAAACTCTGAAATGTGAGACACTTTCCTTGAAATCAGCAAAAAGGGTATCTCCGGAATAATCACAGAAAGATATAGCTGATAGGCTATTTGAAATTGCAGCCCAGGCCACAAATGGAAGGAGGGTCTCCAAAAGCTTTGTAACTTGTAGTTCACCAACTGTATTTCTACTGACATTATACAATAACATATCTCATTAAATATTGGAAGGGGACCCTCAAGGAGCCAAGCCTTCTAGACGCATAAATCTGTAACTACACCCTTTGGTTACTGAGATAATCACTTGAAAGTTGAATATCTACATGTTATCAAAAATGAAGCAACATTTGTAATCATGTTGTTTTCTTCTCTTTTTCTTTTACACTTTCCATTATAATCCCTTACTTAGTGCATGCAAAGTTGTTTGTTGATAAGATTTATCTATGCAGCAAATGTATTATTAATATTGAAAAAAATCATTGCCTTCAGCCAGGGATCAATAATAGAAAAGTGTATATACATATATTCAAATGTGTGTTAAGCATACATATCATTGTGTATATGTACCTTTCTGACACTGGAATGTATATTAGCATTCATGTTTAGACCAACACACACACACACGCACACACAAATATATATATATATATATATATATATATATATATATATATATATATATATATATATATATATATATATATATATATATAGTGAAAAATTAATATAACTATTCTGTTTTTAGAATCCCCGAAATAGTTATATAGCAAACAACTGATGAACCCAACAATTCATACATTGTAACATAATGATAAAGTATATGTGAAACAGGGGGGAAACACTGAAGAAAATCACATGAGTTGCACTGACAGATATTGGGAAATTGGTAACCAAAAAAAAGTTTTTTGATGTTTAGTGTTCAAAACTGTAAAGCTTTCTTGACTACTCATATATATATATATATATATATATATGAGAGAGAGAGATAGCGAGGTATCACTATAGCTTTTGAATAACTAGATTTACATTGATACATGAATAAATCATGTAGATTATGAAATGTAAAAAATACAGAAATTTTCAGAACTAATTTTGGTATCGACTTCATGTTTACACATACCAAAGATGTATTTCTAAAATATCAATTACTAAGTACTCAAATGCATTCTTTCTCCTTTTTTTTTTTGTTACATCAAAATATTGCAATGCTGATAATAATTACACGCAGCTTAAAAAAATTGTTTTGTTTCTGGAAGATAGGTGTTATTTTCTAATTGATAATGTCTGAAAGTAAGAAAATGGCTATTATTTCCTCCAAACTTTGCTTTTTGGATCAGAATATTGATATTTTGTAATTTACCTATTTTATCTTAAACAGCAGGAGGAAGGTACTTGAAAGCTGCAAACACCTTTTCTAAAACCATGAAAAATTGTTTTATAAAGTCTACTTTTATGTGCTGTGATGGCATCAACACTTTTCAAGATTCAACTAGTGCCTGCCACTTGATATTGTTCACCCTCACCTAGAATTTGGGTGGCTCAAGCCAGTTCTGCCTTTGGCAGTGTCCAAGGTATCCCTGCTCTTCCAAGATAGCAGGGAAACTAAGTAAAATCACCTTGGAGATCCACCAGAGATACTACCATTTCAAAGTCTGTGATGATCTTCCAGCTATACTCATTATACTTCTAGGCATCTAGCAAGCTCTTGACAGTTGTATTGCAGGTGAATAGAGGTGCCTAAAATTTATCTTGATCCCAGACAGGCATGCTGAAATATGCTTTTAGCAGATCCTGCCATGGAGTATTGTCTGACACAAATGTGTCATCGTTAGACCACTGATAAAGAAGATCCTGGTGTGCAAGGAATCCCCCCTATAAGCTTACTAGTTAGGAGGAAGCAGCTTGGTACATCTTTTTCTCAGTAGTTTGGGGCATCCAGGACAAGCACAAGGCTGACAACTGTGGAGCTTGTTGAGACTATGGTGAAGAACTAAATAAAGATAGGCTACAGCTGTCCCTCAAAGCCCATATCTTTGACAATCATCTTGATAAGTTTGAGAGCATGGAATTGCATTCGGAGGAACAAGATGACCACTTCCACCAGGATATACTGGACTATGAGCATCACTATCAAAAAGCATATAACAAGAACACGTGGGAGATAGTATTTTTGGATCTGGTTTGTGTAAGTGAATCACAGTACAATCAAAAATCTTGCAGAACTACTCAATTCTAAATATTTTATGATCACTTTTCATCAACATTAGAGTAAAACATGACAATTTAGATTTTTATGTTGTGATTTTTTTGGAAAATGTGAATAAAAATATGCAAATTCACCCATTGTACAATTGGGAATTAGGTGAATTTCAAACTATCATTGTCCTAGTCATAAAAGTGAATTTTGAAAGGAATAGAAGCCATTTTCCATACTTTAACATGTAAAGAATTAGAAAATTACACTTGATATCCAGGTTCAAAAATCACATTGCATGAGTTATCTATAAAAAGAATTTATCATTGAAAAAAAGCAGATCTAGCTATTATGAAAGGTGCTGTTTTAATCAATAAAAATCTGGTGGCATGCTTTGTTTTTTGAAATTGAAGCAGTTTTGTGTCTATTTGTCTATATACATCTATTTGCCTGTAATTTTGTTGATTTTTTTAAGAAGCTGAATAGTAAAACAGATTCTATGTATTTTTATAGGTAAACTATATTCTACCAAAGACCAAACAATTTGCTTTTTATATTAAGAAAAATTAATATGGTAATTAACTTTTCATTGCTTAGAATACAAAATTTTCTGCTTGCTTAAAGACACTTGTACAAGTACACAATCTCCTATCCAGAACCTTTGAGCCAGACACACTTTTTTTTATATTTGAAATTTCTCAGATTTCAGAATAGTATTGATATTAATATCCATAATGACAAATGTTTCCTATTCAGCATCTCAGCGTTAACTACAGAGGAATCTGCAGCTTTTTCTAACATTTTCAGAGTCTTCAAAGTCAAAAATAACTACAAAAACATAAACAAACTATCTGTGAATAGCCAAGGTACATCTGACGAGTAGGAGCACTGAGAAACAAATGCATGATATCGGTTGAGCCTTTTCACTTTACAAAACCTTCAAGATGATCTTGATTTAGCGTGGGTTACATTAAGTCATGTTTGGCACCAAGCAAGCTGACAATGTTTCATTTTCGGGCTTTTTTATTTTTCAGAATTTTAAAATCAAGAATGAAATATTAATATTTTTTATCGCATTAAAATTAATTATAAGAGAACAGAAAGTTATGAAGGAAAAAAAAAAGCGAGTTCAATGTTCATTATAGCAAGTTTTTACAGTAAATATGTGAGTGTGTATTATTTGGATATGATATTATCCTGTAGATATAGAAATGATAGAAATGATGAAAACAGAACTTTTTCAATAATAGGATTTATACAAGACTTTGTAACTTCTAAAACAACTGCCACAGATGACAGAACCTAAATAATATCTGCTTTGTCCATTATGGCATGATGCAGAATATGAGCTGAACACTATTTTTTGAAACTTTCAACTTTCTACATTGTTTTTGATGAAGCCATATTGGTGAAAAATGTAAAATAAATTTTCTTAAATGTCAATATATATATATATATATATATATATATATATATATTCAATATCAGATGATCATCAATTTCCAATAAGGCAAATGCTACCATCACTTCAGTGATGAAGCTTAGGTTAATGTTAGCAACATGTTATTACCTTAATCTCAAAACTTTTCAGTTTAAAACATTCCCCCATGTCCATTAAGTATACATGCCAGCTTTATGCTAAATTCAGTTCAGCTGTGCCAATATTTGAGAGGGGACACAATGATTTTCCACTTCCTTGAATATTTGTATGACAAAAATAGAATAAAAGTGTTACTATTGTTACTACAATGTATGAATGCTTATGATGCCAGATCTTATGAATATGTAATTTCAATATCATCCAGTCTATTCAACTATCATATGAGTCAAAATCAATGTCCAGTTTGATCTTTTGAGAAACAAGAGGAAATAAACAGTCATCTCATATTTAGAATTGAAGAAAAAGATGAAAGGTATCTATTTGTATATACCCTTCAATACTTACATTGCATGTCATCTCAACCACAGCAAATCTGGGTTATTTCCGTTAAAAGATATTTGTTTAAAAAGTAAATGGTAAAAAAATGGAAAAAAATCCATTAGATAATCTTGAATTTCATCAAATGATGAATAAAATATATCTCAGAATTCTTGGGTGGGGTGGTATATTTCTGGACTAGAGCCTTCCATCAAATCGCAGTACTTTATCACTGACCATTTTTCTGTACAAATTTTATCTAAAACAGTCGGATTATCTACAGGGTTCTTGGCTGAGTTTTTATAAGATTTTCCCTGACTTTACCCTCCTGCCCCATCTTTTTCGAATAGAATAAAATGACAATCACAATCATCATCATCATTATCAACCTTTCAGCATCTGTTATTGGACATAGATAGACCTTGCCCAATATTTGCCAGACCTCTTTATCATGGGTGTCATGGAGCCAGTACTTTCTAAATTTGTCTGCAATCATGTTGAATAACTTACGTTGTTGTACTATGCATAATGTAATATTTGTATTATATCACAAAATTATATGGATCAGTTAGAGAATCCAAAATACTCCTGTACATGTTTTTTTTGCTCTCGAGCCCCTCTTCTTAACGGAACCCTAGACTAGAGCCTACTCAGCCTGATGGTTAATATATCACTGCCGCCAGACCAATTTGCCTTTTGAATAATGTTTCTAGTTTGTATTGTGATCACTCAAATGTCCCATGTTTGATCAAAAATTTACCTGGTAGATTATCTCAAAATTCACAGCATCTGCCACGTAATGGATGGGAAAGGTAGTGATATCTCCAATAGACTGCTCTTCATGCTGAATCTCAACAACAAATTCAATGACAAGCTAAGCCTACTACCTTTAATAGGAAGAGCTAGTGGGAATGCTTAAGACCTACTCACCAAATCCCAGATACTCAAACAAAGTTCCGAAAGCTGATGGAAGGACCCAGTCTGAAACTAAATCTCAATAAATTCTCATTACATTTGAAAAAATATAATCTGCGTGCTGCAACCGCATATAAGAAAAGTAGACGTTCATTTTTTTAGTTTCTCAATCTGTCTTTATATATTTGTTTGGACTAATTTCCTTGTCTTCGTTTTTATTTCACAACTTTTTGTCCATGTATCCTTCATTGTTCTCTGGGTGTCTGTTGTATTCTGGAATGTTGTCAAATGTTATTCTGGGGGAGCATGTGCATCCCCTCTCGTACATAACACAACAGATACCCAAGGATGGCTAGAGGATACTCAGCCTGTGTTCAATTAACTATCACCCAAGGCTGATGTTTAGTTAGGCTTCCCATTAACTTTCTTTCCTACCTGACTCTTTGTTGAATAGAACAAAGTGACATTATATCACATGAAATAACACATAGTTGTTCCATACCTATTATTTACATGCAAAAGTACTGAAATATCTCAAATACTCATGTGCACTCAATTGAACCATTTTTCTGTTTTTGGCACACTCCCTTCCAGGCTCTTTGGTTGGGCCTACTCAGCCAAATGGTAAATCCACCACTGTATTCAGCCAAAACATTATTAAAAAAAAAAGAAACAAGAAAGACTAGGAAAATAGTCAGAACAAACTGTTTATAACAATAAAAACACCTCATCAAAAGAAATTCAGACAAGTCACTTTTTTTATATTTTGCATGCAGAGACATTATGTGTTTCAAAGTTATTGTAAGTCCATTTTTTATGCACACAGCATTGATGTTTCCAAATTATTTATCGGCTAAAGTGAACTATTTTTGAGTGTGGTGATTATATACATCCATGTATGTATGTATACACTTCATTCACACAGGGCAATCGATTTATCATAACTTTGACAGTGTGTATATCAATAACTGAGTTCACAATTTTTTTCCTCTGCAGCATCAGCCTGCAAATGATGTATTTGGTTTTATTACAGCATTGAAGACAATCATTTTTGTTTGATAGTTTTGATTGACCCAAAGTACCCAAGAAGTTCTTTAACTTTTAAATTCACAAACCGCTTGTAATTGATGATGTAACTCTTCATTGAATAGCATGAAAAATAGTAAAAGTCTTCTGTGAATTGAGAAAAAAAAAAGGAAATTCACAAAATGCTCAAAGGGAGATAATTCCAATCATAAGTTATTTCCTTTGAAATTGATATTCTATTTTCTTTGTATGAATTTAAGAGATAAATATGAAATAAATAGGTGATTTCATCAATATTTTTACCATATATAAATGGATCAATTTATATTCCCTCTATTACTAATCAAGAAATCTATCAATTATTTTACTACTATTTACCTGCATCTTAATTTCTAATTGTTTTTATCACAACTAAACTGAGTTCATTAGTCAACAGCAGTGAGCAAACCATGCTAATTGGAAATAAAGAATAAGCTACTGGTGAGATTCAAACTCACTTTCATCTTGTCAAAGGGAAGCTTGCTTTATGCCTGGCTACTTATATCAACTGCCCATAGGCTTGACTCTGACAAGATGAACATGGGTAGCTGCTGTAGAGTGATTGCTTGAGTTGATATGTGATCAAAACAACTGAAAATCAAAATGATAGTAAATAGCTGTCAAAATTGATACAATAGTTACCAATGCTTCCTTTGAAAGTAAAAATGAATGATGAAATATTTCTGAAGTTTTTAGGTTTTGTGACCTATATTTTTTTAATGAATCATTACATTGTAACTTCTTAAGTACAATGGGTTTAAGTGTCTCCTAAAAAGTCGGCTGGAAAGTGTTCAACATTTATTTCACATCACATTCAGGTAATATATTGTCAGTCATTAACTGAGTGAGGCTACTTTTTCTCACTTGATATACAGCTTATGAATTTTATCTTATTTTTCAATCATTTTGTTATGAAACAGCGATCAGTAGAACTTAATCACAAATATGACAGGTTTTACTCTGCTGCTTATATTTGTGATCATAGTGGTAAAAATGGTGACCAGAAAGTCATAGGAAAAAATAATGATGGAAAAAATGTCATAATTTATGCTAACGTATTGTAGGAAAAAATCATGGAAATAAGATAAGTAAAAATTTAATTCATTAAATTTATAGTGATAAAATAATTATATACTATAAATTTAAAATTTTTTAGATATTACTTATTTTATCCAAAAAAAATTTCTATGACTTTTCCTCCTTACTAGAAACCAAAGTTATGACTCTTTTTCTAATGCACATTAGCGTACACTATGGCTTTTTCTTGCTTAAAAACCTGTTTGCAAATTATTGGGAAATGAACTGATCAAAATGTTGTCCTAACCAAAACAAATATTTAACTTTTTAAACTCATGAGCAATAATGGTACTCTACTGCTCAGTACAAAAACAAAATCAAATGATTAAAACATTTAAATTTGCATGCTGAGAGATCCAACAAATGTTGAGCCAAAAATCATAACATTGTTGGAATATTTATTTGAAGAAACTCATTGCTAATAAATATTAGGATTCTACTTACAAACATACATACTGTCTGGTTTATGATGACATCATACATTCATACATATACATACATTTCATTTTCTAAGATTTTGATTTCCTTTTTGGACTTGGAGCTTTTTCAGTTCATTGTAAGTTATATTTTTGTTTACTTGTCCAGGAAAATCTCGACCTGGGAAGTTGAAGCATGATCCACATTCTGATTTTGACTACAAGGCGGTTAATAGCAAAACTTTCCCTCAAAACAAATTTCAATTCCGGCATAGCTTCCCATAAGCTCCATTTTGCCTCTTTCTTGCCTCGGTTTGGAGTTGACCAGCTGTGTCCCCTACCACCATGTAATGTCACATTAGAAATGAGAAGCAAAAGTTCATTCCATCTCCTCAGTTTGACTGTCCTTCATCATTTCATAGCATAACTTTTTAAAAATATCATTCTCTATTGCAAAAATTATTCCTTCCTTTAAAGCCTATTCTTTGAAAATAAGTAACAAAAACTTGGGGGGGTGTATCAAATATACATCGAAAGTTCCACAATTTATTCTCAATATCAAATTCTAATCTATCACTTAAAAAGAAATCAGTTTATCCTGTATTTCTCTATTTCCTATTGGAATACTAATGTAAAATTGGAAAATATAAAAATTGCAAATTAGAAAATAAATCATACCTTTGTTCATTTATTTGTTTATGCATATAGATTATCTACACGCATTATTACATGTATGTATATATATATGTGCAGATAATTTATTTACATTATATATATATATATACATATATATATATATATATACACAGACACATTTAAATGCATATACAAATACAGTATTTCTTGTCAGTGCAAAGTTAATTAGATAAAACTTTTGATCCCCTCCAAAACATTAAAAAGAAGGAAAAACAACAATTGAGAGTGATATGGCTTAAACAAAGAAATTTCTAAAGACAAGTATACTACTGGATTTAACTACTACTATGCAAAGACGGAATATGTTTTAAGTTAGCACAACTCAACAGTGGGCCGCCCAACACTCACCATACTTGTGATCTGCTATTCTGCTGGCTGACCTATGTCAAAGGTCAGTTCACCTTTTGACCAGCTGCACACTTACCAAAATGGAACACACAACCTTT
>OY735213.1:47704449-47786949 GCA_963457665.1 Thysanoteuthis rhombus
ATCGGTCATCTAAGCTGAGGAGTTATCCTCTTATGTCATTTTTGTAAATATTATCTGAATACAGGTGTTCCCAGGTTAAGAACCACTACCATTTTAATGACCAGGATGCTAAACAAAATGGTCTGTAAATGAAAGTTTTGTTTTAGTACTTGGAAATCCAACCTTCACCATCGTTTAATCTTTTCCTATTCAATTTGTTTTAGGTCATTGCTAATAGAGCAAGGATCCATATTTGGCTTTTTCACACCTCAGCGGCTATCCTATTTGGTTTGTTGATTAAGGGGTTATTAAGTTGGGGAGGGGGGCACCTGTAATAAAAATTAGATGACAACTAAAAGTGAAGTTATTTTACGTTTTCATACCCTTACTTCCATTTGAATGCGTAGGGGAGGAAGCAGTATTTTGTACTTGTTCACTCTAATCACAGGCAAATTGATTCAAGAAAAGCTGAAATAATATATAAATGAAAACTTCTGGATCACAAAGAAAGTTTGTTTTATTTTTCACCATGCACTCATGTTTTGCACATTCTGTCCTTAGAGTTTCAGTCAATGAGAATACCTCTATTCACCTCACTTTGCTATAGCTCTGCAAAATCAGATTGAACATTCTTCTCTGAAGACTGGTTTGGTGGAGAGGATGCTAAAGTGATCCCTTTCACAGGGATGATATCACAGTAATTCCTCTAAATATTCCACGCAGAGGACTTCAACACAAAACTGTTATTTATTCAGTTAATTCTGTGAACCCATTGGACTGAGTAGATTGAGCTATATTGGAACAAGCAAAAGTCCAGAATCAATGACTTTTTCAAGGAATACCTTAGAATGAAAAAAATTATGTATTGATATGAGTGAACAATATCTTCAACTTAGTCAATAAATAGATCATTTTAAAATGTATGCATTCATATAAGGAAAAAATATCTTTAACTTTATTCCTAAAGCAAATTAATTTCTATATTTTTCCAATTTCCTCAAATTTTCCTAAACAACCTCCTAATAATAAAGCATTCATCTTGGACTGCTTTAGAGGAGAGGATATTCAATTGATAAAACTAAAAGGAGAGGATGTTATAATGGCCACTCTGGAGAGGGATGAGGGTGTTAAAGTGATCCCAAAATCCAACTGGAGTTTTCATACAAAACTATGTTTTAATCAAATTTTACATAATTTGATTGAGCAATTTCTATCAACTCATTACTTATTTAAAGCCAAATCTAAAGCCATGACCTTTAACATGAGCCTGTCACCAAAAAGATAGCATACTGAAAAATCATAAAGCTTACTAATTGATAAGTATCACCTCCCCACAAGGGTAGAACATGACACAAGATAGAGTTTAAACAGGGGGCCCACATGTGCATATGTGGGCAAAAACAAAAATTGCCCAGTTCCTGCAAACAGTGTCACAGAGGCAATCCACAATCCTTCTGTTTCAGTACAATGTGGAGCTACTGCCCTGAGGGTGAAACTGGACATTGTATACTTTTTTTGCAGCTACAGGACAAATCCTGGGCCAGATAAGTACGTTTCATTTAATATGATTTCCTGCAAACAGCAATCCTAAAATGAATGAATCCACTTCCACAGTTATTCCTCTCAGAAAAAATTATTTTCTACCATAGAATCCCTGGGAATATAAAATGCTAACTTTAATGGCATTGCTAAAATAACCATAGAACAGCAAAAGTGTCTCAATTGAGATTCTGTTACTTAGGCAGTGTATGAAGTCCTCTGCCTCTGTATATTTATTTAATAATCTTGTAAAAGTGGAGAAATAAAGGTCAATTTTGCTGGCTTTATGATAATTCTGATATAATATAATGTGCCTATATGTTTAACTAGTTTGGATGGAGATGATATCAACTAAATTCCTCAATTTAAAAATCAAAAGACGAGTCAACTGTTTAAATATATAAATATTCTGCATAAGGTCAAGTTTTATTTACATCATTGAGTTTTGCACTTCTCATTCACTGCTAACATCTGCATAAGCACTATTTATCACTGTACATGATCTGCACATAATTTTGACTTCACCTGCATCTTCTGAAGCACCTCAGGTCTTTTGCATGGGGACAGCCATGTGAATTATGCACATGCACAGGTTTATGTGGTATATCATAATCACCGTTCTCAACTCTTAGATTGAATGAATTTTCATTTTTCACTCTATTTAAGTATCTTCATGAACCATTTTTATGAAAATCCATTACTTATATGGTAATATTAACACAAAACTTGTAAATGGAAAGACTCACACATGAGAATTCAAGCTAATTAGAGCATCATATCTCTTAACCCATTAATGTGAGATTGATGGGAATTTCCATCATTGCAGTTCTGTGGCTAACACAATAAATTTTCCATTTTATTGTGGTTGATGGCAACTCAGTTCTATCTATGAGACAAGGCTTTTATTTTGTAATGGATTATCTTTCAATAGAAAAGGGATTTTATCTTGCAGTAAATAACTATTAGTCTCAATCACCTGCAGTTATTGGTCTGATAAAAGATATTGAGGGCAATCAATAAGTGACACCCTTAAGGAACTTCAAAGACCCTAATCTTTACGGGCCCTTAGGAGAATTTGATTTGGGGGCCCTCAGCTGTGCTCTTGGGGGCCCTAAGCAGCCATTTAATTTGCTTATGCTTCTGCCCGGCTCTGGATGCTTATGTATATGTATTGCAAAGCATCAAGGAACAATATAAATGCACCAAGGTTGAACAAAGCATAAATTGATTTTTAAAACCAGTAATGTCAAAATCATAATTTGCAAGCATTTATATTAATAAATACAGTGTTTTAATTGTAGAGAAAAGTTTGAGTTCAATTTCAGTACAGAATAAATCTCTAATTATGAAACAATGAAAAGTTGCCTCCTACATGAATGAAAAGTTACAGAAATGTGTGTATATTATATATATATATATATATATATATATATATATATATATATATGTATATGTATAATCATTAGTACATCTACCAATCTCTTAATTGCATATGAAATCTGTACAATATGACAAAAGCATAGAGAATAGCAAAACAAAAATGACTGTAGTATTTTTCAAGAAATAATATTCAGACTAGAAACATATGATTGTAATTACTTTCTAAACAGCAGACAAAAAGCAAGTAAAAATGTGAAAAATCAAGTTTGCCTAGTTTGGAAAAAAGCCAGATAATAATGATTTAATTATGCTACTCAAAATAACATTGATTTGTTTTCTGGATTTTTTATAAAGCCAAGATCATAACTCATAAATCTTTCAAATCTTTCATGAGCTATGTTTCCACTAATTTTCAGCAGTCAGTCTGCACAAAAATATTATGTTGCACATTTTTTTTGCTCAGACAAATGTATGTGCATACTGAATGCTTGAAATTAGGAAATCAGTGATGTACAAAAGTGGTTTGGAAAACCAACTAACTATTTAACAGAAACTGTTAGCAAGGAGATTACTTTCAGTAAGTATAATCATTATATATCATCATTATACTTAAATTATAAACATTACTATGATAATTACTACATTAATTTGAGGAACTGATTTTTTGCCTAAACAATAATTTCCTTCGTGCCATCATTGCAAAGTGTGTGTGCACATGTAAAGCTTAGAGGGAACTATGTTTATGAGATAAAAAGTTTTTAAGACATAAGTTTTCAGCATGTACAAAAGTCCCGTGCAATCTGAAACAAAGCACTTTATGTTGTCATTCCTATCACGACATTTGTTTTGTTACAACAATCATTCCTTTGACTTTGATGAAGTCAGTCCTCTCCACTTTAATCCTCCTCCCTCTTCTTCCTTCTCCTCATGGCATTTTACTCTTGCAATGGTGAGACATTTATGCCTAAGATCTTTCTGTTTATGTTTTTGCACTCAAGGCAACCTGAACTGATGGTGCCCAGTGGATAACATTTTGGGGTTGGCCCTTCTATTTTTATATTTAGCTATTAATTTCAAACAAATCTAAACATAAATGGAATATTCATAAAATTATGATGATTAATTTAATGTAAAGTCCTTTATGGCTCAATTATATTTTTATAAGTTGTATGATAAACTCTCAAACAAATTTCAGTCAAAACATCTAACTTTTTTTTTACTCACAAAAAATGAAAAGTATCAAAATATTTTTGAGATATATTTTAATGGGTTCCCTAAAATCTTTTGGTCCTGTAGTGTTAGCTTTACCTTAATTACTGCCCTGCTTGTGCCTTGGCTGCATTACAGTGAACAGCCATAATGAGAACTTCAAGAAACAGCTTAAACTCAATTCTATTCTACAACTCTATTGCATGTTTCACTGCATTCAGAGAGTCAAATTGTTTGCTACATTTTTTTTTCTGCTGTCCTCTGTACCTAAGGAAAAAATGCAAATTTTTTTTCTTACAATTCTGAAAATGGTCACAATACATTTAATTTGACTTTGTTATTGAAAGGCAGAAATCTGAGTCTTCTGATGTATAAGAACTGCGATACATTTTTGAATTAACCAAATACTATACAACCCAGTATAATAAAGCTGGATACCTATTTTTTGAATGCTTTGGAAGATATTCGCCCTAATCCAAGTTTACAATTGGTTTACTTTGTACAAGGGCATTCATGTCCTGGACACCATTTTACTTGAATATGTTTAGATAAAATAGAGTAAGAAATGAAAATATCATAATTCTCTCTCCAGTTTTTCTGTCATTGCAAATGGTTCCAAAAAAAAAAAGTCTCTTTAAGATGATTAAATCAATATAGTTGGAAAAAAAAACCTAAAATCTCCATTGAAATAATTCATATTTTGTTTTTCCTGGGTAATAAATAAAAATATGTAGATATAGATATTTGTGTAAAAACAAAGTCTGTAATGTGTAGAGTTTTTATTTTACAGCATAACCAATATCAAAGTACTTTGCGCAATGCATTAAAATCTACAGATGAAAAATTATTTAATATTTATCGATTTGATACATCAAAAAAAATCAAAGCTTTTGAACACTTCAGAATGCAAAAAATATTAACTCTTTGTTTAGCCCTTCTACCATTTTGGGGTCTACAGCCCATAATTTGCTAAAGCAAAAGATGCATCTAGCTTCAAATAAGGATCATAATCTTCTCAAATTCAGGTCACTAACTATTGTGAATCACTGTATGTTCTTCAATGATGCAAATTTATCGATAGATTGTAAATATCTTCAAAGAGACTTTGTGTAGAGCACCATTGAAGCATAAAATATCCTTGAATATGACAAAAAGCCATTATTATTGTTAGCACATCATTTTGGATCTCATAAGTCTTCTGATTAAACGTTTGAATCATTCAACTTGAATCCAGACTAATCATAATTACACTCAAAATCACTATGTAGAAATTTTTCAACTTTCTTTTAAATTGAGAATACTTTTATTCTACCCACCATCTTATAACAGTCAGTCTTGCCACTTACAAGTTGCCTATTGAGTCCCAAAATTTTTTAAAAAATTCTGTTAATAAAGAATTGAAATTTTGCCACCAAAGTCAAAAGCTGTGATATCATATGTTTATGTGCTTCACCTATTTGAGGGAAGAGGAATCAAAAAGTTTTGCTTATTGTCAAGTTACACATTGTGAATGTAAAAAGATGAACAATATTGTGAATGATATTGTTAGAACATTTCACCGAGGAGATGAAGGCTCAGCTTTATGCTTCTTTTTCCTTTGTGAAGCACATAGGCATATGATGTGACAGATTTTAACCCTCAGTTGGTGTTAAAAATTTCATTTCTTTATTAACAGAATTTGAAAAAACAAAATGAAGAGAGTTAATTGGTAACTTAGAAATGGCAAGACTGACCGCCATGATATGTTGGGCACAGCAACTTTGATATCTCTACCTTAATAGATAAATCACCTGCACATATTAATCAATAGAAATCATAATTAAACCATAAAGATGATTGAACAGAACTGCTATTTTTATTATTTCTACACATCATCCAATAAGTAACACTTTATTTAATTCTTAACATCTTGGTGCCTTGCATTATCTTTTTTATTATTATCATTATTATTATCATAAAAGCACTATTATTTATTTTTGTTCAAGTTTGTTGCAATAAATTTTTTCTAATAATGTTTGTCTTTTTGCCTCCACCTAGTGAATGCTATTTTTGTACAATATATATTTTATACCTACATATGTATTATTCACATATACATCATATGAGTTTTGATACTTACCACTGCTGTGAAGTCGAACTGAAGACATGCCGATGAAGAGTAATGTTCTTACATTTTTATTTTCTCAAAGTTCACGTCCGTCATTATCTCTTCTTAAAAATGGATTAAATAAACCTTTTTCACCTAGTCCTGCATCAGAATATTTTCCTTTGCGTTGTCATTAGCTACTCTATCCGTTAATTATTTTGTCTATATCTTTTCTTGCTCTGCATATATGTACAAGTATATATATGCACTTATATATATTTAATGAATATATATATGTAAATGTATCTGTGTATCCACGATATGTATACATATATCTATATCTATATCTATATCTATGCATGAGTATGGTGAGTGTACAGTGAGTTATTTGTGGATCTTATCTTATATGTATATATTTATTTCTTAAATCATGCATGTATATTGTTTTTTTTTCCATCATGTTGTTCAAAAGACAGTCACATATAGATACATCTTCATATGCTTTGATGTGCGTCTCTGTACATGTATATATGTTACATATATATATATATATACTCTGGAAGCAGCTTCTCATTTTGTTTTTATATTAAGAACACAACTATGCATTATATATTATGCCTATTTTGGACACTTCTCAATTCAAAGATGTAGGGTTTGATATCTTTCGGTAAGTTATAGATCAATCCACTGGGATTTCTTTTGTTTATCTAGCATGTTGATTGTACTTTATTCATTTTCAGTTAATATACTGGGTGTTCCAAAAGTAGCACCTAATCAGAAGATGATCTATATTTAACTTGGTTGTCTTTTTAAACATAATACACCATATGATGCAATATTCATAACTTTTTGCATCAATCTTTGAAATCATAGGATGTACAACTAATTAAATATTTATTCCATTTTAGATCATAGTTACTAATCGTCTGACAACTGAACAGCAGATAGCTGCTAATTGGGCGTTACTTTTCGGACACCCTGTATTTTGTCTTTAGTCAATGGATATATAATCAGTATGAACTACCAATATTTAAAAAAATAGTTTACGCAAACCAGAACCATAAATTCATGAAGAGATTTAATATGAATCAAGAATGTTTGACAGGCAAAATTAATGCCAGTGGATGAAGTTCTGATTCACTCAAAGAGATCAAACATGATTACAAGAAATTAGAAAAACTCCAAAATAATGAAGATAGTAGCAAAAAAGTTGTGTTTTTATTATATACATTAATACAAATGTGTATGTCTGCATAATATATGCATATGTATGTGGATATTCTTGTGCTTCCTTTTACAGTTTGCTGCTAGTGTGGGAGCTTTGCAAATCCTGGACTCTCTTTTGTTTGCTATAGTGGAGAGATCAGACGCATTGTAATAATAATGATAATAAATCTGATGATTTAGACAGAATTTTTAATCAAAGCAGATTAGAAAGCATAGAAAATAGAATCATTTGCAACAGCGAAAAATTTCATTGCATATACCTTTGTTGATGCATACATGTGAACAAAAATCATTGAAGTTGACCTTATTTAGATTTCAACCCAGTGTTACACCAGTTGACATGATTAAATTCATTCTTATATACCAATGAATGTAAACCCTTGATTTAAAGGTCGTGTTTTTGTCTTGTGCATGCAAGACTTCATCAGCGCAGACCTAGAGGCTATTCCATGTATCTGCCTTGCAGGCCATCTGAAGGCCTGCAACAGCTGCGGAAAGCCTCCAAAATCATCATTTGTGAAGCCAAGCCGTGATGATGCATTGCAATGAATATTCTTGTGTTTCCTTTGACTATTGCACTGCAGATGCATTGACCAACTTTTTCATTGTGTACATTTTTTGTTATTCAAATTATGAATTCTAGTATTCCCAACTGACTGCAAGCATTAATTTGATAGATTTGGATATGTAAGTGTTGGCTTAAGCATCATTTACTAATATAATCAGGTGTGATATGTTGGCTGCACTCTGTGCAGATTTGATTCCTATTGCTGACTTGTTTACAGTCAGTGAAACAATTCAGTTTTTATTCATTTTCGTTAGATGAATTATTGTAACTCTCCACTATCAATTTTTGACCACAATTTAGCTTCATCTTTATTTATGATTTACGCTGTTTGCCCACTACCATAGACTGATAGCCTGAGTTGAATTGTTCTGAAAAACAAATGAAAATTCAGATAGATGTTGGTCAAAAATTGATATTGATGGGTAACAATAAAGTTATTAAGTAGTAATTTTGTTTCCATAACTTTGATGAACTTGTTTCAAACTGAAATTTTCAGATTTACTTAACAGTAATACATAGAATTTCATATTGATTTTCCTGGTTTTCATGAAACAAAAAGTATTTGAAATAATCATGTAATCATGGGATAGGGAGAGTGGGGCACGTTGGTTCACTTTTAAAACTTTTTACAATCAGATAATTGCTTTTGTGACTAAGTCTTAGCTATTCATAAGGGTTGGCAGTATTACATCTTGCTTAGAATTAGCCAATATCAAGTACTTCCCAAATAGTGTTGTAAGACAGAATATTGACTTTCAATAAAGTTTATCAAAAGGTCCAATGTGCCCCATGCATCGTTGACAAAAATGTGAAAGAAAAACACAAATTCTGGTTTGTTATTAAATTCATACTTATCGATATATTCTAAAGAATATATGATTAACAGGAGCTAAATCATTTCAATTAGTTTTGTATTAACTATGAATTTCTTGTACAGTCTGGAATGAGTTTGTTGTCGTACTTTCATACAAATTAGGGTTTACTCAGATTACTCTGTGAACCTTTTGACAATTGAATGCTGTTAAATCAACAGGAAAATGCAGAATTGACTTTGCATGTTTGATACCTCCAGATGAGATGGGTAGAAGCTGGCATATGAAAACATTCTTGTTATCAACATTAGAAATGTCAGCATTGGGGGTTGACAAATTTATTGCAGATTTTTTTGGATTGCCTTAAATAGCGAGCCATAGACTCTACATCATCCTTGTCAATCATTGTAAAAATTTTTTAGCAGAGTTCTCAGCAGCCAATTTCACCAAAACATAGTCTCTATTATATGGCACTCTCTATTCATCAAAATCAGGGTGTAGACATGTATCTGCAATATATTCAGCATCAGAGGTATCATCCCCTTGAAAGCTGTCTTCATCTCCAGGTCACAGTCATCAGCATAGGTGATCTTTTAGATACTCTTATATCTTCATTGCTCCTTTTCTCTTGGTCTTCTTGTTTGTTGTCTTGGGAATCTGCAGATCTTTTGAAACATCTCTCAGAGATTGACCTTTCCCAATCTCTTCCAATGCATGTTGGACCAAAGCACAATTGCAAAATACGCATGGAAGACAACATATAAACATGACAGATTAAGACATTACAAGAAGATAGTTTAGATTCTCAGTACTTGAGAAAAAATTACACCAAATGTGAGAATTACAAAATTTACTTTTTGGACACCTCAAATCACAAAACTTACTACAGGGAACTTAAAGCTTCCTCAAGGCTGATGAAAAATTGTCAAAGAGTTTGCCAGAAGAAGTCCCTTCAGAAGATAGCTGGGAACTACTGCTGTTGAGGTACAAAAAGAATTATTGGAGGTTCAACTTACCCACTGTCCAACATGTCCCACTATGAAATTTCAACACAGCTATTTTCATTGTAATTTTCATTTTTACATTTCTGAAAGTTTAGGTTTCCAATCATTTTTTGTCCATCTTTACTCTGCATAGCAGATAGTTAATAAAAAATATTTTTTCTGTTCATAACTATTTAATTCATGATAAGCATGAGTTCTTCGAATAAAATCCAAAGTAACTTTCTTTGAGAATAACATCAAAATATATTTGTATTACCTCAAGCTGATTTGCTAGATTATTTACATCAGCATTCATTTCTTATTTCCTTATACAGAAAAAACAAAATATCATAGAAATAACTGCAGTATAACCCCTTGTAAAATACTGGTAAAATAGCAAAGATGAGGATAAAATCTTTATTGATGATATGTTGCCTAATAAGTAACAATTATTCCATCATTTCTTTCAGTATAATCCTTCACAGTAAATGCAAAAAAGTATCCAATACACTTCAAAAAGTTTACATCCTTTTACAGCTTCAAATTGATAGCATTTAGACCAAAGATTGACTAATATAAGAACTGACAAATATTCAAACAAGATTCAACATTGAAAAGCTATGTATAAAACCAAAAATCTTTGATCAACTTTCTGACTATTCAAGAAGTCTCTGGGCATGTCAAAATGAAGTTTTTTTCAAATGATAAGTTATTTTTTGCATTCTCTGTATATATTTTTCTTTACATTTTAAGACTATAAATCATACCTTAGTAGTTTTGCTTCCTAGAAAACCTGAAAGATACTGTACTGAATGAAACCATTTTTCACTCAACTTTATTTTTGACTCAAAGCTCTTGATATATTTCTTTCATTCAAAAAGTGATGTAGTGGTTCTTAAAATTAAAGGTCTTACTATGTGATATTTATTGAAACTGGTAAAGTACTCATTGTTTTACTAAAGATATACCTGGGGTGGAAATCTTAAACACTGTAGTATCTGAAAAGAACTCAAACAAGTTGCTTGAAGTGATCATCTGTGGCAGTTATCCAAGTCTTCTACTCGAAAGTGTGTTCAATTCCACCTTATTTTACTTTCTCACTCTACTTCTCTTCTCAATGTCCGAGTTCAGCCATTCTCTTTTAGCAAGTATCTTCATGTTTCATCCTTACCCTGCTCCTCTCTCTCTCTCTTCCCCATCCTCTTTGCAGTCTCTGTGTTCTGATTCAATTCTCAGAGCCTCACCTCTAAACTCACCAATTTACATAGATTTTTTATTTGCAAATTATGACAGACAGATGTGAGTACGCACATTGCTTATTATGATATAAAATGCCTGACAGATTATACTAAGACTTACATCACCTTAAGACATTCTGCTAAGATATGACTGTGCAAAGACTGCAGACCCACTTCTGAAAAAGTATCAGTTGCTCAAACAAGTTTTCATCATTTTTTTATGAGTCTTCAGCCTCTCATGTTTTGGCTGTACTATATCACTGGAATGTATTTACAGCTCTCCTTCTCATCTTAGTGGAGTGCTTCTTCATTCATAGTATTCGGTACATATTAATCTCTCAAGGGAACAAAAATAATTTCAGTATGCACTTTGGAATATTCAGCTAAAATGAATGCAGAGTTGTTTTTTTATGTAAATAGTGTGTTGTAACAAGAAATGAGACATTTATTAGATAAAGTTTCTGGCAGAGTTTGATTTAATTGGCAATATCTTACGAGCTAACTATAATTTGGATAAGTCTTTCTCATCTTAACCCACTGTAGTATATTAAAAATCATCAACTATTACTGACAACATAAATTTTTCCAGCTTTTAGGTGATTCTGGCTGGCTAGCTATGTATGTGCTTTGAATACATACAGATTGCACCAATGGAGTTGTACGGCAGGAAATTCAAACATTTACTCCATATTATATCTACAAAAACATTATTTTTTGCTTTTTGGAAATTAGCGCCTGAAATAAAATGTAGGGGGCTCCAATTTTCAATGTAAGTTCATGCTAAATTGGAGCTTTAGTGTGTGACTAGCAATGTTGCTTTTTTTGTGAAAGTTTGGACTTTTCAGTAATCCAAGAAAAGGCAACAGAAATAACTCATTCATTGGTCACCCCTTTTTCTAAATTTTTAATTTATCACCCCCTTGTGCTGCCAAAAGATGATGATCACAAGACTGCTTCTATTGAGTGACCAACTAGACCTGTTTTTTATTCTTGTGAAACCAATGATACTCAAGTGGTATAAATAGATGCTGACATTTTGACCTTTGTTAGTTTAACTTGCAGTGTAGAAATTCCATGTCTATTCTTCTGCAGTAATTGTGTGTCTATTTTTCTATAGTTATTCTGCGACTATTCTTCATGTTTATCCTTATCAAATTCCCAATTCTTTTTTCAGTATAAATATTCCCTTTCTTAAACACTGTACAATCTATCGCCAGTGGTGTTATACTGTGGGAACATGTTCAAAAGGCGTTTCCTTACTTTATTTGGTAGAGGGAAAAACATCCCTTCACTATCTATATACTACTAAAATTTTCATTCTATTGACCTCTTTGTATCCTCAAATTAACCAAAATAGTGCATTGTAGCCATAAATATTGAATCAAGGTACCCTTAAAATGTGCTAACTTGAAAATGAGAAATCCGGGTGCAATAAGGTCTGTGTTCCCTCACTTCTTTTTTTAATGCTACACTACTGTCTATGTTAGATTTACAAGCAAATGTACTCATTTAAATGCAATTGATTACTTGGGGAAAACTTCTGAATAGTAAAGACATATTGATCCACTCACAAAACTAATCTGAATTCAATAATGCCTTCAGTGATATGAGAATCAAAGCACAAGTAGCAATCATTCTGATTTATTCTAACAATTAATCAATAACCATAACGTAGCACCATGAAGTATTCTGCTTTGCACAAAAAATCTGAATATCTATTGTAGAGCTGATATTTACTAAGGTGACCGGAGAAAGGTCATAGGGAAAAAATCATAATGTTTGGCAGGGAGAAAATTCAAAAGAAAAAAGTCATAACACTGGTTAAGAAAAAAATAATATTTAATTTATTCAATTGATAGTAATTTACTCATTTCAACAAAGTTGAAAAGAGGTATATACATTCAGTAGCAACTGTTCATTAAAAGTACTCAATGAATTTCAATGAAATTCCATTGAAGGGTGGATGATGAAGTAAGAAAGGGGTAGCGAAATTTTAGGGAGTATCCAGGAATTTTATTTGATGGGAAGAATTTTATCAGTTTGTTTTTTGTTTTTTAATCACATTTATAGATATGCTCATGACAATCCACACAGTATCTTCAAAGGTTGACAATTGATTTCTAAGAAATTCTGTGGTTAACAATAGGCTAGAGAGGAATTGATCAAATTTTGGAATGGATCCATGCTCAGTTATCTCCTCTACATCATAGTTATATGTCCAAACCACATGTTATTTCCAAAATTTCATGTTTGTTTGCAAGATATCTCCAAAAGTTCTCAGTGAATTCCAATTACATTTTGTGGAGGCTGAACAATGAGCTATGGAAGAGCTGCTGAAATCTTTGGAGGTATCCATGTACAATCACTTCCCCTGACAATGGTGTTGGCAGAGGTATGTGCTCTCTGAGCACTTTCTATTTAAGTAAAGAATACTTGATATTTTGAAGTAAATGTCGATGATGAGAGTCACATTCATAATAATTAAATAAGTAATCGTTTCCATTTATAAATTTGGTTGTGTGTGTGTGTGTGTGTGTGTGTGTTGCTCAAGTAATGAATTGAAATCAGTCTAGAGACCTTTTTCAAACCTTACTTATTGACAACAGTATTCTATGTGGAAACTGTATTACATAAAGTAGGGCATTTGAAAAAACATTGGCATGAATTTAAATTTTAGCAGCTATAACTATTTTTTATGGAGAAGAGACCAGGAAAACAACTGCCATTGCAACAATGAGAATCCAGGTATTTACTAACACCTGTCTCAGAAGAATTCCCCAAATTTGCTGGCCAGATACTATCAGCAACTGATACAACTGTTGCAATAAACAAGACAGCAGCCTACCGAGGAAGAAATTCTCTGAAAATGTAGGAGATGGATTGGTCAAACTTTTTGCCAGCCTGCATTAAGCATTACAAAAATTGCCTTCTTTTAGAATCCACAAGGGAGGAAGGAAAGGGACAGACTAAGAAACACCTCGTGCCATGATCTGGATGCAAACATGGAGAGAACTGGGTATACATAGAGACAGCTGGTGAAATTGGCCCTGGACAGAGATGCCTGGACACTCTTTGTTGGTAGCTTATGTCCAAAATGGGACCACAGGCTTACACAATTCATTTTGAAGCATAAATTTTCTAATTATTTGTATGAAAAATAAATAATATACTTATAATGTATTGTTTCATGATACATTGGAATAATATAAGTCTAAAAATGTTTTTTAAGATAATGGAAAAGATTTTGTCATTGAAATTAAGGGATGTAATGCAAATAGCTTTAGGCACTAATAATTGGAATGTAAACATACACAGGGGATCTTTCTTTTCTTTTTCACATCCAAGTTTCACTTTGGTTGGATGTTTCTCAAAGTCAACATTTGTTTATTCATTTTCAAAAAGAAAGAGAAGAATTTTAATTTGTTTGCAATGTCAGAGTTAACTTTTGTTGATTTTTTTAAAAATTGACTGGTAATCTTTTGTAACATATCGACGTGACTTGAACTTCATGATCTAAAGTTGACATTTTTGTGCCATTCTTTTATTTTGTGTCCTCATAACTTTTAACCATTGTCAAAATCAACTCTGGATGAACAAAAGAGCAAATATACTTAAATGTTTGTAAAAAGCAATGGACAGTAAAAGCCAATGTCGAGAAGGTGGTCCTGATTATATATTGTAAAGTTTCCTTTGACCCATTGTACTCAATTTAAATATTATTGGGTGACACTGAAAGCTGCCAAGGAGTATATGCACGCATGCTTAGGGGTTACACAGGCTTGCAGGTCATCAACAATTTTAAATCACAATGCCCAGTCACAGAAGAATGTTAAACTAGCAGTTTTGGGGCCAGTGTACAGTTTTTCAGACACATGCATTAATTTTTTCCATATTGCTATTATAGTCAGGGATGAAATGGTGAAAGTATACTATTGTTTTCTAATGACTTCTTAACAATGTAGCATTTATTTTTCTTACCATGTATTTTAGGCATTTTAGCAATTCTCAACCATAATTTATCCCCTTTCATGATGTCATATGTTGGCAATTATGTGAGTGATTTAAAACGTCCTCTTTTTGAATGACAATGACTGCTGAGATATGGCAACCGAAGAAAATTGGTAAAATTGCTTGTCTAATATGCGAACAATAGTGTATATTCTTTAATAATCTGAGAACTTGATGGCTTTATCTTAGAATTGTTGTAAAAGTAATAATCTAATCAAAATATGTTTACTAACATGATCACTCCAATCACAAACAGTAACACTGCGACATCTCATATGATATTCTGTATTGAAAGATGTCCTCTCTAATGGGTTGGTCAGGCTTCTTGATTTACAAAATCCTGGCTTCAAACATCAGAGCAGACAAAATATTTACATTTCCACTTCCTATTCATATGAAGAAGTACTTAGTTTGCTAACAATAGTTTAAGCATTGATTAATAATAACTTTTCCTCTAATCAAGATCAAAAATACCTTAAAGGCAGAAAAGGTCTAGGCTGATTGGCTGACAAGGAGTAGATGATGGAGATCAAATTTTTGCTCTTTTTCCTGTCTTAGAAAGGGATTTAGCAGTTGGGATCTAATGGTACAAAATACACTTACACTGTATACACATTGTTTGTCATAGAAACCTATACAGCTTGCGAACTTGAGGAGATTACCTCAAGAATAGTACACACCCCGACCAATTAAACTAGTTGAGATTGAATGAGGTTTGAATTGTTTCATAGAAATATCTGAATGAAATATCTTAAAATTTATCAACTGGCACTATACCCATGAAAAATATAGGATTGATAAAAGATGGATTGGCACTTCTGCCCATAATCAGTATCTGTGCACCTGTCACCGCCTTGGCCCCCTGCCAATGATCAGAGTGAAGTATCTGTACACACAAAAAAATGTGTATATATATAAAGTTATTATATATATATATATATATATATATATATATATATATATATATATGTGTGTGTATATATATATATATATATATATATAAGGTTATTATATATATATATATATATATATATACATATATATATATATAAAAGGTTATTATATATATATATATATATATATATATATAAATATATATATATATAAGGTTATTATATATATATATATATATATATATATATATATGTATATATATAAAGTTATTATATATACATGTATATATAGAGAAATAAAGTTATTATATATATATATACATATATATATATATATTTATATCTATAGATAAAGTTATTATATATATATATATGTATATATATATATAGATAAAGTTATTATATGTATATATATGTATATATATATAAAGTTATCATATATATATGTATATATATATAAAGTTATCATATATATATGTATATATATATAGATAAAGTTATTATATATATATATATGTATATATATATAAAGTTATATATATATATATATATATATACACATAAAGTTATAATATATATATATATAAAGTTATTATACATATATATACATATAAAGTTATTATATATATATATATATATATATATATATATATATATAATTATCATATATATATATATATATATATATATATATATATATATATATATATGTATATATATAAAGTTTGAGAAAGGAGCCTCAATTTGAATATTGAGCATTCCATCATATCAGGCGATTATAGCCGCATATCCATTGTAAATGCATTTCCGCTTGTGGATTATTCATAACAGGGATCATGTTTCTAAAACTTTTCCACTTGTCATCAGGAGAATATTTTGCCACAACTATCTGTTATGTGTGCTATGTGAATTTTCCCAAGTACACAAATGTATTTTGTGTCTGGAACATGTCCAGTACATGTATTATGTTGGTCGAACTTACACCGCAGAGTTGCCAGTCAGGATGCTTTATCACCTTTTTAGCAATAGATAGAAAAAAAATAGTTGATGAGTCCATGTATCAGTATGCTTGAAGTGTACTCATCTAATTTGTTCCAATTTTACAGTGCACCGATTAACAGTACACTCCTCCATTACTGCTTCAAAGTTTACTGCTATGTGGAAGCAGGAATGTCATCAAGTAGTATAATATGTCCCTAGTAATACCAATGTATATTCATAATTTGATAAAGTTAAGAGTTGGTGTCCCCCATAAGTCAAACATATTTCTTTGTGTGCCATCAGACAATTAAGTCTAAGATATACAGCAAGTGCAAAAAGTATCCGATTTCATTTTAACATTCTTATACAGCTTCAAAATGGACAGTCTTTCTCTGCTACATCCCTACCTACCCTTGCAATGTATTGGACAAGGGTAAAAATGGAAGACGGTGCTCATGCTTGAATGGGGACCAAATAAACTGTTTCCCCATCCACTCTTGAAATGTAATGAACAAAGATTAGAATGGAAAAGAGTACTGATGCTTGGATGGCAGCAAAAGGAACTCCACCTACACTCTGTCATTCATCTATTCTCTTTCACATATCTGAAGCTTCAAAATCAAGTCATAGTAGTAGTAGACCACTGCAATATAGATGGTTAGCAAAAGCTATTGAATATAATCATAACAGATCTTTTAGTTTTATTTGCCTTTGTAAGTTAACATCTACACTGATGTCTTAGCTGACTGTTTGTCTCTGCCTTTTTCACGCAAAACCTATGAGGCTCATTGACCTTTTTGGCAGTTTTTCCTCAAGTATTCATAGAGGGACATAATCGTTGTCAAGCCTAGGCCATTATAAAACTCTATCACCCCTTCTCTTCACTACAGGTCATTCTTAAAAAAGAAAAAAAGAAGAAGAAATCGCTGTCAGCTCTCGAAGTTTGCTGGTTTCTATTTTGCAGATTTCATTATTCACGATTTTCTTGTCATCAATAGCTCAATGGGATTTTTTTTAAATTTTACAACTTTCTGTGAAAAAATCACGAACTACTATAAATATATTGGATCTATTTTTAAAATACATATCTTTGTATGTACAGCATGTTGCAAAATTTAATACGGCCATAAAGTTTAGTATATCATGAAAGCATAGGGCATTATGTGTACAATTCATTTCTAAGTTATATTACATAAATTTATGTATAAACTTATTTATAAAAGACATTTTTAAAAGTTCAATTGCTGGTTTACTCTCTATCTCTCTCTCTGTCCATGCTTATTGCTTTAGTTCATCTCTAATAGATATCTGTCAAGATATTTAATAGATGGTAAATGTATAGTAATGTACGTATTGTATTCAATACATTACGATAGTTTAAGTTGTTCAGCTGTATCGTGAGAGTCTATAGATATCTGCTGAATAGATATTGAGTGGGATCTACTCACTGAACCACGGAATTTGAGCGCCAACTGAATTTCATTAATTTTTTTATTATATGAAATGTAGTGCACAATCATTATTTATTTTTACTATTTACCTTCATCTTAGATTATTTGTTTTTTCTTTAGGTTAGAACGATTCGTTTGACCACTGGAAGCCGAAAATTGTATCGATAATTTTTTTCAAAACATTCTCTCAACGCTTTCAGTCTATGACAACTTTGTTAGCTTTGGAAAAGTGACAGTTTTGAAACAAAGAATAGGTGGAGAGGAGCGTTCTTTTAATGATGTTGCTATAATGCTGAACCGGACCCTTACTTTACGTCCATAGTAAGACAATTCAAAATCATTTTTTTTTTTTTTTCAAAACACGAATATCTATCTGAACCAAATAACAAATGAAAAACTCAGCCACCTTCAAAAAAAAAAAAAATGCTTCACAACGGAAGTGAACGGGGCACTTCAAATCTGTACAATTGCACGACGGGCGATCGTGCGCCGGACGAAAAATAAGAGTCCACTTCAGCATTATTGTTTCATCATAAATAGAACCTCCTATCTGAATGATATCCTAAAATTTTCCCCTCAATACCGACATTTTGATATAAGTAACAAAACAGTTTTCTTTCGAAAAAAAATGTGGGGGGGGGGATTTCAAGCACCCAATTATTTTATGAAATCTCTGTAGGATATCATTCGCTTACATGCTATATTCGAAGTTTTTTCCCTCAGGTAACACCGAGTTCCCCAGCTGGTAGTTAATATAGGTACATTGCACAGGTAATGAATTACATTAACAAATTGTATGCAGAAATATATATATATTTATATACTCATGCGATGATATCTTTGTTGTCAACGCCTGTGAAATTAACAATGGTCAAGCTTGTAAAATATAAAAGGGATAAGATAAATTTGTATCAAAATATTTAATTTTAGTACTAGTGGGAAAGACAGCTCAACTTTCCAAACTTTTGTTCATACAATCCATCTTATCCTTTCCATTTATTTGATGTTAACACGTTTCGACCGATTCTTTTAACGGCTTTCTTCGGTTGGCCTTTTTACATTTCTCATGTAAGAGTTGTGACAGAACATATACCTGGGTTTTGCGAATTGCAATGCACAGACCATGTTGCAAAAATGAAAGACAACCGATGAACATCACTACTCACAATATGGATCCCCAGAGATCACATGCGAAACTGAGGCTGATTGAAAGATGAACTAGACAAATTCAGAAAATACTGGCTCTGCGACACTCGTGATAGAGAATTGTAGCGAATCCTGGGGAACGTCTATATACAACGACGAACGTTAAAAGACTGATGATGATGATAACGACAGGGTATTCAATAGTAAAACTACTAGCTCTGGTTTGTCTCTTACAACAGATGGATATGACATATCACTGTGCGTTTATAACATCCCATGTGTTTGGAAAACATTCAAGTGTTAATCAAGCCCCACCCCCTTGGAATTACACTCGAGGAAAACAAGAAAGCCAAAGGGGAGGTGGAAAAATCTGGTATGGTGGAACACATCTGGAGTGAAAAGAATGAATATTACCCACTCTAGGATGAGGTCCAGATACTTTGAAAAAAAGAACATCGTTGGCTAACAGGGGAGTATATATCAGCCGAGTGAATGTCGGGATGATATATATTTCAATACCATGTGGTTTTCTTCCCTTCACAGAGCTGATGTTGTATAACATGCACGTGTATAGATAGGAATCGCATTAGTGCTTGGTTGGAAGTATGATTAAGTCTCTGTACCTGGCGTTGTCAAAAAATTGGTTGTTTCTCCTCAGCTCAACAAAGACGTGAGATGGAATTCTTCGTTTAGCAAAGAAAGGAACAGAGAATATTTCCATGTTTAAACATTATGAAACAAACGATTCTTCACGTGTTGCCAAGAATAGAATTTTTCTACAAGCGTTGCTGTTAAAGTTTAAATTTTCTGTTTGATACCGGAAAAAGAGACTAGAAAAAAGTTTCTCTTTCCTTACGGATATTACATACTACTCCTGAAGAAGACAGTAGAATAAATCGGCCTGAATATCTTGTTGACTTAAAAGATAGTGTCTTGATAGTACTGGCGTCGGAGTTGGAGCGGACTTGTCTGAACGCGTGGATTCCGTATGGTTGGATAGCTCCCAGATACATGGAAACCGGGTTCAGTGTGCGAGCCTTACTGCCAAGTAAATGAGTTAACTTGGGGGCTATTCTCAGACGCTGTTAGACTCTCGACGAACAGACTATGTAAGACATAGAACATGGAGCTTTATCCATGCGTGTTTCCCGAAGTGAGGATTATGGTTAAGATCGGATCGGCCAGTGGGTTGGCGAAATGATAGCGATCTTAGAGAGATGGAAAGAGAGTGGAAGAATAGTCGGCTGCGAGGCCGGGGCCAGAGGCATAACTCGCTAGGAGTCCTGGCGCCAATGAGCATTGGACCAGGGAGAAGGAAAGAGAGAGAAAGGCCAGCTGCAGAGGCCGGGGCTAGAAGCGTATGGTGTGTTTATTCGCTGTCCCACTATAGCAAAATGTGACACAAGGTCGAGGCTTAACGTGGGAAGAACTGGAACCATCCGTCCAAAAATGGCTCCAGCCGACGCGACTTCGACTACCAAGCGACCGTAGAAGTTATGACTTGGCCCACGTGCGTTCAGGGGTTTTATAGGGGTCGGAGGAGGAAGTGACGTTTTGGATATCCAGCTAACATTAGAGTTTCGTACTTAATTCCTAACTAAAAGTATAGGGGGCACTACAATAGGAAGGCGATATTGGATTATCCGACAAATCTATGAATGTTAATGATGACTCTTGAAGTTACGATTGTTACATTCCCACAATAATCACGACAATGACAGGTTTGCTGCTTTCCTTTGTTTCATAATTAACCAATATAACCTGAACACTAACACTGACCCTAAATTATATCCTTTGTAGTTAGATTTAAAGAAATACAATTTCAAAAGGTCAAGTTTTCTGATTTCATTTGAAAATGAATTTTTTGAAAAATAAATTCATGGATAAGTTTTTTAACCAAGTGACAGAAAAACGGTGACCAGAGAAAATTCAGAAATTTGCAAAGAAAAAAAATACTGCTCTAGGGTCCAAAAACAAACTGTGCAACGAGAACGCGGAAATCATTTGAATTTTATGCGGAAAAGGGGATAATCGCATGCTAAGCTTTGTTGATGTCTTTTTGGTAATATGTTTTTCTTCTATAATACGTTTTGTACAAATAGAATTTGCAATCAATCAATCATTTCTGTTGGACAAATCGGAGTACTTATATAGAAAAAAGCTGTCACAGGTCTCGAACAAGGACAGATAGCATTTCAACAACAACAACAACAACAAATACAGACAGTCGAACCCAGGGATGGAGTGCTTCCGGAACTCACCGGAGCGCCGCTCCGGCATCTCTGTAAAAAGCCCAAATGAATGAACGAGACGAAACACATTACGAACGATAATCCGAGAATAAATTTTTAGCTGTTGATGTGCTGAGGTAGAGAAGAGTTCACCAACCTCTTTGGGCTGAAGTTGAAATTAGTGACAAGAGCAGCACTAAAGATAAAGACGGTTAAATACTACGTTGAAATAATGCTATCACCAGGCCTAGCATAATGTATGGGATCAACAGACCTGAGTAAAAAAAAACTTGATTTGAGGTTCCAAAAACTCGAAGATACTGGATGTGACGTGTTTGGTAAGGAACGCGCATGCTCCAACAGAACAAGATTCATTTAAAAAAAAATAAAACAGAATTCAAGTAAACGCTTTGCAAAAGAGCCTGCAATGAATGTTATCTGATTTACACAAGAATCCAGTATATAAATAGATAATTTTAGCCGAAAAAACATGAAGGCAACTTATAGTTTGAACATACTAATCTTTTTTTGGGCGCTCCTTACAGTAGCCAAGCCAGATAGTTCTTGGTCAAAAGTAATGAAACGTGGGGTTTTCACTCGGGAGTCTTGTGCGAATGCTTGTGTAACTGAGACTGCCATTAAATGTCGATTTGTAAACTTTAACAGCATCACTGGGAAGTGCATCCTGTCAGCATCCGTGGGGATTTCTCATAGTTATATTCCCGATGATTCGGAAGGTACGGAGGAGCATAGCTCAATCGGTGACATGGGAAATGAGAACCTTGGACGCAAAGTGTCAAGCCTGGAAAAAAAGCTGAATGACATAAAAGAAAATGTGGAGGAATTTAACGAAATAAGGCATCTGGTCGGAGAGGTGAGACTGGAAGTGGAAAAGGAGTCGAAGGGTAAGTCTCAAATCATTGAAGAAATTCAGAACAGCAAGATGAACCAGGAAATGGCTGTTGCCACACTCAATCGGAAGGTAGGGAGTTTAGCTGTCGGCATGCAGAGAACCTTATCGGACATTAAGGCTTCTAAGAACCTCCATAATCGATTTCAGAAGGATTTAGCTGAGATGAAACAGAGCATGCACTCTCTTGCTCATCAACTGCAGAACATTTTGGAAAAGACTTCTCACATACCTTCTGACCTAAGCAGCCTTAAGGAAAAGTCTGCACTCATCACAAAAGAGGTGAACAATATAAAGGACAAAGATAACAGCTTAATGCAGGACCTGCAGGCTATAAAAGAGGAAATGACCTCCACATATCAATCGTTGAAACCCCAACTTAAGGAAATCAAAATGTCGCAGGCCAAAATCGTTGAGGACATGTCGCACTTGGGAAATGCGGAAGAGAACAACCGGAAGTCTTTGTCCAAGTTGGAATCAAGACTTAACCATGACGGAGATGACACCAAAGATGCAATAACCAGTGTATACAAACTTCGCACTGAGACAAAAGCGATTAAACTAACAATAAAAGAGACTCAGACAGATATAACAAAACTTTTTGATTCATTTCAAAATCTGGAAGTTTCTAACGCTAATGTTGAGCAAAAAATCGAATTAGTGAGGGCAAAACAGGTTGAAGAACATGCACGCATCACGAATGCCCAAAGCATAGTTGAAAAGACCACAAATTCCTTGGAGTTGATTTCTTCATCGCAAAACAACATTAAGACAGATACCGAAGAAATGACTGTGAAGTTGAACGAAGTCCGGACCGAATTCGACTCTTTGAAGGAAACTCATGAGCCTTATACCAAAGTTAAAGATGTCCAAAGAATCCAGAAAGCCATGCAGTCAAAATTAAAAGGTATAATTGGAGAGCAGTCTAAAACCTGGGTGAGGCTGACTGAGATTGAATCGTCTGTATCCAATAAAGATGACGTGGGCCGTCCGGAACTAAAGCAGCTTTCTGGGCGATTGGACGACGTGGAAAGTGCAGTTGAAAAGCTCAAGCTCTCCGTGCACAAATTGGGTGCCAAAATATCGAAGAAGCATCGTTTGATGGCCAAAGATGAGACGGGCTCTAGTATAGAATCAAAGAAACCCTCGTGGACGAGGCATAGGGACTCCTGGGAAGAAGACAAAGAATTAGAAGACGAAGAAGAAAAGAAAAAAGAAGAAAAATGGTACTGGAACTGAAAATTAAAAGGCCAATCCGTTGAAGCAGTTTGCCTGTATTTCTAAAATGGCTAATAATATCTAAGCACATCATGTGAAAAAAGCACTATGTAAGAAACAAAGCAGGCTTAGTTGACAGTGGCCAAATAGTCATCACAGGAAACGACGAAAGACAAGGAAATTAGTCAAGACAAAGCAATACAATAAGTATGCAATCAGTTCCTCAAGACATTAACTCATTCATACATCGTATGCAAGAAACTTGGGGATTTCCCTCATACCTTTTAGATGCTATTATTTGAACAGTTGTCATAATCAATATTTATTTACACAAAATACATGAAACCACACGAAATCACATGAGATTTCAGCAAGTAAATTGTGCACATATTTGTGCTTATAGCTCGCCTCAACACTTTTGTTTAGAGTTGTTTTCTTGTAAGGGTCTTAGATTTGTAATGTATCGTTTAATTGTCGTATTTGTTCTTGAAGTTGTTAATTATTTTGTTTCCAACATTTTGATGTCATGTTACACTCGATAGAAGAAGTGTGACCAGAACTTATTGTTTTAGTGGTTACTCCAACAGAATATTGTGATGAGTATTTCCTCAGACAAATTAACATAGCTAAGAAGTAAACAGTGTTATAGCGCATCCACATATTTTCTAGTTTTTGAGAGTGTATTCCTTTATCGTTTGGGTCAACGAAATTACGATATACAGCGTCTTTAGTCATCTCCCTTTCAAAATTTGTACGGCACGATTTCGACGAACTTATTCCAAGCATTTATTTTCATCTCTGTGGTTTCATTTTACTTTTTAGATGCTTCCATCTATCTCTTTAAAACACATTTTGGTCGGTCTGTCTATCGGTCCCTAATATGTTAAACATCAGTTTTCTCAGCTGTATCATGTTAGATTGATATGAAACTTGGTCCAGACCTTCGGGCAAATCAATCCCTATCTTCTTTTCTGCTACTACAACCACAACTACTTTCCTTCTCTCTGAATGCCAGACTCTTCTCGTCCTCTTCTCTCGCCTCGTTTTCTTTTCTCACAGAATGAGAAAAAATTTGCGACTCTAGACTTCAAAATCCAAGTCAGATTTTCGGGCCCATCAGGTGTAGTGTATCCCCCGCCTTTTTGGTTGCTCAGAAGAGTCGACGGCCGAGGAAGCAGGACTTACTAATTAAAAGGCTCTATTCTCTCTCTCTCTCTCTCCCCCCTCTCTCTCTAGGATATTTTTTTCACATTCGTTGGAAAATTCATTTTTGTACTATGTTTATATTTTCACATATACAAAAAAGTTGCTAATTATTGGACATTGCTAAGAAGTCATTCGCCAAAAAGTTCGTCACTGATTATGATTTGCAAGCAATTGGGGTAACCACATGGACATAATTGTTGAACTTATGGTCCTTATTTTCCTTCAATTAAGTAAAGAAGGGAGACATTTCTGCTTGAATTGCAAGAAGTACGCGTGATTTCAAGCAAATGAAATTTCAGTCTTACTCACAACATTGTCGGCAAAAATTACACACCAAGGGAAAAAACAAAAACTCCAGTTCTAGATTTCAAAAGGTCTAATTAAATAAACCTAAAAAGTACAATTCACATTTGAATATGAAGTCTCAACAAGACTGTATATAATTGTATTGATTTTGGTTTATAGCGTCTGAGTTTTGAGCAAGAGATACAGACAGGATCGGTTCAAGGTACTAAAAAAGTGCTTAAAGGTGTCTGCCAATGAGTCGAAGACAGTAGGATTTTTCAAATACAAATGGAAAAATAGAAAATAAATACATTAAACACACAAAAAACAATCGAAGTAAGAAAGTGAAGTCAGATTTTTCAGGAATGTCTGACCTTTAGATACTTTCTGCTATGGTGAAACTCAGATAGAGTTTGCAAAGGAAATTCTCATGAGTTTGGTGAGATAGTAGTCACAATAGCTGGGGCCTAGGAGGGAAGGTAAGAAGAAAGTGGCGTGGTTTCAAGGGAAGCCTGGGCGTCCCCTGGGGTGGGGGCAGTAAATGTACCTCCCAGATCAGGCCTCTCCGCCGAAGGTGAGGGGTTTTAAGGTTGGAACTTTATAGTCAATAAACTATAATGTGCAGTATAATTGTTTTATGCCACCCCAACAATGCTGTATAAAAAGTCTGTATTATTATTCGTCGGCACTCACTCCAGAGGTCAGGTCATGGGTCTCCGTTAACATTGCACTACCTGACATCTAGATAATATTGTCGATAATACTCACACTACAAAAGGCGAGTGGAATGCTTATCGCGCAACAGGGTTGCTACTAAGATATTTTCTGAATATACCCTTTTGCCTACTCTGGGAAATATATGCTTTTTGTCCTCCCTCCCTCCCTCCTTAGAAAAGTGGCAGCGGATGCTCATGATCCTAAGAAAGAATTGACCATATGAAATCGAAATCTTTTTGTCTATCTTCAAAACCTGTCGGGGCTTATGTGAAAAAAGTTGCTCAAATTTATAACAAAATTTGGCAGAGCTGTTTTCTTTTACCTAATTATTGTGATAAACCTTTTATCACTATACATTGATAAATAAGATCGTACTGTAATTCAAAGTGAAGCGGGTCCAGCTAGTCCGGGGCACTATGAACCCTAAAACCGGCTTTTGATACAAAAACAGAGAGGCAGAGTAGATGAAATTGATTTAATGGCCATTGTTAGCGGTGGGGATATTATCATACGTAATTGATGAAAAATAATACTAACATTCAGAGACAGAAATGTGTTTGGGGAACTAGGTATACGTTGATGTCTCCATCAGTAGACATCGGACCTACATTAAAAAACAACAACTTGAAATTGAAAAGTTGGTATACGCTGTGCATCATTTCTATCCTTGATAATGTCACAATCACGTTGTCGATAATTCTGCTACCTGCCTTGGCGACAATATGTCTGTCCGTTTCCTTTTTCCCTCGTTGTGTGCCAAACATTGGAAGTGGTCAGCAGGGCTGGTTTTGAGCCAATTGGACCAATTGCTTCTCCTGTACCAGGGTAATCGTTCGTTCCCAACAATGCTATGCATAAACATTTTGAATATTTTTTTTGATAACGAAAGATGAATCGATCTGTTAATATTTTAAAAAATCATTTCAGTCACTAAAACAAGTTGTTCTGTAACTATTACCCTTCCAAAGGTAATCAACATTTTTTTTCACTTGTCGGCTTACATGCATGCAATTTTGTATTAAAGTGTGCTTAGATCCATTAAATCATAGGCACTTTTTAAGCGAACATAGCGATTGTTTTCCATTCTACTACAGGGATATAAAGTTTATAATAAACTTTATTTATATCTATAATATTCTACAGACCTTGGCTGTGGACCCAGAGGCCCGCAAAAAATGCTTACAGTTGTATCCCGCAGATCCTCTGGCTGATCTTATAGATCTTTGTTCTGTGACTCCCCTTTTGGCGCGCATGTGTGTACCTATCAACGCGTCACACTTCCGAAAAAGTGCACGTATGTGCAGTGTTGCCAATTTTGCGCTTTTGCGGTAAACTATGACTTTTCTAGTTTTGGCAGCGCAAAAATTGCTGAATTAGCGTGGGAGTTATTGAACACTTGGGTCATTTTTTTATAATCATTTTCCAGTGCATTTTCAGCATATTTTTCATGTATTCTGGTCATTTGTAGCATCTTGGCGGCTATTTTAATGGTACTTAGTGCTTTTTGGCAGTCGAGCGTGGAAATATTTTTTGAGTTGGTAACACCGAGTATGTGTGTGGTTTGATAAATGCTGACAAATCTGTAATGAAACTATAGAAGGAGATACACCACATGTGTACGCACACTTGCACTGAACTCATCAAGCAAGAGCATACGCCTGCACACAAAAACATGTTTTGTGAATACCATTTCTTCTTGCTTTCCTGGGTGCCTCAATAAGTTTGTAGTCTGACAAGTAGTTGATTAATTTTGATCTGAAATTTTGATTGTAATGTTCGATCTATATTCACTACTTGATTAAGTACACTGACAAGGAAGAAGATTATGTTGTGTACAATAAATGCTGTTTTGTTTCAGTTTTTTTTTTTTTTTAATCACTTTTTTTTATCAAGCGGATTTTTGATGAACCTAATGTCTTAGTCTCAAGAATTTGAATTATTGCAATGTAAATGAGACGTAAAAGTAATGATTGCTTTTTAGGCAACTGTGGGGCTCACTAAGGGGCTCGAACACAAACCAACAATGTTTATGGTGATATTATTTGGCAAGAAGAAGAAAAAATTTTGATTTTTTTTATACCTAGGTTTTCGTACTTGAAAATAATAGCCGTTTCAGCTTTTGGCAGGACTAATGAAAGAGACAGGCGGCATCTACCGCAGGTGCTCTTTACTTTCTTTCTATGGCTGACGCTTGATTTAGCAGTGGCAACTCTATGCAGGTCAGAGTAGTTGCACTGGTAATCCGTTTGCCGCTTCTACCTGACTGGTGGAGTTGCTTGGTGATAGGAAGAGACAGTAAGGGTTACGTTATTAAAGATCTGTCATTGGTAACTATAGAAACTTATCTTTTGAATTGAAAAAAAGACTGATGGTCGATGGTACAGGCGAAGGGAAAGGAAGGTAATGACTGGTTTGGTCAAGTGTCGAGATAGATGCGGGAGTGATAAACAGAGAAATGCTTTCATGCTGCTCTTGATGAGAATGAAGTATTTAAGGGGTGTGTCAACGATTTCGTGCACGAGGTAGGTGGGGATCAAAAGGAAAAAAATGAGCTGGGGGTGGGAATAAATGAAGAAAAACATTGATTTTAAGGTTAATCTATGATTTCTGGTGCTTTTTTGTTTTCTAATAAATTTTCTATATCTACTTATATCAAAGAAAAAATACTGTGCAAGGAAGGGGGATTGCCTGAACCCCCGCCTGTACTTTTTTGTAAAGTTGTATCGTTTTCGTGATGAGGATGATATTTTTAATGTTGATGATTTTGCTGTTCATGTTTAATAGTGGCTTTCTTCATGTGACAATTACACTACATTGCAAGTGGCTGTGAGTGAAATGTTCACTGTTCATCATGGAACTTGACTTTTTGAGAGCCCCTCTCCCCCAATATTTGGTGCGGTGGTCCCTAGCACAGGGTACGTGGACTCTTGACAGTCAACTGAGGATCAATGGGCAGACCTTTCAGAAGCCAGGGGTCCATGTGCTTGTTGAGTAGGAGGTGATGTGACTAACTGGGTGGCAGGCTTGGCTCATTGGATGCCCCCTTCAACATTAAGTGAGATTTATTATTGTATCATGTTAGTCAGAATGCAGTAAGTGGACTACTAATCATTAAACTTTGCAGGGATCAATTGAAGGCTAGGAGAATTATTTAAGCTATGGCCTTACATAGGAATTTGCTGGCACTCTTCCCGGAAACAGCCAAAGGATATATTCCAGGGCAGGGAAGAGGAATACATGGAATGGGTGTTGGTTATCAGATTAAGGACCTAGAGAATTCACGAGCTGTGACCCATCCTAAGCTTTCACTGTTCATAGTATTCGATTGATCCTCAGCCACTTTAAGGTGCCAACTTTCAACCCCCTCACTCTTGATCAGAAGGCCTGATCCAGGGAAGGGCAAATGCTTCATTTGCACCTCCCAACAGGTGCTCATGGGCCCCTGATCTCTGTAAAGTTAGTGCAGAGATGAAGCTGCATATTGGTGGAACAATCGCCAAGTATGAATTACTGATGGATGGAAAGCATAAATTTTAGAAATAATGATGCCACAGTGCCTATGAATACCATTGAAGGTAACTGGTCCAACATCAAAACCAAGTAGCCAAACAAAACATGTATGGTATATTGAATGGCCAATTTTTTTATGAATTTCATTTATTAGATTAGTCATTACTACATGTATCCTGCCCTAACAAGTGGAGTAAATTACTGTGCAAAAAAAAAAAGAATTGATAAAATTGATAGATAAAAAACAGATAACTAAATTTAATTTATTTTTAAATAGTGATACTTGTGACTTATAGACATTTTTTTACACTCTCAGAAAAACATTGAATGAAGTTGTATACGCGCATAAAAGAATATAATCAAAGTGATTCTTCCTCTAACACTCAGCCCCTCTTTATGAACAATACCAAAGTATCAACTGTTCTCTTTTTACTCTTTCTTCCTCTCTATGAACAATATGAATTCCCCACTCACTAACCAAATAAGTAATTCTTCAGTAGCAATCAGATTCAGTTGAAATTGCAGGCATAAAAATGTGTTCATTCTAGCATAAATTTGCAATGTAAGTAGACCACCCAATATTGAAGGGAGGGTCAAAAAATAACTTGCTAAAAACCTGCATATGGGTCTTATTAGTACACAGTGGTGATGTTGTATGGTTTCTATGGTAGGTTGTCACAGATGGTCAGACAGACAGACTTTTCGAGAATTATAATACAATCATCCACTGTAAACAATGATAAATGAATAATTACAAGTATTGAAGATTAAACATTAATGAATGATATCATAAAACTAATAAATAGCAATATTAATGACAAATAATGAATATCAAATATTGAATTACTAAATTAAATTACTATTTAGCTCTTGTAGCCCATTTTATGCTTTCTATTCATCCGTAATTATTTTTAAATGATTGTTTCACCAAGTCAAAGTGATCCACGATTTTGGGTGGAATATAACCGAAGATCTGTTGAGGGATGATGAGGTGCATTTAGTATTGTTGAGATTGATGATCACCAGAAAAGGATTGTCTGTTATTAGGACTGTCACTGAGGGGGACAAAGGTCGGAAAGAAATGGTGGTGTTTTGAAGTGTACTGATAGTATTAAAGTGATCACATTGTTGAATGTAATGGTGGAGGCAAATAGCAGTGCAAATAAAGATAGTGAATTCATTATACAATTAGTTACAAAGCTGTTAGATGATAATCTTGGAGATATCGATGGTGATGATGATAATGTTGGTGATGGTGGCAATTGTAATGATGAAGATAAAGGTGATGGTTTTGGAGATGATAGTGGTGATAATGATGATTGTACATGTGGAGTTGTAGATGGTACTGATGATGAAAATGGTGTTGGTGGTGATGATGGTGTTGGAGATTATGACTGATATGATTTGCCACGTGCATGTTCATATTTTTTGTCTGTAACATTTGTCAAGGGAGAAAACTAAGTGCAAAAATCCTTGTTCATTCTGGTTGTACATAAAACAATAAAGAGCAATATAATGTTCTTGATACTTTTCAAGTAGAATGTGATTGTAAAATTATTTTGATATTGCTGTCATTTTTTTGTCAACATTGGTAAACTGGCAAAGAATACAATGTATTTGATTATTGATAGTAATCTATCTATATAAAGAACGTTATGACTTTTTGTTGTTTTTTTTCTCTTTATCTGGTCTCTCTATCTGAAATGCATTATAAAAATTAGTTGAGATTTATATTTTCCTGATAAGATACCTTCTACGTACCTAGGACTCTTCCTCTTAAACAAGTTCAGTCACTTTTTGATAAAACCTCAGATGAACTATAAAGTCTTAAAGTAAGTAAAAGAATGATGAGGAATTACTTGAACTCCACAGGAACATGTCAGATAAAAGAAAAAATCGATTTAATTGAGTGTACAAAAAATTATTTAATGGAGAGTACATGTGAATATTTGGGATGTTATTTCAGTACTTCTGCATATATATTATACAGGTAGTATATTATATATAGTACAATGGTACATATTAATCAATGTGACAATAACTCTTTATTCTATTCATGATGGGTGGGGCAGGGTTATTAAAGCTCAGCGTAGGGCTCAAGTTGGTAGATGATGTATCACTGGCTCTTGGCTGATCCTGCTGATAATGACAATGATATTGCTGAAGGTAGCCACTGCACAAATTACTTATCTGTCCTTAGTAGCCGTAACACTAGTACTCATAGATTGACTGACAGTTTTGTAAGGGATGATAGCAGCCGTAGGGGAGAGGGGGTTGATCACCATTCATGTTTATCAATCAATGCAGATGATATTGGTGAGAAAAGGTGCAGATGAACTGCATCATTAACTGGATGCAGCAGGGACCAAATTCAAACTGTTGGTACCAGTGTATACATGGATCATAGCTGGTCTTTACATTGTCAACTGCTTTTACAGCTGCTATAGACTTTAACCTCAGTTATTATTTACCTGCATTAGTGGGATGTGAAGAGCTTTATTCCATCAAAATATTGTTTGCACAACCAAATTTATCATTAATAGGGCCCAGTGCGTAACATTTCCTGAGGGTCCTGCTATTTTATTTCCAAACACATCAAAACAAAAAAAAATACTTATAAAATAATGAAGTTTAATTTAACATAGAATCCGTCATTGGTTCAATAATCTATCTATGTAACATGATTAATCTCCAAGAAAATAATTTATTGAAACTATGAAGAAAGATCCATAATCTTTGATTTTTTTTATTTTTATTTGAATCATCAACTTTTATGACCAATGATCAAGTCATCATGATGCAAGCACAAAGATATTTTTTCCAATTGTAGAGAGATTCTGTAAATGAATGTATATATGAGTATCTGTGATGAATGATATACCATTTGGGCTCTATGCTGAGATTTAGTATTTAGTAAAGCTCACCCTGACCTTGACTCCTACATAACCCTTTGTTGAATTGAGTAAATTGTCATTAAGTCACATGAAATAACTTCTATCATAGTACTTTGTATTATGTGCTACTTGTATAACATGTATGCAAAAATACTGGAATATCATCCAATATACTCACATGTACACTCAATTAAACCATTTTTTTGCTCTGAGGCCTCCTCTTCTATGCCCCAAGGCCTTTTAGTTAATCCAACAATGATGAGTATACATGTATATTTACACCCAGATTTGTGGACAATCATGGAGTGATATACATATAAATGTTTGTGTATGTATGTATGTATGTGTAAACACACACACACATACACACACGAATGCTTTTAAAATTTATACTCATGAGAATAAATATATTCTATATATCTCAAATACTCATCTGAATATGTATGTAAGTACTTGTATGTATGCATTGGAGAAATCAACTGTTCATACACATGTGTCTACATCTGTACACCTTTATTATGTGTACTAAAAAGTAAATGTGTAGTTAAAATTTAAATGTGTATCTGCGTGTTTATAAATACTGTGTCTGGGTGTTCACAAATGTTTATGTATATATATTTGTTTCTATATGCTTTGTTTATATTTATGGACGCCTGTCAAATATATACATATGAAAAGATGTATGTATTATAATACACACACACACACACACACATATATATATATATATATATATATGTGTGTGTGTGTGTGTAGTGCTGTTGCATTCAAAGGTTGAAATATTTATGAGGGAAGGGTACGAGATATCACGGATAGCGCATATTCAAATATATATAATGTATACATAAAAGATGAACACTTCATGGTCACTGTCAATTTCATACTACTGCAATCTTCAGACTGTTGCCACTCATGGTAGAACTGTCCCTACACATAGGCTAGTCAAAGCCACGTGGGGTATGAGTGAATGGGACTGGGTAGATATGTTTAGAAAGATTTTTAACTAAATGAATGTTGATTTATATGGTTTTAGGTTGACTGTTGAACCACTTTTAGAGAGTTCATAAGTTTTTCTTTTAAAAGTTGAGTTTGTACTTTTTCAAGATTTTATTTCTATTTTTTATAGTTTGGTCTGCTGGTTTTTTAATTATTTTTTGGATAATTGATTTGAATTGTTTTAGGAGTTTTACTGTTTATTAGGTTCAGAAGTTAATTTTATGCTTTTCTCTTTAAATCTTTTAAAAACTTCTTGGATTTTGAGCTATTGACTGTTAAGTTGGATTTAATCTTTAGAGTCATAATGTAGTGGTAGTGCACATAGTAGAAACTGATGCTCTGATCTTTAGTTAAGTAGTTTGTTCTGTTCTGGGGTGGTAATCATTGTGATTTTCTCTTCTAAGGAAAAAGTGCAGTGTTTGTTGTAAGCTAGAGCTGTCATTCTCATTTTTCATGTAATTTCTGTTATGTTTCACTTCGTGTTTTTGAAGTCCAGTATGAATTTTGAGGGTGTTGCGCTGTGTGTGTATGTGTGTGTGTGCATGTGTATGTGTGTGTTTGTGCATTTTTTTGTTATTGAATAATGAATTATTTAAGTATTTTCTTTGTTTCCAGGACTTTCTGTTACTCTGATGCAAATATCATCTGGGTTTCTTTTTGATTTTACTGTAGCTTAGGATATAAGTTGGCAGTTAACATTTAGAGGGCATTCAGATTTTGTTCTGCAGTTATAGGCGGGGTCATAGCTTTCCATTCGGTTCCCTGTGTGCCTTTTATCCATGCTGTTTAATTGTCAAATAGCATGGATTCTTATTTGGTCATTGGTAATTCTTGTGTGTTCATTTGGTAAGAAGATGGCCATTTCATTTGTAGATTCTGTAACTGGAAGAAATCTTTTGTGTAAAATTGGATGAATATCTACTAGTCTATTACAGATCTAGTGTTTTTCACTTAGTTAAGTCATGTTTTTCTTAGTTTACAGTTGATTTCTGACATAATTTCAATTATTTTGCTGAGTTCACTTTTTATTGGGTTTATTAGTTAGATTTTCTTTGTAGTCTCTCAGTGTAATTTAAGCTTGTATTTTTCACAAGGTGGTTTATGCAATCATCTATTTTGAATTTTGTTATGATTTCTTTTGCTTCAAGGTTAATTTTGTGCTCTGTTCCTTTTGGTACTTCGCTTTTCTTTTCTATTTGTTTTGGTGATATTTTCTCTGAGTAATTTATTGTGCTCTTGGTATTTTAAATTTGTATATGTCCGGTTTTGTCTGCGGGAATCAAAATGTTAGCTAAATGTTCTATCTTATTGATATCTTATTTTAGTTTTCTTTGAAGTTATCTCGGTTGCTATTGAATTTTATATTTTTGTCTATGTTCATGAGATCCTTTTCAAAGTTATCTAGATCATCATGTTGTATTGGACATCCTTTTTTATCGGAGTTTGTTTTTGTGTAGGGTTTGCATTGTTTTCCTCATTTAAGAAGAAGTGTGCCTCACCAGCCCCAACACCCTTACCTCATGTGACCTCAAATAACCTGTATTAGGGACAGTTTTACCCTGAGTAGTAATGGTCTGAAGATTGCAGAAGCGTGAAATTGATACCATGAAGTATTAATTTTCTGTCTACTCTCTCTCTCTCTGTATATATATATATATATCTATATATATATCTATACATATATATATATATATATATATATATATATATATATATATATATATATATATATATATATATATATATATATATATATGTGTGTGTGTGTGTGTTTGTGTACAGCCCCCAAATCATGTTAAACCCAGAGGTGATCATCTGCTGATGACTCTTTACTACAGATTAACTTTGTTATATCTATGATAACATAAGAATATTTCTGTGTTGCAGGTTCACCTACTTAGATACAAATAACTCCCCATCTACTCTGAGTAAACAACCCACAACAAATAAATATCCCCATTTCTTTCCTAAATCTCAAACATGTAAAAGCATATAATTTTCTCTGCACGGCTGTAAGAAAAAGATGGCTGGCATCCATCAAAATTCCAATTGTCACTTCAACATTCTAGTGGATCACCTCACACACACAAAACAAACATATGCATATATGTTTGCATGTATAAATCATGTTTACTATCATCTATAACTACTTACAGATGTAAATAGATAAAGAATTAGGACACAAATCATATTTTGAATCACTGTAGCCCCATTAATTGCCTGCCAGCCTAACCAGCCAAGTGGGCTATGGATCTTCTCTCTTTGCTTGTCTGTGCGTGTGTCTCAAGTGTACCTGGTCACGTTTCTGGGGCTACAATTTCAAAAATTTGCATGAGTACACCTTCAGGCAACACCTAAAAATGTTAGGATTTTTTCTGGTAACTTTGGTCATTTTGGGACCAACAATGCCCAAATCTCATGTTGGTATTTTTTAGATGATCTTAGATAAGATAATAATTAGTTCTGGTAAATGCTCAAGCTACAGTATTTAATTTATGGGAGATATGGATTTTCCTGATATTTTTTCATTGGACTGACTTTGTCCATCCATCTTATCAATATATTTACCTGTGTAGTAGCATGATAGTTATCAGCATGAAAATGAAACAAGTTCATAAAGTTCAAATTTCAGCTAAAGTGGCTTTTAATCACTTCACACTGATACCCTTGGGAAAGGTATAAATCAACTTCTCCCTTTTCTCTATCTCATCACTATATTGACAAAAATGTGTGCAAACTGCTATGCCAAGTTATCCCAGCACCCTTAACTTTTGAGCCCAAACACTTGGCACCCAAAGGGCAGTACCTAAACATTTGCACCCAATCATCCCATTCTAGAGATTGAGGATGTACGACAGAAAATCTGTTCAGCATTGTCTCAATTAGAAATTATTACATTAGCTGTAAAGCTGTAGATTTAGGAGTCTCTAGTTTGTTCCAAACCACTAAGCTTACACGTAGGACAGAATGATATGAAGTATACCAAATCAAAGATTGTGTGAAATGTCAGGTAGAATTTGTAGGCAAACTACAAGTTTAATTCTCCTTTCTCAGATATCTTTCGATTTGCCTTTTCTTCAATTATTATTAGCATTTATTTCATTCAATCTGGCTGGAATGTAAAGCTGCAATTATACCATACCACCAAACCCAGTCTTGCACTTTGGCCTGTACTTTACTTCATGTGAAACCCATCCTTCAAATCCATCATCATTGTTCACCACCTGGTGGTCTTTAGCCAGTCTTTCTCTCTTTTTTTTCATAGTTTGGGTCCATTATAGCAACTTTAGATTTACTTTCCATAGAAAATCTTGGTACATGACCAAGTCATTGGAACTCAAGTTTCTTTATTTCAAGACACATATTCTGTCCGTCATCATATTCAGTTCCTCACCAGAAATCTTGTTGAGCCAATAAATATTACAGACCATTTGTATGCAGCCATTGAAGAAGACGTTAAGCTTTTTCATGTTTTTCTACATAGCCCTCCAACACTCAGAGCCATACAGTTCTTCAAAACCATCAGTATTTACTGATTTCTGGTAAAAATAAAATGACAACTTATCAGAGCCATGGCTAGAGATTTGAGTGTTTAGAAGGCTTGGCTCCTTGAGCACCCGTCCCCTACCTTTCAGTGATATTTGTCTCAAGAATTGCAGATTTATGAAGCTTTGGGGGCACCTTCCTTTGGCAACCCAGGAGGCATTATCAAATAGCTCCACTACCCCCTATTCAGCTAGGCCTCTGCTAGTTATACCTCTTCGTCAATTTCTCCCTGATTTACTTTCCTGACCTTCTGATGAAATGAAAAATATCAAGAGTAATCATGTTTTCTCAATATATAGCCACATAGCATTATTTTTTTTTTAATCCTTGGATGGGTAAAAATAAATAATTTAGAAAGAGAAATATTTGCATAATTAAGTTTCAAATAATTTCAGTTCATTTTACTTTCATGATATTTTTAAGAAGTTCACCAACTACAATAGTCGGTAGCCTAACACATGGTTATTGGAATTTTCAATGTGTAACATTCAATCTATACAACAAAAAATTCTCCACTGAATTATATGTATTGAAAAGGGAGGAGATTATTTCAAAAGATAAGTATTTGTTTTGTAAAATAAGTATTTTTTCTCTATTGGGCTGCAAACTTATTGATGTAGCTATGTGTATATGTAATTACTTTAAATACACATTGGCATAATTTCGAATATCAAAAAGTAATCAAGTTCCATTTTACAGTTGATATCAATATCAACATATCTATGCCATGTTATTGAACTTTATATGTATGTATCTCACAGAACTTATGAAACCATACATGTTACAAATGTAAGGTATAAACAATTTCATTATGGATTTTTCTTGATGCATGCAATACATAATCACTACATTCAGAGCATGCTATGACATATAATACAACTTTTATTCAAGTTACACTATAAAACTTGTACATACTGTTCAATATACACATTGAAAATGTACTCTAATACATGCGATAAACTATTACAAAAATACATATTAAAAATATATTCAATGCAGTAACCTATAATAAATATAGGTATTATATAAATGATGTATATAATAAGCCTAGATATATATTCATATATACTTATTGTATATTATTAAACACTTTTTTTTAGTAAATAGATACAGGTCGAGCAGTTGATGAAATCACTGACAATCATTGTGTATAAAAGAAGCAACAAACCAATTTGATCTGAATTTCTGAGATGAAGAATCATTATTATCATGTACCAGTTCTCTTGGAGTTCCATTCTCACTTTGGTTGTTATAATTACAATTCTTGGCAGTTGTACACACTGGCATCCTTCAGGTGTCCATTGCAGTTGGTAAACTTCTTGGATTTTCAAACTGAACCCTTTATTCAAACCACAACGATAATTTTTCTGATTCCGCTGCCTATGATAGAGGAAATATCAGTTAATTCTCTTCTTTAATTTATTCTCATAATGTTTCTTGATTGAAATCACAACCAATACTAAATACGCTTGACTAACACTTTCATACACTAGGACACTTGGCCCAATGGATAAAAGCATTAGTTAAGCATGCATAGTATCTAGCTTCACCAAAATGAGAATAATCTACCCTTATGGATTGGTAAAAGGTTCAGTTTACAATTCTCAGAAGGTTACTGATTATGACAGACAAAATATTGAGACTATAACAACCAAGATGAAGACACTAGTTCAAGTAAATCAACTTAAAATAAACTGTGACAAATATTTCAAACTTAATATATTAAGAATATATAATCTGTATTATGCATACCGTGTGCATTAATGCATGTATCATTATTTGCTTTGCAATATTTCTGCTTTTTTGTGAATTTTTAATTGTTGAAAACTTGTTTTATTTTTTGCCTTTACAACAACCTGGGCCAGATAAAGCTTAATAGAGGCCTGAGACACAGGCCAACTTGGGGGACCCCCACCTACTATTTATAACAAGAAAAAAAAAAAAACCTAATTTGATTGTTACTATTGTTAATGTTCAGAAAATTTTGGCTTACTCGGGGTTCCCTGAATCTGTTCCAGAACCCTTTCAGGTCTGGGGGTTGCTGAGGCCTGTGTCTCAAGTGTCTCATGGTTAGTAAGGTGCTGACAACAATCAATACATGAAATCAAATTTATAAAGTAAGAAGCCTTAGAAATGTTTTGGCTTTCCTTTTTTTTCATTTTTTTTTTTTTTGAGTAATTTCACTATATATCTAGATACACTTGTGTGTTAAGCATTAAGTATCTGGATATGATTTGTCCTCATTGCATAGTAAATCAAAACTATGTATGTTAATTATCTGTCATTCAAACATTAGGTGTTTTTTTATCGAATTGAACAAAATTACCATAGAATTAAAGATTACACATTTTGTAGAATTATTTTTTTTCTTTTCTGAAAATCTGAGATGAGGAATTATCATCAATATACACAAATTTACTAGGACTAGTGCCCTCATTTTGATTAATATGGTCACAATGTTTTTACCATTGTACCTTATGGCCTTTTCCAGGTGACTGTCATTGTCAGAAACCATCTGGGAATTTCAAACCAAACCCATCATTCAATCTAGGTGGGGGTAGAATTAAATAGGAAATATCAACTTATCAAAAATGCTCCCACCTCATCACCGCTTGCATGGACAATAGAATGAAAACAATCTACACATTTGAATTAAATAAAAGGTCCTGTTCAAAATTTCGAAGAGCCTATTTACCACAACAGACACCTGAAGAAGGCCGAACAGTGTAATGGCCAAAACATTGTGGCTATAACAACCAAATGAGGATACGAGCCTGAGTTACCCAGTGTACAATATTTTTTTTTTTAATTTTTACTTTATAGACATATACATACACGGGCACTGTATACAGATAAAACAATTCCGCAAGTTCATACTTACCTCGAAATGACTGTTTTTTCAATAAAGTATTTCCAATTTATATATAATAGAACTATCATCATGATTATAATAATCATATTCATAAGTAAACTAATCATGCTAATATGATTCAAAGATGATTTAAATGCAGTTTTATACCAGGAAAAACAGGATTAGTTGTTAGGTCTTAATATCAATTTAAAATACAGTGTGTACATTAAGACATCAATCAAATTTACTATAAATGTTCAGTTATAAGTTTTTCTTTCCAGGTTTATCATCCTCATTCTTAAATTAATTTTTTCTGATTCCAACATTTTATTTGGTGTATTCTCCCTTGATCGATAGTTGAGAGGTCAATTTTCTAAATTGCATTCAAAAAAAGGGCAATAAGTTCCTAGATTAGTATTTCTGAAAACAAGGGGAATCATTTCTTGGAAAAATTGGTATTAATTCAGAGCCAGTTTGTGGAGAATTCTTATTATGTTTTAAATTCATTCCAACTGAGAAATCCTGATCAGAAAAAATAATTCGTCTTGATTAAATAATGCATAAGTTATGGAAAATATCAAACTCTACGAATCTAGTATGTATCTATTTCCCTGCATACTAGGATGGAGCATGACACAAGGTTTTGTTCAACGTAAGAGCCCCCCCAAAATACATGTGGGTAAAAACGACAATTGCCCGGTCCCCGCAAACAGTGTTACAAAGGCATTAGGGTAATCAATGACCCTCTCCTTCAGTGCAATGGAGAGGGGCTGCCCTGGGGCAACTGATACCCGGAAACTTTATGCTTTTTTTTGGAGGGGGCAATGAACAAAACCTGGGCTGAATAAATACCAAGGTAAATCTGGTGATCTAGTATAATAGTTGGTGAAAGCCTGCTAAGATTACTCAACTTTCTCCAATACTTCCTATTTTCAGAAATATATATCGCTTATTTGTAGCCCACAAGAAAATTCAGCTACATGTCCTGGTGATGGTTGGAGAATGCACTAATTGAGATGTTAGAAATGACTGAGCTTAAGATAAGTCTTGGAAAAACTTATAAACACTCAATAATATCTTACGTAACAGCCACAAAATCACACGAACATAAACATCCTACAAATATACACTCACACTTCTAAGTTTTGACAAATTTACACACAATGTCAAAGTGTGTAAAAGGAAGATGTATGAGCTAGTTGACAGGTTCTTTGTGTTTGTAGATGCATCAAAGGGAACCAGAGGGCATAGTATGGACTTGTGCAGGCCTAGATCATACAGGTTAGGTATTAGGAGGAACACTATTAGCAACAGAGTGGAGAATGCATGGAATAGTCAAGCAGAAGACATGGTAAGTGTGGAACATGTATGCTGTAAACATCAGTGCTTATCTGCTACCATTAAAAAGCATTCTATATGCTTTGGCTTTTAAAATTATCAACAAAAACTATTAAAAAAAAATTCTGCATGATTATCAATTGAACTGATATTTACTATAAGCTATATCTTACTGCTACGCTTTTCTGTTTTTATTTTTCTTATGTGTGTATGTGTGCATATATGTATATATATATGTGTATTGGATGGGTGAGAATTAACTCCCTATTAGAACTGTAGCCTACACAAAGTCCTCAGCTTATGCTCAGTGACTTCTTCCTGTGGGGATGGGCAGAGGAGGAGGTATACTACACTAAACCACAAACTCTGGATAAATCTGAGGAGCACATTCAACATGTTATGACCAACATACTGTTGGACTTCCCACAAAGGTCTATTAAAATCATACCGAAATATTGTTGGACAATGTTGAATTTTAACATAGCAGCCAGATTCATCCATTGCACATTCCAAAGTAAAGCTAGTTTGACTACAATAAATGATAAAGCTATCACCAATTTCCAATATGGAGTTTCTTCTCACCCACCCTGTATGTATGTACATATATATATATATACATATATATATATATACATACCTGTGTGTAAGTGTGTGTTTGTGCATTGTATTTCAGTTTCAAATGAAAGTATGTTTATAGTGATGAATGTACCAGTGAAGTAATAGTGTCTAGATGGCCAATTTAAAGCACCATCAGAAAACCCTACCCATTTCATAGTACTGACCCAAAAGAGGTTAAAACTTCAGAACTGAGTAGTCTGTAAGGTGCTGAGGGACTCTACTGTCTTGTTCATTCTGATGGAAGTGGGTACAAGTGACTGGCTTTTATTTATAGACTGAATTGTTTTTATTATTAACTGAAAAGAATTTGATCATGAAAATAAAATTGAGTCCTATGCTGACCCTAAGAGCTACTATGTTTCCTAGCCTCTAGGACATACCCCAATTTTGACTTGTAACATTTTGCAAAAAAAAGAAAAAGAAGGGATAAGCCTCTGAAAAAAGTAAGTTTTGGTCAGAGGAAGGGTGAATTTTGGCAGGAAAAATAGCATCTCCAACATTAGGAAATTGGTAATCAAATAACTTAGAATCATTTGGGAAGCACTGTGAGTTGCCATTTCAGCACTGTTTCTTCACTGGAATTATGGCTTTTATTTTTTTGCGATTTCATTGTTACATTTGAAAGAGGTAAAAGAAATATCTGATGCATGAATGTCAAAAATATTTTTAAAAAGAAAAGAACAACGAAAAAGTGAAACTAAGGCTAAGAGAAATGCTAAAAATCAATAAAATTTAGAGCAGGAATTGATGAGGCAGCCACATGGAAGAAGGGCACTTGTTGAACATCTTCAGCATGTCAAAACGCATGTTAATAGATCATTCATAAAAGCTAAGTATAGAATTAGGGCAATAGAAATTTAGTTATTCTTTTGTCTTTATAATCATTGCTGATATAATATATAGATGATAAAAAATACTGTTTGTCCTCTAAGTAGACAAGCGATCTGAAAAATAGCATGTCTTTGCCATCCTTATATACAGTCTTTACCTTTGCCAAAAATGTGAATATATTCAAGATACTATGTGTGCAAAAAGTATCCAATACATTTTTTAAAAATTCATTATACAGAATTTGGACCAAAGATTTGAAAATCCAAAAAATATCAAAACAAGACAGAACATTGAAAAGTTAGGTACAAAAATTAGTAATCTTTGGTCCGAATTCTTTCAATTTTGAAGGTGTATAAGTATGTTAGAATGAACTTTTCGAAATATATCAGGTGCTTTTTGCATTCACTGTATATGAACTTTTACATGTGTAAATGGCTTTTTTTGATAAAGTCATTCAAAGATGGAATGGGATGGTGAACACTTTACCAATTGTGGTACTTGAAGAATAGAAGCTGTGTACCAGTATACAGCTAATGTGTTCACAAGTATACCTGCACTAATATAGTTTATACTGGAAGTCACTGAATTAAGTAAGAAGTTTTATTTCCTAACATTGAACTGATCATATTAGCTTTGTAAATATGAAAATAAAAATTTGTTTTTTGTTATCCTAATAATGAGCTAACCTATTATTAGGTTTTATCCAGTTCAAGTAAGACCCATCTTTACAACTTTTTAACCTCTCATTATTGCCTTGAGATGACATCATATAGTCTCTGTTAAAGTCCCAAAGTCTCCAGAAAGTGCTTCAACCATTATTCATGGGTTTTTGGCTACTATTTTTGATACTTCTTCCTCATTAAGAATAGGTGTGTGCCTCCCTTGAGTTCCATTATCCATGTTTCCACACCTAAGCTTAATGAATCAGGACTGTGCAGTTCTCAATGTAGTATAGTTTACACAAAATGCTTTGTTGATGCTATCAGCAGCTTGAGCAGCAGTATGTCCTGAACTAAAATCATATTTGAAAATGAATCTAACTTCTGAGGTCTTGGGTCCATTCATGTTAATGAATCAAAAACTTCTAATATTAGCCAATTATATCTTTAATTACATTGAATTTGCTAAAAATAATGCAGTTACATAAATAAGTCTTTTGCTTTTAGCATTATCCTTTATGATGTGAAAAATGATATTTCATATGAAACAAACTAATAGTAGAATAAGATATTTTGATTTGCTCAAATGATATTCATTGATTTAATTCATATTAGAAAACAAATATCTAAAAGTGAAATACTCCCAATGAATAAGTTAAAATGAAATCTTTTGGTTCAAAATAATAAATATCAGTCATTTTGTCCAAATGTTATCCTCTTCAGTTTCAATGTGAAGATTTTGTTCAATAAGAATGTATGAATAGTCAAATTTTTAAATCTTTATCTGTTTGAATCAAATATATATATAAGCAACCATTGTTGAAAAATTGAAATATTTCACCTTATTTAAATGTTTCTGATAAAACTTTTTTTTTCAAAATATAACTATAAAACATATTGAGATCTAATGCTGAAATGTATACATTTTGCAAAACCTAGAAATGATGACATGTGTCTATAATAGATGTTGATTTGATGTGCCATTTCCTGATTTGAGGTGCATAATCTGTTGCTGATTACAGACAAAATATAACTGTAACTGACATTATCTCCAATAGCATCTGACATTTGTTGATTTGCTGTTCAGTTTGAGAACCAATTTTTTGACATTAGCAACAATGATTACCATGATGATGATGCTATCAAAATTATACTGAGGTTTTGCATGATTTCAATTTTTTCAGCCCTAATAGTTGTGTAAGAATTCAGATCATTTTAGAAAGTAAATTAAACCTAAAATAGTCAGCTGGTGTAAAGGGGTTCTGATTTCAAGTTAGACTTAAATACTGGTAATGAATGACAAAAGTTGTCATCCATCTGATCAAAAAAAGAAAAGAAAAAACATAATATCTCTAACAAGATAGTTAAGCTGTTGGCAATTATAGGCATCAGAATGTTAGTAATGCTGATGAATTGGTGCAGATTTGCAAACAAAGATTCCAGAGGGTTTCCAACAAGTGTTGCAGGCCCTCAGTTGGCAAGCCAGGCCTATTCTGGAAAGGGGCATGCACCATGGATCTATTGACTTGATAGAATGATAAGTAGCTAATGGTTTCAGGAATATTTCTACCAACACTAAAATAGAGTGGTGTAGTGCTGTGGGGATAGCATTTTGGAATTGGGAAGGCATTTCCTCCCAATGTATATAGTACTGAAACCCTCATCCTGTTTATACACTCAAATTAGCCCAAACTGCATTGTAGCTATATATATTGGATCAAGGTACCCCAAAAATATGCCAGTCCCCTAAACCCTGAACCACCTTGCTGTAGATTCTTGCTCTGCTCACTGGATCACTATGCTCACTAGAGCAGGCAGCCCTGTGTTCCCCCACTTCTTTTTGTAACACTAATCCAACTGATAAAATACCTTCTTCAATTCTTGATAATGAATATCCCAATGCTGGTTGTTAAGTAACACACCTATGTAGAAGCTGGTAACAACCCATTTTGTTGGTGTTCATAATATTTAAATTGACTTGACTAGCAGTCTCATTAAGTTCATCATGGTCTACGATTGGACAGATGAAATAAATACACATGCAAATAAAATCAAAGCTGCTTATAGTTCCTGGTTTTATTTTAAGAAACTTTGAATAAAACCACCTGAGATTACGGTCACTGCATTCAGTTTGATATGAATGACACCCAAGGGAAATATCAGATTGGAAATACTCTCTCAGATGGTTAAGCTGTTGGCAATACTAGGCGTCCAAATTTTAGCAATACTGATAAATTGGCATGGATTCCAGAGAGTTTTCCACATCTGTTGCAGGTGCTCAGATGGCCAACTCAGACTATTTAGGAAAGATGTGTGTACAATGAAGTTTTATAGTCAAGTACATGACCAACTCCAATCTTTGAAACATGGGGTCTGGGTTTTCCCGTCGGACATTGCAAATTAATCATCATGGCATCAACAGTATAAAGGAAGAGGAATTGCATAAACTAAAGTAACTTTAATTTAGATGCTCATAAATAAATCAGTCGAGAAATGAGTTTGATTTATCATTATCAGGGTTATTTTGTAATGTTCTTTCTCTTTTCTTTCCTGCTTTATATATATTTCATTAAAAAACCTTTTACATTAGTTTGATATCGAATTTTTTCTTCTTCCATAGGAAGCCTAAATAATCAATTGAAGGAAATTCTTTGTCATTCAAGCATAAATACACTTCTTTATGATCTGAATTACATAAAATACAAAACAATCCTTTACTCCATTGCTATCAAATCCAAGCAAAGTATTTACCAAATGATAGGTAACATAATTCACTAGTAAATGATGGTTGAAAATGATTAGATATGAGAGAAGAAAACAAGGCTGATTGAAAAGGTTTATAGGTTAATATGTGGTATGTATGTGTGTGCATGTGGCATGGTTTTCTATTAAGTAGTGTATGTGCACATTTTGCTGTATTTTCTCACGCTCTTCAATACAAAAACACACAACACAGCTTTTTACAAAGTCATAATTCATCTCTTTTGTTCCAATAAAACTTCATTGCTCAGCTTTGGGTTTTTGAAAGAAAAAGAAAATGAAACACTTACTTCCATGTGATCAAAAATGTTTTAGAAGTCAATAATATATGATTCTTAAATATTATGTATGGCTATGACTATGTCATGGCTTAGCTTCTTGAATGAAGATTTAGGAGGGTTTTCCATGCCTGCTGGCTCTTCAAAGGAGTATGCCAATGATATGGCTGAGGTTCTGGACAGTCTGTGAAGGTTTACAGTCATGAGGAGTGGGGAATATCATCCAGGCTGATGCAATGAAGTTTTAAGGTTAAGTGTGTGATGGACAAAAGGGTTTACATGCCATGGCCCACCAAGGTGGGACAATGGGAGTAAAGTAATGAGGTCAAAGGTTTTCTGCTGGAGTTTCTCTCTCCTAGGCAGATGACTGAGCCAACATTAGAGGTCTGCTGCCCCTTCAAAGCAGTAATCTGACCTTGAGCATAGGTCCTATAAATGCCACAAAAGTATTCAGTTTTGTAGTGCATGAGTTAACCCTCAGGCTGGTGCGATGAAATACAAGGTATTTTATACATAGATGTATAAAAATCTTTGTATGCTGATATAATTTTATTCCCTGAGGAGTGAAAATTTGGAACAATTTTCTCTTTGCCAGAGACTTTATTTAAAACCTAGTCGTTCCATTGGAGATTTCAAAAATGCCTTATTGCTAATGAAACCAAGAGTAACAGTAAAATACATTTTTTTCTTTGGCGTATCTTTGTAACATTAAGGAAAGCTGTAAACTGTTTCTCTCTTTCTATATATAGTGAGATATAGACAAAAAGAGTATCTAGTATCATTTTAGTAGTGTTGTAAATTGCATCATTCTTATTTATTGTTTAGTTCTTGAATTCTTCATTTCAAATAACCACTAATATCCTACTTTTTAAAAGATCCTTCAGAGAAATCCTCCAGTTATATCATTCCTTTATTTGTTCATGTTTTAACTTGAGTTTCAACCAATTTATATGAATGAAGACTTAAAAATACTAGATTGATTGTATTTAAACAACTGATACTGTTGTATTCCATTGTTCAAAGTGGTTTATTTTTTTGATCAGTTTTTAATAGCTTTCCTCATTTATAAGTGCTAAAATCAATGTAGCAGTGATGAATTCAATAAAAAACTTCAATATAGGTTTAAACTGATTTCTTTCTTTATGTTTTAAAGACATGAGTTTGATTGGCTTGTATAATTTTGTTGAATACTGTGCTGTTTATCAATTCATTCCATAAACTTGATTTTCTTTCTTAAAATACTAAACAATTTATTATTTACATGGAGTGGCCAAAAAGTCTTTTTCAGTTTATTGAGCAAAACTGAGACATATTTCTTATTTTCAACTTTAACTATATATTTACCATTTTGTCACACTGCCTTTCCAATAACTTCATAATTCCATCCTCTCAGTACTTATCATCTTTCTTGGTAAAGAATTGCTGAAGGTATCTTTTTCAGTCTTCCATGAACCAACCTTTGGTACCATTTGTGGTGTTTCAATTCACTTGCCCATCGATCTCTTGCATTTCACATGGTTGTAAAGTATTCACTTTTCATTATCTGTCACAATTTTTTTCAAAAATACTACAAATGATTTGAATATGTTGGCTTCTCTCATATTGTTTTGATTTGATTGCTTGGTCTAAGTGACCATGGAACATCATTCAGCAAGAAATCTCTAGCATGAAACTCCACAAACCATTTTTGACATGGTCATTCACAGGATCTTCTCAATAAGCTGCTCAAATCTTCTTTTTCTACATTTGAATCACATTTTTTTTACTTTTCTTTAAGTAAAAAAGCATTATAAAGCCAAAAATATTGCTTTTTTTTTTTTCAATTTTAAAATAAATGAAAAGCAATTTTCTTGAGTGATATTAGTTAAAACTAAACATTTCTTATGCCACCAAACAGAAAAAAAAATGATCAACTTTTTGGCCATCCCAATAAATACTACATATATATACATATGTACGTACATAAATAAATTAATAAAGACATACATATGTACAATGGAGGAAGAAGGATACTACAGCAAATAACCATTATCAATCTGGCTTAAAATTTCTACTACACCCAAATTGAATTTCAATCCTTCATGTTTATTAGCTAAATATGTGAATCGACATTAATTTCATCAAAATAAAACTTTAAAAGATTGATGATAATGGTATGCTAAATTGATTAAGTACTCATATTAATCATGTAAAATTTTTTTTTTTTCATAGTTCTGTATCGTGTGTGTGTGTGTGTGTGTGTGTGTGTGTGTGTGTGTGTGTGTGTGTGTGTGTGCAATTGGTTTTCGATTGGTTTAACACCCAAGTTGCTCAAAAGAGCTTTTCTTTATTTTGTTGTTTATTCTTCATTTGCTATATTTTACAATAAATGTTTTCTTATTAAATGTTGGTGCTTTTTGATGTTACTATGAAAACAATGCTTATAAAACATTTTTTGATAACATGTATGATCAGTGGAAATGGATTCAAGAAATTATTGTAGTAATATGATGATCAGTGTGACTTTTGTTCGTTATCTGTCCACTTGAACAAATTCTGTAGTTACATCTTTAAAAATGCCATCCCATAGAAATTCAAATACATCATGAATTTTTCACAGTGATTAATTTGGAGTATAATAATCATGATTACATTTAAATAACAATATTTTCTCTACCCTTTAGAAACTTGGTACTTCAAGTAATGTCTTTTTGTACTGAAGGACTCAGTTCAAAATCTGTTTCAGTATTGTTCTTTGATCCCATTATCAAAATATGCTCTTGAGCAGTTTGCTATGTTTTTTTCTGCAATCCAGAACTGAGAATTTTATAGGAAATTTTAAAATGCTCTTCACAAATTTTGAGCTGAAAAATGATGGGAATTCTTTAAAATCTATTTGTGTTGTATATAAAATTAGAAAAAAAGAGGGTTCTGGATTATCAAACTCATTCTCCTTGCTATTTTTGCTATTCACACAATCCAATCCATTCTATGGCCTTTCTCAGGTGTAATATCCATACATAAAGAAGATAAATCTTTTATCCAGTAGCGTCAAGTAACAGTAGCAAACAGAAATTTTTCTAATTGATAAATTACATTCTTCGAACAGAAAGGCTTGTAATGTTGGTTGCAGATGTAACAATATGAATGAGTTTGATGATCAGAAAAAATCTTTGAATGTTAAGAACTCTTCTCAAAAAGGATGACAAAAAGATTCTGGTTTTGCATTTCCTCTCAAGTTTGTTGATTTCCTGATCTTTCCAGAAATAGGACTAGAATTTAAAGCATAAATTCCAATTTCAAAATAATGGGGATCAATTTTTAAAAAAGGATTTCTCTTGTTGTGACAAAGTATTAAAAAACAATCACTTTATTAATACATTAACTACAAAAGAAATCTGTGCATCAAAAACACAAAATAAAACTAAACAGGCAAGAGTGTTTGGTTTGAACTTGATTTCATGCCAACTAAAAGGCAGAAGGGAGTCATTATACAACTGGTTGACACTCACACTTCTGGGCTTTGTTTCATGGCAGAATTGGTGTCAGTGCTCCAAGAACATTTCAGGAGACATGTTGTTGACCACTTGAACTTTTTTGGGGTCATTTTTAGTTGCTTTTGTAGCACTATAACTCTACTTCTGAGTACTGCCATTAGATGGTCTATGAAAGCTTTGTAAATGATGTTGTATTGCCTTTACATCAACATTCTGCCAGAGATCAATAAACTTTTTCTTCGATGTAGTAGTATAGATAGTAGGGTTGTTTATCATCTCGTATTTTAATAGCTTTTCAGTAGTAAGAAAGATCTTCCAACCTCCCAGTACAGATTTTTTGCTTAGAAGTGCTATCAGGTTGCAAAACGGTCTTATTTGCACTCTAATATCTTGCATCGAAAGAATCACAGAAATTCCTTCCTCAAGCTGGACCAAGGCATAAGATTTCTCTCTGATTGTAAGCCTATACCACCCAATGGCCACACTCAAGAGCAGAATTATTACATTCCAAAAGCAGCTGAAAATGGCAAAAATACTTGCAGATCAAAAGGCTAACCGCATGGCTTCCCAGATGGACAGTTCTTGGTGCACTGCCTGAAGGTGTAAGTGTTTCCTAGATGTATGACGACTCCCTTCCATCTTTTGGTTGGCAGGAAATCAAGTCCAAATCAAACAAACTTTTGCTTGTTTGATTTTATTTTGCATTTTTAAAGTATAGATTCATTGTGTGGCCATTGTATATCTGAGAATAAAAATATTCTGAGAAATAGAGATTTTTGATCAAAAGAAGTTGTGTCTTGATAGGTTTATTTGTCATCATTAGCAGCATGTTTGTAAATATAGGTTCATTAAAATTATTTTTTTCAATAAAAAAATTAAATTTACTCTTTTTATCCAACTATATCCATGAATATTTGATGATTGATTTCTTTCTAAAGAGAAACTTGTTCATGTAAAACATGATTTTATTTTTGAAACTTGTTGATGATGCTCAAGTACTTTTTTTTTCTGAATTTCTGAGATGAAGAATTATCATTATTATATGTTGATTCATTCGGATCAGTGTCTACATTTTGGTTGTTATAGTCACAACACCTCTGCCATAGTGATGTCCAGTCCCCTTCAAGTGTCAGTCATAGTTAGTGATCATCAGGGAATTTTAATCTGAACCTTTTATTTAATCAACAGAGGTAGATAGTTTTCTTCCAATTGTCCATGCCAGGGGATAAGTATCGGTTGTTTCTTTTTGGTTAACTCTTCCAACGATATACTTGTAAGTTCAATCCCTGGGTCAGATAGTAGAGAAGTCATATACTCTGATTCTGTGAAGAGGAACACAAACAACATCATAATGAAAAATTAAGTAGGAAGAATCAACTGATATGTTTTAGTTTTCTTTAGATTTTAGATATTTTTTCTAGATATAGTTTGAATCTGACTGCAAATCCATCTAATTTTCTCATCTTTCAAAAAATACACAAAGACAAAGGTTCATGCACACCTCAAACTAATGCCTTGTGTTTCAACCTTTGGCAAATATCACAGCATCCAGTCTTTGAGGATAAGTTGTAATTGGATTTTTGATCTTCTCAAGACCCATTTTATCCCATTTGTTATAGCAATATTATTCCAGTTCTTGAAGATTTTTTGTGTGCTGTCTCATGCATAGCCCTTTTATCCCTCAGAGCAATTCTATGATGTTGAGGTCTGGAGACTGAGATTTAGATTTCAGTGATGGTACCTGGGAAGATTAAACAATACATTTATTAAAAAATGTTAAGCATTTTTATGAGCAGGGATGGAAAGCAAATTTTTTATAGATGTCTTTATAGTTTTATTTTCATATTTAGCATCCCTTAAATGTATACAAAGATGTAATGGGATGAGTGCTTCCACTTTTGTCCCTACCATAATATCTAAAATATTAATTTGATTGGAAACATGCTGGGTTCAGATTCATGATAAAATTGAAAGGTACATAATCAATAAATGGTTACATTTAAACAGATAAATGAAAAATAACACATAGAATATATGAACTTATGTTGACCACAACTATGCATACATCTCTTGGCATGTTTCATATGCATTTCTTTGCTGGCTACCTCTGCATTTATCTAATGAATACATTGATAGATCTCTCCCTCTCTCTCTGTACATGTGTGTGTTATTTTTATATTCATTTGTTGGCTTATCTGACTGGTACATCTGTAACCTAATCATTCTGTCTTCATGCATGTCTTACGATCTACGTGTGTACATAGCTGTCCATGTTATGATGACCCTGTGTAAATATTCATCCATATACCTCAATACATGTCTTATTGTCTATCTCAGGGCCTCTGAGAGAGGGATGCAGCTGGTACATCACACAGGGGCCCATAGTGCCAAGGGGGTGCCTGAAAGTTTCCTCAGTCAAAATTTCCCGCAATATTGTTCTCCAGTGAGCAAATATGGCTTGCCAAAACAGTTATAGTAGATGAAAATTGGTTGGCTAAAGAATGAAAATGTTTGAGCAGTCTAGGGTGGGGTTGCTAAAACACTTTAGCACCAGTTTATAAAATTCCTCTCGGAGACCCTGGTCTACCTGCCTAGCTATACAATCTCTCTCTCTCTCTATCTGTCAACATGCCTGTATTTTAGTCTCTCAATCTATCTGCTCATATTTCATTATTACTACCAGTAAGCATGTTTTTTCCATCTCTCTCTATATCTATCAGTTTATATTACTCAATTCTATCAAATCCATTATATCATCAAAATTCAACATTCAGTCTTACAGTATATATCTTGATTGCAGTTGATTTGAAATGTGTTATGTCAATTAAATGAAAACATGCATCACTTGAAAGTATATAAGTTTCATATGCAGATAAAAAATGATTAGTGAAAATGAGAAATACCTAAAACTAGCCATTACAGTTAATAATTGAACAACCATAATGTCAAAATTAAAAGTAATGTAAAAAAATTCCATCGAAGGATAAATATGGTCAGAATATATTATATTGATGACATCACTGAAAAATATCTAGAAACACCTGGATTCTAGATGTTATTAAAAAACCTATAAGAAATAAGGCCCTCCCAAAAAGTCAAAAAATTTTTTTCCAAAACTTGAAAAAAAAAAAACGTTTTTAAAAGGTGCATAGCGGAGTACTGATACGAATGTCTATGGACAAAACAGTATGGTCAGGAGCGCTGGAACACACAAACAAGCAAACAAACACATTTACGTATGAAATATAAAAAAAAAGGATAGAATCTTTTGCCCTCTTCGATGGATATGGTTGTTCAATTATATAATTCGACTCTTTGTATATCAGACCATTTGTTATTGCACTAAAAAATTAATAAAATGATGAATAGACTGAATATTGTAAATCAGCATTCAATAGATATCTAATTTTAAATGCCCAATAACCAGTAAAGTGTTTTATCTGTCTGTTTATTATTCTTGCAAAATTAATAATAATTCTTCTGTTAGACTATTTTCTATAATAAATCATATCTTCCTTTTTTTCTTTTGATTGTTTTTTGTTGAATGTGTCAGTATTTAAAATTGATGTTGAACTTGCCGAAGTAAGTAAATAGTAAATTTTTCTCTGTTCATCCTACCAGGGGCATAGCTGAAGATTTCAGGCAAAGGGAGCTTAGCCCTTTGGGCCCCACCATATTTGGTATTAATGGGGGTCTCTAAGCAGACCAACCAAAAGCCTGGAGTCCATAAGCTTTTCGACTAGGCATACCTTTCAAAAACCTAGTAATGAAAAGATTGGAAACCACTGATTTAGTGAGATCAGTAGAAATGCAGTACAAGAACTATTATCCATAAAGCATTTGAGGGCATGTTCTATTAAAAATCACCTCCCACAGCTATGCCCCTTATAACCCCCTCCAAAAAAGGAACATGAATCAGTTTTCTTTGATACAAACTTTTAACTAGATATTTTGATATGCAACCGGTTAATATTTTATTTTTCAATGACTATAATGCTGTTTAATGACTTTTCCATTTCAAATGTAATATTTTAGATGAATAACTTTTGTTTCCTATGTTGAGTCTTTTTGTAAAATATACACTTTTATGACAAAAACTTGGGATCCAAGTCAAATTTAAAAAGATATTTATCTATTTCATGTTATCTTCATTTACTACTATTACTATTTGAAATACTTTTAAAAACACTCTTAATAAGAATTCAGTACTCCATTCATAGATATGTTTTCAATCACGTTATGAACATAATACATGATGTGAGGGTGTAATTAGTGTGGTCCCTAAAAAAGTAGTTTAGTCTGCCCTATGGAGATAGCAATAATTCTTCATTTTCGCATTTCCCACTCCATTTTCTGTAGAATTACCTAACCTTACCCTGCCCCAAAACCAAATCCTAATGGGGTACTATAAGAATGACGGCAATGTTGGAGTATGAGATGCAAAAATGAAACAATATTACTAGCTTTGTAAGAGTGACCAAGCTTCTTTTAAGGGACTGCATTACTTGACTTGTGAGTTTATAGCAAGAAAGAAAAACTTCACTCAAGTGTATCCACCCCAGGTGAGTGTAATTTTTCAATCATCCACCCTTCTGAAGTTATCATGAATTATTATAATTCAGATGCAGATGGAGCAGTACACTGAAAAATTACATGTGTCCACATTTAGCATTTTGAGTCTTTACTTTCAAAGACAAGATGCTAAAAGGTATGCAGATAAAAGAACCTTTAATTTATCAGCCACATTAAGTGATCTCTGGTTTTCAAAGTGATCTGTTATTAGAAAGTTGAAGATGAATATACTAATGAATGAGATGGATGTGCACACCGATATGATGATAAGAATTATTTCTATTCACACAATTGCAGCTTGTATTTCTATTATTGTTTTGAAAAAAAATCTAGAGAAGTAAGAGAATTTGCAGGTATTGAATTGAATGTTTTTAATCAGGGCCAACTTCAGACATATCAGATATTTCCCATATTGCATGAGGGTATTGATAAGTTTGGTTTATAAAGTACAAGTACACATTTCCAACTTGATTCACATACCTTTCAATACTTTGAATGATTACACAGAAAATTTGAACTTCATAACGGTTTCATATTCTTGTTCCAAAAAATTGAAACTTGTACGTCAGAAATGGACAATATTGCTCATTGTGCAGTCATCCGCCACCTCAATATCAAGGGCTTAAATCACCTGGGGGGATCCTTGAGGACAATGTAGCAATTCTAATGAAGGATGTCCCTTCATAAAAAGTGGGTAGCTGAATTGCATGATTTCAGTTTTCTCAACTATTGCCGACTCTCAAATTCCAATTTTCCAGAGGAGAAAATATAAGAGTTTTGAACTTCACATCTCCTGTGTAGTCATTCAAAGAGTTGTATTGTATGTGAATCTGGTTTGAACTAACTCATCTCTTTCTACCTTAAACCACAGAATTATCAATCACTCCTCCTTTATAACTTGTATTATGCTTTGACAACTTTTATGAGGAGAGCTCAAAGGGAAATATGAGCAAAACAGCTAATCTATCAAGATTGTACATTTTCCTGATTGCAAAAAAATAATCATAGTTTTTTGTTTGAACACTTTGTTTACTACTTTTTATGCCTTCAGGTGCATGGTTTATTATCAGCTTTTTTTGTTTATCTTAGCTAAAAACATATTAACACCACTTATCTTTTTTTATATTCTAGTTTTCATTTGGTTCTTTCCATTCATATTGTTTATAACATTTACTTAAAAAATATCTTAATCTTTTTTTAAAAATGGCATCTGGTCAACCGTTGCTGATAAATTGGTTGTTTGTCAATAGGACAATGTGTCAACAACTCCATGAAATCTAAAAAATTAAAAGACTAAAACTAAAGTTTAATGTATTGGATATCAATATAGAGATATAATTTTCTTTATCTAAAACTTTTCTTTCCTTTCACTGAAATGCTGAGCTTGCAGGCAGCAACTATAATGGGTAGGATTCTTGAATGAATATTACATTTGGGGACTAAGTCCAAATGTGCTATATTCGAATAAGATCATATGTTTAACAAGATCATTCAAATCAGCATATGTAAGCAAATAATAGCAGACACCAGAGATGAATTGTCCTATCAACTAATTTATGTCACAATGAATTGACCAATTTAACGGCGACAATACTACCACCATCTTTTTTTTTTCTCTTTTACTATTTCCAGAAATAATAATAATAGTATTTAAAGGAAATATTATCAACTTTTTTTATCATTGTTGTTGTCATTTTCACTTTGTTTTGGACATTGTACCCACTTTCTTAAAGCTCCTTTGCTATTCTTTGGATTTTGACCAAAGCTTGGAAGAATTAAGGTTGTATTTTTGATCATAGTATATGATATGAGAACTTTTATAAATGGGATAAAGGAGATGTACACCAGGCAAGTTGAACTGGAGAAATCATCTTAGCTTGAAAATATTTTATTTCTCTTCAAATTTTGTTCACTAATTAAAACATGTTATAAAGTTTTAAAGTCTATTTTTCAATCGATACAGTCATGAAGATTAGAGTTTCAACTCTTGTAAAACACTTTCAAGCACTACAGATGTCAGAAACACTTTTTTGAAGAGAAGTAATTAATGTTGGATACATCAACACTTCTTGTAAATTTTTTTGCTTCTTTTATCATTAGACTTTCAGGCAGGAAAAAAACATCCAAAAGGATATGTTTAGGTGATGGGTAAGGTTGAGATGGAGTCATATGAGAAAATGTTGGGAAGCAGCAAAAAAAGAAAAAAACAAAGATAAGAATAACAGTCAAAAAAAAGACTGGATTTATAAACAATCTTAATATCTCATCATGCAAAAGGCAATTCATATTCTGAAAATGACAATTATCATGTATTTTTTATTTGTCTCTCTCTGTCACTTGTTGCATGTGCAACATTCACAATATTCTACTTCAGAGTCCAGAATGTCAGCTCACATAAAATAATTCAAAATGTTATTCATAAAAAAATAATATTCAAATGAGCTGCAGCTTCTAGTGAATCATTTGCTATATTTTAGAGTAAGATTTTCCTATATTTAATTAACACTTTCCCTTCCAGATGAGAGATTTCTTCTCCAGTGAGGAGGTGAGTCGGTCATGTCAAGGGCCATAGTGAGTTGCACTTCACCTAGCAGGATACTGGTGTGACTTACACCGATCAGGAAGTATTTCCCTGTAATAACATCTTGCTGTTGTGTTCATATGCTGGAAAAAGCAGAAAAATTACACTGTGCATACATACAGCTGTTATTATGGAAGACCATTGGAATTTTTTATTCCTTTATTTTTAATATTTTGCAATTTATGCTCTTCACACAATTATAACTTACTAAAATCAAAATAAATCCATTTATTGATATGAGGTTAATTATTGAGAGACAATTTTTTTCAAAGTATGGTTCTAGAAATAAATCTTCATTTTATTACATTAAATTTCCAGAAAATAATCCGATAATTTTTACCTATTGCAAACCTGGAAGAGATTAAAAAAACATTCTTTTATAAAAAATCATAAGTATCTATCTAGTTATCAAAAAATTCAAATTTTGACCATTTTGCTTAAATATTTGGTGATGAAATTAAATATAAGATAAATCTAAAAGATTAATAGAAATAAAGTTGAGAGATTTTAATCATTTAATTTCCCTTAAGATGATTTTTTTTAAAAATTAAATGAAAACAAAATATTGATTTCTTTTAATGATTTTTCACAAAAAATACAAATGAAAAATGATTGCTTACCTTTTTTCAATTGAATATTTGATGGATAATTTGAAAAAAAACATTTTAGCCCTTTATGGTTTGACTTTCACATTTTTCAAGATGATTTTTTTTCTGAATTATAAGTTTGAAATTAAAAAAATAAATATTTTAAATAAAAGATGTAGAATATATCCAGGGTCTCCAAGGGGAATTTTATGAGGTGCTGCAAAGCTGTTTCTATCACTCTTGAACAAAAATCTTTGTCTTTTAGCCATTCATCTGCTATAATCCTTTTAACACACTATTCTATGTTTACTCACCAGTAAACAATCAAGTCAATGTCTTTTATTGATGGAGAGATTGTATCAACTTATAAGTTTTGATACATGGCTCTTGTCCCCTCTGTCCCAAAGTGCAATGCACCAGCTACACCTACCTCTCATAGGCCCTGAATATATCCCAATCTACTCATAAAGAAATGACAAATATATTAGCTATTAGTCTGATTTAAATGAATTATTACATTGATTTCTAGCATTCTATGATCAGATCTTTAGCACTTTCCCCATACTGACTCATTTTTTAATCATAACAATCACAAAAATGATATAATTATATTATGCTACATTTACTCCTTTTCTAGGCCCTCTTTCCTGATCAGGCAAAGCACAATGAAAAATATTTGAAGCATATGTAAATGAAGAAATTTCATAATTAAAATCCCAAATAATTCCAAGTAATCATAAATCAACCTTAAAAACAAAAATGTCCTTCCATTTGATCTCCTCCTCTACTCGTTTTTTTTTTTCTTCTTGGATCCCACCCTTCTCTTGCTCAATTTTCCAAACTTAAATTCCCCCCAGCTCAATAGTAGATTCAGGCTAAATATTTTCTTTACTTTTTATCTTCTCACTGTTCATAATTTAAAGATATTGTTAAGATGTTTAAAAGAACTTCTCTATAACACCATTAAAATCTGGGGGCCTAATTTTTATTACTTTTTCACGATGCAACATTCATAGATGATCTGATTGTAGAATTACTCAAGACTTACATAATGTTTGTATTAATAAAATGTCAAAGCATAACTTCAAATTTCATCTTTGCCAATGATTTTCATCTCTTGCTCATAATCAGACAGATAGTATATCTTTTGCTTTAATGCTTTTTGAAACTTCAAATGTTAAAGTACCTAAGATACATTCTCCCCCAACTTCAGACTTCCATTTATTTCAAAATATCATTCAGTAATTATCAAAAGTGAGTGACGTGAAAACATTTCATAACACTGAAGTTGAAAGTTTTTTTTTAAAAATTGATTATCAAAATTTAACCGTGATCATTCAGACAAAATTTTGTTCAATTTAAAACTCATGCTAAAATTTTATCAATTTTATTCAGAAGTTCTTTTGGTCAGACAATATCAGAATGTTTTAATGGTTTGTTAATTAGATGAAATATTGTGAACTATTATAATCCATTTTTGACAATTTACTTTCATCCTAATGTTCTAGTTGCTTTTTATCACAACTTTAATCAGGTGTCATCCTATGGCAGTGAGTAAACAGAGTTTCCTGTGAGATTTGAACTCATGTTCCAAAACTAATTTGGCACAGGAGATATTGGGATAGAAATTAGGTTTAAAAGGCTGGATTTAGACTCCAACAAGCCATTAAAGCTGTTACATTTATCCAGGTTCCCTTCTAGCAAGAGAGTCAAGAGTTCTTCATATCAGATCTGTGCCGTTTACAGACTGTCATAGACTGATGTTAATTTGATGTTAATTTACTAAAAATTTAAGATGAAGGTACTCAAAAATAATAATAATAATAAAGCATTTTTAGTCTTCAACTGAAGTCATATAGCTAGAAATTAAGTTAATTTCAGCAGAATCTTGTTAAATTATCAAAGCAAATATGCAAGTAATTATTTATGAAAATTTCATCAAATACATGAAATGTGTTTAATGCATCTCGCCATAAAGGTTTTATACTATTTTTTTTCTATTTTTTAGCAGGAATTTTAACTTGTATGGTGGTCTAAAACTTTCCTGTAATAGTGAGAAAATTTTACAATAAAAAAAAATGTTAAAGTAACCTTCCAACAGAAGAACATCACTTAAGGAGTGATAATTTTTCTTATGATATTTAACTGAGAAGAACATCTTTGAATTATTCATGAGATATCTTATACAGTCGATATTTTCTCTGGATGAACTTAAAACAACATTATTCTAAAAGAAAAATTAATTTCCTGTCTTGTTTCTGAAAACTGAATATTAAATATCTCTAAAACAAATGCACATACTGCAAAAAAAATTTGTTCTGCATTTAAATATCAGTTTTATATTTTTCATTTGACTCTTCACTAATTGGTTTTAAGTGTATTTCTTTGATTAAAAATATTTGGAGTTCCATATATAAAATAACAAACAATAATTTTTAAACAAATAATCAAACAATAAATAATTTTGAATTACAGTTAATTTGGATAAAGTATGAATATAATTATGATTTAAGTTGCGATGATATATTACATTTGTAGATATTTTCCAAATAATTATTCAGTAATTTTCATGACTATAAATTTTTTGAAGGTTGGAAAAATTGAGAAGGTACATCCGGCTCATTTATTTCTTTTTCTTAATTTCATTTACTTTCATTCTTGCTTTGCTTTCCTGAAAAGCGAGCAGCTTATCATTTCAAATGGTCTTCCATGTTGGCTGACGTCACGACCAAATTCAGACATCCATTATCAATGTCTGGAAGCAGGTTTCACAGGGTTTTGCTGATTCCTCATTTAAAAAGAAAAATATGAGGAGAAAGGAGAAAGAGACCTTGAAAAGAGTATTTATACTGTATAGAATTCAAAAGATCATTTATTAACCCATTAACTGCGACAGGTGGCAGAGAGTGATAATCATCCATTTCAAGATAAAAGCACTTGTCCATTGTAAGATTGAAGCCCTGACTCACTGATAGAACTGAGTTGCCATTAATCACGATAAAAAGGGAATTTTATTGTGTTAGCAATAGACCTGCAATGACCAAAATTACCATCATTCGCAGTAAATGGGTTAACATTGTGAGTGATATTTGATAAAAAATGATATTTTATCATTTCATCTATAGGTTTTAGTCATTGATCTTTAACTTTCAAAATTTTGATCAGTACGAGACTGCTTTCAAATGGTTTTAATGAAGCAGTTTTTAGTTATGATAAACATCAAACTACAACATTAATATCAAATAACATTTTGCACCATATATTTCATTACTCAAAATCTTACGCATAAAACATGAATGCTTATAATAGCAAATTTTGTCAGAAGTATAACATTATATGAGATTTATTTTAGAAACATAAATGAAACAGATTTTGTCCCAATGTAGCCAGAAAGAATATTGTAATGCAAATCAATTATACAGAACCCTTATTTATATAGTAATTTGCAACATGTCAGTATGTCTTTCTGTCATATAACAAATAGAAAGAGAGGAAGGAGGTAATGCAAGCATGCAAATACAAAGTTGGCTGGTGCTTATCAAGTTCAATAATATGTGTGGCTATTGGTTTGATCTGATTTAGACTGCTTGGTATTGTGAGAAAGCAAAATGAGGTGGAATTGAACACAGCATATGGGATTGAAGAGGAGAGAAGCAGTGCAATGGTTCACAAAAGGGTAGGGAGTGAAACAGAGATATTTACTAAAAGAACACCTAAATGTGAGTCTGTGTTACTATTACTATTAAAATAGCTTTGTTGTCCCTTATCCTCCCATTGATATTTTAAGATACTGCAAGCATTTTACTAGTAATTATAAATTATGTTCCCAGGGAGATTTTTCTGAATTCTAATACTTGCCGGTAACATTGCTACTTTTACATTGTTAACTTTGTTTTAAAATCTGTATTTATCTCATCTGTAACTTCTAAATGTAATTACCTGAAAAATGAACTCATATCCATATTTTCAGAGCTCCACATCCATTCATTTGAAAATAGATATATGCAATTGGAAAAAACCGTAAAAAAGAATTCCTTGATACTGTTCACAATTTAATGCTGATGAGTCGGTAGGTAGGTGTTGGACCCCCAAATTTTCACCTATATTATCGTTTATTCTTCCAAAATGCTAAAAAATGAAATTACATCAAAATATTTATTTGATATGCCTAGAATATTAAATTTCTCCAATTGACAATCAATTGATATATAAAATGGTGTTTTACATTTAATCTTTCGTGATGAAAACAAAACCATGGTTCACTTGTGAACTTGTTTGGCGCTCACAATTGATTTTGGATTATCTGCGGTTCACTTATAATGTGCTAGTCTTTGTTGAACCCTACATCTGCATCATAAAGGGGCAATACAGCATTTAGTCAAAGTATGAGGAGTAAGAAACTTAATGTAATTTTCAGCAACTTTATTCCCTTTCCAAATTAATGAATCAATTCCTTTCACTAAAGGAATATATTTATCAATCTTTTGCCAAAAGATTTTTTGATGAAAGATCAATAGTTTTACACTTTGTAAAACAGACATTCTAGATAGCAATCTATTATAAAGTTGGCTCATTTCTATAAAATATTAGCAATGGTTTTTCAAGAACTTAATATCTAAACTGAAATTAACATTCAGTTCTGGCTAACACAGTTGTGCCTATAAACTCAGTGGTCTATAGCTCAATTGGGTAGTTTTTCCAACACTGAACACCATTCAATTACAACACATAATAGTTACCGTAGTTCTGAGCAGTCAACATAATCACTGCATCATTAGCTCTTTGTAGAGTGATTTTGGCTCACTAATAAAATACTCTGCAGAACTTTATTCAATTCAGAACAAAAATACTCATTCAAGATCTCTTCCTGCATTTTTTGTACTGATTAGTTGTTGATCTATATTGTCAACTATCTTGACGGTTGTTGCACAAACTGATGTTATGTTCACCCACCAATGTATATCTATATATCTGTCTATCTATTGTATATATATATGTATATATATATATATGTATACACACACTATGGCTGTTTCTGTGACGTCGGCTTGTGACTGCTGATACTATTACTGCGTTCATGCATAATAACTTTTTGTTTTTGTCTTGGCCCTAAGATGGTGGCTGCCTGTGTCTTTGGCCATCTTGGAGCCTCTTGTGCTCTGCCAAGCCTTGCTTGTCTTTCTCCACATCAGCATGAAATGCGTCCATTGCTGCCACAATTTCAGATGTTCCATTCTCTTATTCTTCTAGTTGTTTTTGGACAATCAATCTGTCTCTCCCTCAGTCTTTCCTTTAGACAGTTTTTCTCATTCTTGGTCAGGCTGTTTTTGACAAATCTGTTCACCTCTTGGTCTATCATTCTGTCTCTCAGCATATGAATATAGCTTTTACGTGATGTGTTTAACTGTTTTTAATCTATCTATCTATCTATCTATCTATCTATCTATCTAATTTTCAATATCTCTATGTCCCTTCATGCCAATCTGCCACAAACTGTTCATATCTACATGTCTATCTAATTCATAATTTTGAAAAGTATGTCTTTTTGGTTTGCTTCCACGGATTTTCATTTCACACACACAGTCATTTTCTTATCTTTCTTTCTCCTTTTATACATAATTTTTCCTGTCTACAAATCTCTTCATTCTGAAAATAATCTCATCACATATTCACTTTTCCTCCAAAGCTGTCTCTCACTTGCAATGTTACATATGTAATTATCTACTTTTCAGTCGATTTATATATATATATATATATATATATATATATATATGTATGTATACGTTTGTGCACATGTGTAAGTGTGCGTGTTTATGTATGCATACATGTATTAGTATATAATCTTTTCACATCTAGTTTGTATAAACAAACATAGCATATTTTCTCCACATGAATGATGACTACTTTGCTTTTTCTCATAGTTTCACTTACTTTATATAATATGTATTTATGTGTGTATATAATGTGTATATATGTATGCATATTTACACAAACACACACTAATCTATACCTAAATGTTAAATATTTTTCTATATCTATGACACAACGGATGGAAACCTATTTTTATGTTACTTATCAGTTGGTCATCTGTGATTATCCTTGCTTCTGTGTCAATCACATCAGTAAATGCACCCCATCCTTTTGCATAAGATATCCTGCTATTTGCTTCTCGTCAGGGCCGGCTTTAAGCCAATTGGACCAATTGCTTCCCCTAAGCACGTAAGGGGATCTCACACTAGGGTAATTTACTCTAGTCTTGTCAAATAAACAAAACAACTCATACACTTTAGGTTTTACAAAGAACACTAACAATTTTAATTTTCTTCTGAATTCTTGAAAAGTCAGTAATGTTTGTTTATACTTTAAAATTTTTTCACTGTATTTGAATTGAATATTATCAAAATATATTTCAAGCACCAATTTTGATCACTTTCCATCCTACCATAAAGATATAAAGTCTATAGAAAAAAACTTCATTCATATCTATAAAATTCCATAGACCTTGGCTATGAACCTGGGGCCCCACAATAAATTTTTCCAATTGGGCCCGCAGTTCCTAAGGCCGGCCCTGTTTATTGTCTATTATGTCTTGATGTGGGATCTTGCCACAAAAAACAATTTTGACTTGATCATTAAAAAAAGTACCAAAGACTTGTTGAATATCTAATAATGAATTATCAGCTGATGATTATTTCTCAATATATGAATGTATGTTTAGTATGAATGGATTCAAGTATGCATACATATTTATATGTCTGTATATATTTGTATGTGGGTGCATGTATCTAAAATCTTAATGTTTTACTTATTCCTGTACACCCCTTATGGAGCACACGGCCACATTGTGGCTTCAGTAGCAAGTAAGTTTTACAGGCTGGAGTCACTAACCCCACACCCAAGATGGACTGCCTACAGGGTTAAAGGATTCCAACTGCGCTGCGTTGCATAGCTAGGGAAGAATTCATGCTTTTCCTTAGGCCATTAGTATAGATTGATTTTAAGCAGCCTTGGTTCACCGATTCTGTTTATCACACAGATAACTGCTATGCCATTCTGAATCCTAATGGTATTAAAGATATATATATATACTCTGTGTGGTGTGTATGTGTGTAAGTAGAAGACAACTAATATATAATAAATAAGTAATAACTATTAATCCTTGTTCAAGATATATATGATCAGTATTGAAATGTATGGTCAGTAATTCTTGCCCCGAACATTGTTCTTACTTGTATTAATTTTCACTCCAATTTACCTTCATCATAATTTTTAGTTGTTTTTATCACAACTCAACTCAGGCCATCACTCTACAGCAGCTAACAAACAACAAGGAGTTAGTAAGCATCTGGTGAAATTCAAACTCACATCCTTTTTGACAATAGGAAGCCTGGTTTTTGCCCAGCTGCTTTAACACTTAGCTACAGGAACTTCATGGTCCTTATAAGTCAAATCTTACCTTTTGAATACACCCTTCACTCCAAATATTGGCACCATGTTTTTGTTTATGAACAGGTAGAATTATCATAGCAATTATTTTTGGTTGACTGCTGTAAAGTAACGGCCTGAGTTGAGTGGTGAAAAAACAACTAAAAATCAAGATGAGGGTAAATAATCATCAAAATTTATACCAACGGTTACAATACTTCATTTATACAAAGGGTTACAATACTTCATTTATACAAAGGGTTACAATACTTCATTTATACAAAGGGTCACAATACTTCATTTATACAAAGGGTTACAATACTTCATTTATACAAAGGGTTACAATACTTCATTTATACAAAGGGTCACAATACTTCATTTATACAAAGGGTTACAATACTTCATTTATAAAAAGGGTTACAATACTTCATTTATACAAAGGGTCACAATACTTCATTTATACAAAGGGTTACAATACTTCATTTATACAAAGGGTTACAATACTTCATTTATACAAAGGGTTACAATACTTCATTTATACAAAGGGTTACAATACTTCATTTATACAAAGGGTTACAATACTTCATTTATACAAAGGGTTACAATACTTCGTCTATTAATGAAAATGAGTAATAAAATGATTGTTCTTATCTAACAACATACTGACCCTTAATAATGTCTGTTGATTTAAGGTTCATATTAATTACAAAGAAAATGGAAATTTAAATGCAAGAATGTGATCAGTAGTATTTATAGTTTCAGTTTTATTCATGTGATGTATGCTAAATGAATGAACAACTTTTTATGTATTTTTATTCTACATTATCCTAATCTTTTTTACACCATTTAATTAATTCTACATAAGCCATATTGTACAATATTTGTACAATTTTTCACATGATAATACTTGTACTATTGCACTGTTATTATGTTCATATAGTTATTTAAATTATGTTTCCTTAAATAACTTTCCAACTAATCTTAAAAATATTTGAATATAGTCATTTTCAATGTTCCTACATTATACTTGCATATTGATTATGATTTTTTGATTCATTTAATTCTAATTACTGAAATTTACTTGATCATTTTGAATATTTTTACTGAAATATCTCAATTGACTTTTTTGTAGGATTATTTTTGTACAATTATTTTTGATATTCCTAATAATGTATCTTTTGATATTTAGAAAGCTATTCCAATACATTTAATTTTATTTCTATGAATTCATTCAAAATATTTTAACCACTTAGAAATGATTAAATATTTTTATTTTTGAATTATGATTTTCAATGACCTAAATTTTTTTTGTGCTGACAGCCTTCCATCGGATTTTATGCCAACATTTGCTATTTCTCTATAATCATATAGGATTTAAAAAAGCAGCTCAGATGGTAGACAAAATAGATGAAAACAATAATATTGGAAAATACTCAAAGGTACCACTAGAACTGATTAAAAGAATGAGAACTATAGAAATGAAATCTAAATGAGACAAAATAAAGAGGGCATAACTAAACAGATGGATAAAAAGAAAGGAAAACAGGAAAAGGATAGAAGAAGCTATAAGAAAAAGGAAGAGTTTGAAATACTATATTACTAAAATATATAAACTATTCTCAAAAATACTTACAAACAAACTAGCAAACACTCTAAATGAAAATCAACCACATAAACAGGCAGGTTTTTTGAAAGAAGACCACCTTCATAACATAAATCAGCTTATCAAAAAGAATAGTATACAACAAACCACTTTGTTTCATTCTATTTGATTATGCAGTATTTGTTTTGGTAGAATAATTAAGTTTTCAACTCAATGCAAGATTGAGATATAAACAAAAATTATATAAAAGTTGCTGAGGATATATATAAAATTTGATCAGCAATAATTCGATCTCATAAAGGTATAAATAAGATAGATATTGGAAAAGGAGTTAGACAAGGAGATCAGATTTTGGCTAAATAAAATAAAGTGATGAATAATGATTAGTTGGAAAGCACTTAGTAATTAAAGAGACATTGAAAAGAACCTTGCCAATATCCTCAGTACTTAAATCATACAATCAATGTATAATACCAAGCATGATGTATGCATGTGAAAAATAGGAACAGAATAAATCACTTGAAAAACAACTCAGAATAATACAAAGTGCAATGGAAAGAGTAATGTTAGGAATAACACTAGGAGACAGAAAAAGACCAATATGTCAGAGAATAGATCAAATTAAAAGATATCATAGAAATAATAAGGAGACAAAAATGGAGATGGACTACTTTACCACTTAGCTACAGGAAATTCATGATCAGCCCAAGTCAAATCTGGTGTTTCAAATGTATCCTTCACCCCAAAATATCAGAGCCATTATTATATTTAAAAGTAAGAATAACAAATGGAGCAAAAGGTTAACAGATTGGTGTCTCAGAGATTGCAAAAAACGGTAGAAAAGATCAGACATAAGATTAAGAGATGAGTTGGAAAAGTTTGCAGGTAAGACATGACAGAGATTAGCTTAGTCACGGTCAACATGGGGAAAACTGGGAAAGACCTTTGTCCAGCAGTGGCTGATGATGATATATATGGGATTCAAACAATACTTTTAAAAAAATTATTGTTTCAATAAATATCAAAACTGATGCAAGAAGCATCTTCAAGATATATGTTGGAAACTGTCAACCCAAATGTATAGATTTCTTCAGTTTTTGAGTGGATCTGGCTGGCTAGCTATGTAATCGCTTACAGCCCACACTAACTGAGCAGAAAATTTCAACATTTACCCTTTAAGTCAAATAACCTTTTTTTTTTGTTTTTTTTGAAAATCCCCACTCCCACCAGAAATAAGTTTAGAGGCAGGTTTAATATACAATATAAATTTTTAATGAATTGACCCTCTAGTTTGTGTTCAGCAGCATTCAGGCTTGTTTTTTAAATATTCAGACATTTTAGCAATCCAACAAAAGGCGAGAGAAGTAATTTATTCATTGATCATTTCTTTTTCCAATTTTTTAATTAATCACCCCGACACAGTATGTTGACAAAAGACATTCTTCACGTGGCAGTTTCTGTCAAGTGACTCACCAGACCTGTTTTATTTGGCTCTTAGATGTTTGATTTTTATCCTTATCCTTCATCAAACTAAAGTTTTAAATCAGCCAGCGAAGTTGGAAGATGTAAATGTATTCACTTGTGTCAGTCTGTCTATCTACACAATATCCCCAAAAGTTCTCTATCAATTTCGATGATATTTCGTAGAATGCCGAGCCATGGACAAATTTGTTTAATTATTGATCCAAGAATTTTTTTTACAGTTACTCACCAGCATCATTACTACATATGAACTGATTTTCTTTCAGTTTTTGGTGACAGTGGTGCTAGCAGAGGTATGTGCTCTCTAAGCACTTCATAGTTTATCTACTGAAATACTTTAAGTAATGTAATTTGGTCTTTCTGAAAGTGTGTAGCGTGTGTAACAAAATCATTTTTATAGGATCACGTCATCTTTGATATTTCCATTCAAATTAGATCAAAATTATATACACAAAAAATATACTGGAAAAAAAATACCAAGTACTCAGAAATGCGAGTTGACATGACATGACATCACAGAATCAGTCTTTCTTTTTCACTCTCTCTCTCTTATTCAGGTCTTAAATTCCAGGTCTGATCTATTGTGTTAATAAAGTTAACCCTGAGAGTGTGAACAATTACAAGAAAAGAAATTGTGAGAGAAAAATCTGTGTATATAATGAACTGTGACTTTTTCTGTTTGCTTCCCTGTCCATAACAACTCCGCAGATAAAAATATTTTCAACCCACCATTTGAAACAAATGTCACAATAATCAAATTTGTCTGATTTTCAATAATGACTCATTAGTGAAAAATAACAGTCAATAACATTTCTTGCTGAAATTTACTTCAACATCATTGAGCTATAGTTTATTTCATACACCTATATTATAATGATCAGTTTTCTATGAGTTTGATTCCATAATGTTGGAAAAATTTTTTGCAGTTTCTGTGCTCTAACAATGCTGTTTCCAAGCTCTAACTTGAAGAATAAAACAATTTCTAGTCCAATTTGCAACTTCATAATATTAGTGTAAGGGTCCGTATTCATGCTTACCCCATTATTCTATATTGCAATGATTTTTCAAGGGAGGTAATTCCAGGTATATTGAATGATAATTATAGAGTAACCTCCCTTATTTATTCACTTTTGCAAATAATTATGATGTAAATTCTATAAAGAGGGATTGTGTTGACATTGAACTTAATGTCCTCATCTTGGTTGTTACAGTTACAACATTTCTGCTATTTTGCCCTCTGACCTTCTTCAGGTGTTTGTTGTAGTTGGTGACCTTTGGGAAATTTCAGAGTGAAGCCTTTACTCAATCAACAGGATACATGGACAAGGGGATAAGAGTGTTGATTAGGCAAATCTTACGGTTGCAAGTTCAATCCATGGGTCTAGTAGTGCAGAAAAGTTCAGGTGGCATTGTAAGGATGAATTAACTTGGAATAATTACTTAATACAAGATATCCTCTGGCATGAACAGCAGAACGAAAACAATTTACTCGCGTGACTGACTTGGGGGTTCAGTTCAAAATTACTAGAATCTTACCAAAAAAGGGCGTGGAGTACAAAAGCCAAAACGTTGAGACTAAAATAACTGTTGCATCCTCCAGCCCGCTTCAGGAGTCCGTTGTAGTTGGTATTTTGAAGTCTTAATTCAATCCAGAGGGGTAGATTGTTCTCATTCTACTGTCCATGTTAGAGGATCTTTTGTATCAGTTAATTCATCCTCGCTTGTTTTTCATTGTTTTTCTAATCTTCTATGTTGTTAAAGTACATTAAGATCAGTTTTCTCAAATAAAATGTATCTGTTATGAAAATGAACATTTCTGTGCATCAGCAAATTTTGGGCCTGGCTGGCTTCATGATTCAAGATTATGGAGAATTCTCTATGTCTCCTAGGTGCTAGTGTGGCCTATGGAAAATGGAAACTGTTTACAAACTAAGGCACAGAGGGTCTCCTTTTCATGATCAATGCACGTTTATCTGAATTTGATGTAAACAATTTCCTAGAATTTCCTTTGATATCTGAAAGATAATTACGTGAAGATATCTTGAATGAAATTTTGTAGGATTTTATCCTGTAAAGATCAAAGCTTATCATATATATACATATATATATATACATATATAAATATATATATATATACATATATATATATATATACATATATATATATATATATATATATATATATACATAGATATATATATATATACATATATATATATTCATATATATATATATATATACATATATATATACATATACATATATACATACATATATATATATATATATGCATATACATATATATATATATACATATATACATATATATATATATATATACATATATATATATATACATATATATATATACATATATATATATACATATATATATATATATATATATACATATATATATATATATATATATATATGCATATATATATATATACATATATGCATATATATATATATATACATATATACATATATATATATATATACATATATATATATATATACATATATACATATACATATATATATATACATACATATATATATATACATATATACATATACATATATATATATATATACATATATACATATATACATATATATATATATATATATACATACATATATATATATATATATATATATATATATATATATATATATATATGCATTAAACATTATACACCTTCTAGAGGGCAATAGATGCAAGTTATAATAGATAGGCAAGTCAGAGTGGCAATTTAATATTAGACTCAACAATTTCAGACATAGGATTAAATCAAAAAACAATTGCAGCCCACTTCCTGTAGAACTACACTTTTGCACACGCGGCCACAATTTTGCCACGGATGTTAGTTTTACTATCATAGAAAAAATAGAAAAAATTACTCCAATTGACATAACTAAAGTTCTAGAAAAACTTGAGGATATGTGGATCAACAAGCACAAAACTCTGAATCCCACCGGATTAAATACCAAACTCAATAACCCTAATCACACAGATCTCTAATTCACAAAACTCTTACTAACAATAACCTCACACCTACATCTACCCCCCCCCCACCCGATACATTCAATACTGGGAACTTCAAAGTCACTCAGACCAATAGCAAAATCCACCTGAGACAGTCATATCACTTTCCCAAATCATAACAAACATATTTTTGTAAGGTTGAAACTTATATAGTTCCTTAACCTCATCACCCCTCCATTTACACTGTCCCTAACATACCCAAAAAATCTAACTCCACATCACTTCCCTCCTACCCTGACTCATTTTGCCCTCTCCAAGACCAACTGCTGCTGCTTAACCATAGACTTCATCACTGGTAGGACTTTCTCTCACATAGCAGGATGCCTTGAGCAACCTGGATACAATTTTTTACACACAAGGCAAAGCTCCTGATAGTGGACTCCGGTTCCACATGAAACCTTTAACCCCTAAAAACACATACTCACACAGCACACACCACTGAAGATGGGAATACATCCCGAACCATATCTGGACCATAAACATCGACGGATAAATAAACCTAAGTCAGTCTCACTCTTTACAGTTCATGTTATATATATATATATAGATAAATATACATATATTTTTTTCCAGCCTTTAAAATCCATTGTTGGAATAAGCTCTTCTCAAAATAAGTGTAAGACATGAGGTGTGATGGGCCTTACCCTGCCACACTGGCCAATGACATGTTGGGACAGGGGAAGAAATGAATATGTGCCTTTCCCAAGTGCATAAGTGCAAAATGAACACATACAGTCTCAGCAAGAGTTTGAACTTAACTTGCTTATCTCATTCTCTGTGCTTCAAACTAAATCTCCACATAAGTCTCAACTAGGGCACATGAAATCATGCCAGCCCAGCATTATTGGATTTTATAATACTTGTATTAATTTAAACTTCTCATGGAAGCAGACCTGCCAAGATCAGTAAAGTAAAATGCCGGAGATATCACAAAGTATTATAGTAAATCAGCTGTGAGTCCTCCAGGGTATTTTGACTTTTGGTCCTTATATATGCTATGAAATAGCATTTTCAGCACAAAGTTTTGGTAACAAACATATACAAGTCAATGCAATTTTTTCTTTAACCTTAAGTGACCATACTAAAGTGAAGATAAAAGTGTCCGAACCTCCAGACTCTGCCTTGAAAGATTTTTTTTCACACAACATATAAATCAAGAGAGGAGAACTCAGTTATGCAATATTTTTGTTCAAGAAAAGTATAAATGCTAAGTATGCAATATTTTTTAAGTACCTAACCATTATACATTTTCATTGACATAAGCAATTTACTTTTTCAGTACTGTCCCAGAGTTGCTTAACTTAGAAAATAAGTTTTGCAAAATTGGCTCAACCCTATATGATCATTATATACTCAAAATGCTTTTAAAGGCAAGCCCCTTTTTCTGGAACTATTTTTTGGGGTGAGCTGATATTTGGGGAAAAAAAAAATTTTCACTAGATTCTCAGCCTAAGCAACCAAGTGGCTTATACTAAAAAATGTGTATTAAGCAAACTTTCAGAGAATTTTCAGAAAATGATATCTGGTGTTGATATATAGGAAAAAAGAGTTACCAAAAAACATTCACTTAGAACGTAATTTATTCTACTCCATTGTTAACTTGTTTGCTTTCTGAATTCAGGTGGATAATATTTGTAAAATGGCTCCCCTTGTGGTCTATTCATCTGGAAGGTTATGATGCTTGATACTGTACCATCTAAGGCCAAACTGGATCTTTGCAGAGTCAGGTTATTCCGCAAATGGTTAGATAAAGACTCTCCCTCTGAATTACTGTGTAGGATAGTTGCAAAACATTTAATAACTATGTTGAAAATCATTGTAACGAGAGGGCATGCAGTCCAAGTAGTGAGAATTCAAGTAAGTAACAACATAGAAATAGCGATGGGGATAACAAGGTATCCTGAAATCTTTCTTAAACAAAAATCGTGCAAAAAAGATCCCAACAAAATACATGAGGGTGAAAAGGAAATAAAGAATACAGTAGAACTATGCAAAATGCAAAAGACTTGACAGGTCTGAGGAAGGCATAATTTTTTCTTTTGCCAGGTTAGAATTCACCTAATAACTCATATTTTAAAAAGCTAATTCTCAAAGGCCTCAGTTTCCAGTGACTTGTGTGTAAAATGGCAATTAATTACATATTGATTTGGGTTGATGCACTAAAGTTTGTTCCTTTTATGAAACAAGTTGCCATTTTGTGCAGTAAAAGCCCAACATCTTTTTTTTAAGATCTATGAATAGAGGCAATTTTACAGTTTGAATCAATCAGGGAAACCCAGCACGATGCAGCAGACTGCATCTCTTTCTTTTTTGGATCCATCAATATTGCTTGATTCAATCTATTTTTTTAAAAGTATTTTTAGACTGGAAATAGCTGGAAAAGCAAATTCAAATTCTTCAGTAACTAAATTATGCTTTCATAAAGTTTGGCAGTTCTTGGGGCTGACTTGATTATTACACTTTTTTACATGATGGATAACCACTGTTTTCCATTTTTCCTTTGGAGTAGCATTCTTATCTGCATGTTTTTTCTAAATGCTAAATTTTAAATTATATTTAGCTAGAAGGAAATGAAGTCGGAATATCTGCCAATTCTTAAAAAGTAATAGATGATTGATATCCAGGGCCGAATCTAACATTGATTAGGCCCTGTGCATAACATTTCTTGGGGGTCCTATTTTTTTCATCTAGCAATCATTTTCAAACAAATCAAAACAAAAACAAAATATTCTTAAAATCATGATGCTTAATGTAACATAAAAGTCCTTCATGAATCGATAATCTATCTCTAAAGTAACATAATATATCCTCACACAAGTTTAGTTAAGTTATTTTACATTTTCTGATCTGAAAAAATAAGGGGGCCCTGTGCAGCTGCATTGTTCACACTGTCTTAAGGACAACCCTGTTGATATCTTTTCTAAATTTGAAAAGAAATGTAATCAGGATGAAAGAATATATTTGTCACTTCATATCTTTCACCAGAAAATCATATATTTTTTTAGCATATTGTTACATAAATGTCAATTCAAATGAAAACTTTTTCTCTATAAACAAAAGTTAATGCTTAATGCCACATTGGTCACATAAGGTATAAGAGAAAAACATTTGTGTAGTCTAGTTTTGCAAAACTGCAGAAGATTTTGTGAAGATCATGTTCAAAATCTCATCATGCATCATTACAGTCCTTTTATTCGATAAATTTTTTTTACCTCCATTGTTGATAACTCTTTTTTGGAAAATTTGAATCAAAAGTGAGGGAACATTTTTTTCCCATCTAGCGGTTGGGAAACTTGAAAAAAAATTCTTCTCAGTGGTGAAAAGTGAGGGTAACCTTTTTTAGGGGCCGGGTTCATAAGTAAGGGGTCAAAACGGAAGGTAAAATTTTTTCACACTTCCAGGGGTCTTCAGTAAGTGGAACATTTTTTTTTTTAAGGGTCATTAGTGAGGGAAATCTTTGTTTTTTCACCTTTTATGGATCAAATTTGAAGGAAAATATTTTAAAAAATAATTTTGATATCAGTTCAATATAAAGGAAATCAAGCTTAATAGCTGGCAAAGGCAGCCTTCAAGCAAATACAATGAAAAGGATTTTTTAAAATGCAGTTCATTGACATTGAATACTCCTAATGCCATGTAACAACAAAAACCAATTTATTACTTTTGGATCACCTTAACATCCTCTGCTCCATAGTGGCCATACTTAGTCAATGGAACATCCTTCCTCTTACAGCAGTCTAATTGGGAAGATGTTTAAATGTAAACCATTGTAATTCAAGATAAGTTAAGGAAACCAGGGAAGACATAAGAATCAATCTATTCTATCAATAAAGTTGAAGATATTGTTTACTTATATGAATACATTAATTTTCAAATGCTTTATCTCATTGGAAGAGATGTTGCTTACTCAAATCAATACATAATTTTTCAAATTTCTAATCACCAAATCTGTCAGGTCTCATAACTAGTCTGTATATATATTACAACTGGAGGGTTCATAAAATTCATTGAATGATTAACAGTTTTGTTAATGCCCTGAATGTTTTAGGGATCACTCTAAGATTCTCTCCTTAAACCAGTCTAGGGGGCTAGATGTTTAAGTGATTAGAAAGATCTGCCTAGTTCATCTCCATTGTGGTTGAAATATATACTAAACATATACTAAAATTTAGCCGTTTCCAATTCAGATATGAAACTTTTCTAACATGTTGCATCTAACATAAGTGGATCACTATACCATCAGTTCATTCTATCCCTTCTATTTCTGAATGTGAAGCTAGATATTCCCTTTCTTTTAGACTATCATCTGTATTTAATGTTAGTTGTGTGCTCTAAGTATATTAAAGTACAAAACCTTTGTTTTGAGAAGCTCATCAATGTGGAGCAGATTTGAAATTGTTTAAGGAACTGCCTTTTATAGGAAAAAGATATTTTTGAATGTTGATATGGGTTCTCAAAAGAGATTGAGTAATTTGAATTTGAAGCTTTAAGAATTGTTAAATCTTAATTTTATTTCTTTTTTATGTATTTATCAATGAAAATATTTTTTCAATTTGGACCCCCCACTTGTGCAGAAAATCCTGGATTCAAGCTTTGAATTGAAATCTTTCTTGTTTTGTTTTACCCAGGATTAAGCATAACAGAGACGGATCCAAGATTTTGAACAGGGGAAGAGGTATCCTGACCCTTTGGGGGCCCCTGGATCTAGATCCACATAATCTATCATGTCACTCCGCTCTTATGACAGATTCTTTTGCATTATGTTCAATGCATTTCTAAAAGAAATGAAAATTTCCTTTCTTTATGAATTCCAGTTTTTTCTTCCTTCCTCTCACTTTCATTTCTGTACTCTATTCTTGAAGTGTAATAAGCATTTTTTTCTACCTGTTGAATTCACTCAGACTTCTTAATATTCTTGCAGAAGATTCCTGTCGTCTTTATTTCTCAGTGTTTTAATTAGAACATGTAGAAACCCTACCTAGCACAATCTAATCTAATCCACATGGGAATAAAATTATCCATGCTGAAAAGTTGATGATAAAAGTATCTTGAAGGTAGATTAAAGAAAATATTAAAAGTGCAAATGTTCAGTGTATGTGTGTGCTCTATGTGTATTTTTTTTCAATTATAATATTCTATCTTCTATTTATATAATTTTCTTTGTTGAAGTGAATGATGATGTTTGCACATAATTATGAGCGTATCTTCCGATGATCTTATACAAATATCATAAATGTTGAAACTTCTCTATCTCTTTTATGTCATTTCCATTGGAATTTGACCAAAAATATTTGCAAGAATAAAATTCAAACCTGTAAATATGTGTTTATATTTAGAGTGATATTTTTCCTGTTAGACTTCAGAATGTATCTTCATCTTATAGATACTTTTTTTGCTGCCAAACAAAAAGAGTAAGCTACAATAAAGTCTAACATAGACATAGATTATTAACACCAGCAATTCATTTTTTTTTTTGCTTGATCATTCTGGTTTTCCATTACTGGGAAACATGTAAGACTTTTTTTCAATATAATCAGTTGGTTTAAATTCATACTAAAGAGGAAACATCTAATCTCATCCTACATACTTATGCCTACCATACTTGTAAAATCTTTGAAAAAAATATTGGTATAAAAATCAGCACACCTATTTGTTGAGAGTCTGGCACTTATTGATTCACTGTAGCCCTATAAATTGCCTGAATAACCAGCCAAATGGGCAAGAGATTCTTATCTCTCTGCTCGTCTCTGTGTGTCTCCGAGCACACCTGATTATATTTTTGAGGCCACAAACTAGAAAATTTGTATGAGTATACCACAAGGGGCAATCTAAAAACATTTTTTGTTTATTTCAAAAAGTGCTTTTTGGAGTATCTATGGTCATTTTGGACCAACTATGCTCAAAAGATCTATCTTTTAAAATAATTTTTTAGATAATTAGCTCTGGTACATGCGAAGGCTACGATGATTCATTTATGCGAGGTACGGATACTTTTATACATTTTTTGCTGTGTTAATTCATGAAAAGATAACCAGCAGAATCATCCCTGTCTTGAAGACATTTGACACTAGAAGCAGTAATCAAAGAAAATTTTTTACCATCATTTTAAATTTCAATTTTTGAGGGAAAAGTTTTCTAATAAGTTACTATCTCAGCTACAATAATTTCTTAAAATCTCTTTGCTTGGCTGTATGTCTATCTGTCAGTCATCAGGTGCTCCTGGTCAAATTTTATGGCTACAACCTTGGAAAATTACATGAGTATAACACTATGCAGTGCTTTTTAGGGTCTCTATGGTCAGTTTGGACCTACAATACCAAAATCTTGGGCAGGAATTTTTTTTTTCCACACAATTTCTTTAGATAATTTTAGATGATTAGTTGTGAGATATACATGAGCCACAATAATTCATTTTATGCACAGTACAAATATATATAAGTATTTTTCAACCTGATCTCATTCCTTGTCAATGCACTTAATTCAGTAATGAATTTTAATAAGATAGATAAAATATTACACAATGAAAATTCCAGATCTGAATTCAGCTAGTAACTGCATGTGAGGCTATTGATCCACTCTCGCAGAACTATTGATTATTTTAAATAATATTTTTACACGTATTTCAGAAATGTTCAGATGCAATATAAATGGTTCTTCATCATTTAATAGTAATTATCTTATATATATGGTTGTCACATTTTTGTCTGTTCATTGGTTTCTGTCATGCTAAAGCAAACAGAAAAAGAGGGTGGGGGTAAAGCAAGGTTCTACTGTGTCTGTGTGTTTGCATCCACATAACTTCTATTACTGTTGTTTCTGCTGATGTCTCAGAAAAACAATTCCACTATCTAGAGACATCATTGATGTTTTTTCATATCAAAAAAGAAGTTTGTTTTTCACCCAATTCTGTTTCCTTGTTGTTGTGAAATTATCAAAAAACAGAAAATATAAATATTTGTAAAAAATTGTCTGAAAAATATTTTCCATTCAAGCCATAGATTTTTTTGTTTGCAATAAAAACAGTCATTCTAAAAGATATGTTTGTGTAAATTCTCACGCAAATAATCCCATCATCACTTCAGGGTCCTGTGATAGTTTGGGATATATTTACTTTTTGTAAAGATTAAACAATGTCATGACCTACACACATCATATATATACATATGTGTGTGTGTTTTAAATATGCGTTGCAAATACACAATGCTTTATATTTTGATAATTTTGATGAATAAATTTATAAAATAGAGCTTATGATATTCTTTAATATCTTATACATATATGTATATATATGTGTGTATTTGGCAGCAATTTTTCTTTCTTACATGTCTCAGTAAATAGGACAGACAAGGTTACTGAATGATGCTAAACAATTCAACCCTACTCTAATATTGAAAATGGAAGATTGTACTGTCGGAAGCGCTTGGTTTTTTGGACAATACTTATACACATTAGAGGCAAGGATTTGTTCACTTGTACAAAAACGGAAAAAAGGTACAAAAAATCAAAAAGATGCTCCTTGTCTGTCATGTCTAATGAAACATTTTATGTATATATGTATTGACACTCATAGATACTAATGCATGAATCTGTTTAAAATATTTCTCATGAATAATCTGGTTATGTGCCATGTTTCTTTCTCATTTATTCCATTAAAGATAAGTATGATTTGTTTCTTTATGACCATAATTAATGTGTGATTCTTGTTGTCCATTACTTGCAGACAAAGCCAAAGATAATTCCTCCACCGATTCCTATTCAGAGCAGTCTTCTTCATTAAGAAGATCAACCCCTACAATTATTTCTGATTCTCCGGCGACTCTTAAGAAGAAATCCATCCTGAAGAAGGATGCGATGAGCAGAGAGGAAACGGAGAATCTTCTTGGGAATGTTGTAGGGGATATTAGCCCGCGATGCTCCCAGACATGTCGTCCAAAACATATCATCAAACCTGTGACGATTGTCAATAACTATGAGACATTCAACAACCACAGTAACAATGAGCATCAAAACCACAAACAACAACACCACCACCATCAACAACAACACCTACACCACTACCAACAACAGCAAAACCATCAACAGCAACAATTGGTAACTGCCACGCCCCTCACCACCGACATTTCGGCCATGACAGCCACTCCTCCCATCAATGTTATCGCTCCAAGTGTTGACTTGGATGAAGAGGAGACAGGTGCCATGGCTATCTCCTGTACCCCTACTCCTTCCCCTCCTGGTGTAACTGAAGACATGGACACCCCGGACAGTGATTCACAGAGTAACTCCTCTGAAGACCGGGAGGGCGAGGAGCTAGAGTTCAGCGACAGTGCAGCTAGCTTAGAAAAACTAAAGTGCTGGAAAGACTTGGACAATAAAGAGCAACCGTTGCTCTGGCAACAGGACACAAGCCCCTCGGACAATATGGACAATGACGAAAGCTATCAAGGTACAAACTCTGTCAACCAGTCTGCATCAGACATAAGCCTCATGGAGCAGCTAACGTCAAGGTCATCACCCTCTAATGAAGGTGACACTCATATGGACATCGATAAATTTGGTGATAAAAGTGCGGACTATATGACCGAAAAGATGACCTCCTTGACTGCAGCTCATAATGGGGACTATCCTCTTGATAATTTGATAAATGACATTGAAAAAACTTCTGATGATCCAAAAGAGAATGTTGTTTCTGCCGATGCCAGTGGCTAATTTCTAATTAGCGGATATACAATGGAAATAAAACGGTAAGTGAAATATATTCTCTTACAGATAGGTAGGTTTTTCTCTTTATCTATTTATTATTTTCTCTTGCATCATATATTCAAAAGTTTTAGCATTCTGCATCAAAAAGTATTTGAGTAGTCCTTACCAAAAGCTAATGTCTATAATTTTAAAGTACTGCCTAAAAACAAAAAACAAAGATTAAGTTGCATTTTCTCTTTCAGCCAGAAAGATCCAAAATACTGGGTCTTTTTTGTTAAACCTTATGTTAAAACTTATTACGAAAATTTTGATCTGATGGAAACCAACAAAAAAGTTCCAAAATGCTATTCCCCTATATGGTTAGAATTAAATAAAATAAAGTCAATAACTTGAAGTTTGCAACATTCAATACAATTTGATAAATATATATTGGTGTTTCTCCACAGCTTATATTTAAAAGAAAATGGAGATATTTGTCAGTATCAATGTTTAAAACAAAAATCTTCTTATATATTCAGTTTTTAGAAAAATCAAGTTATGAACTATTTAAAAAAAACATGACAAAGACACGTACAACCCTTGCTTCAAAATTGCATTAAAAACGCTGTTATTCCAAACAGCCTGAGCAAAACCAACAAACTAGCATAATTTGTCTGGAGCAACACCGCTAAATAGTGTAAAATTCCTTAAATTTACATAACCACTGGCAACACCTTATCAATAATATTGATAGAGGATCCTAGCCTCTCTTTCCTGAGGTTTTGATGCAAATCAAAGCCCTTGGCATTCCATTCCTCCAAGAATGTTACCTTCAATGCCTCGTGATACTTCTGATCAGGTGTGAGCAATTTCATTTTTATATTCCTACATTGCTAATTTTTTTCATTATTTCAAACTTTTAGCAGCATAAGCTCTTCTCAGGAGAAACTGCAAAAATCTGACAACTTGATTGATCAGGAACCTTACTAAAAAAAGATACTTTTAGAAAACCATTGGGGTGAAATATTTTGATTCACCCGGATCAAATTGCTATCAAAATTTGACCCCAAAATAACTCTTAGTGTTGTATTTTCTAGTTGTCAAGGAAAAAAAATGAAACTTAATCCTTTTTTTTCTTACTTTTTAGACTTCCATACTTAAGAAGCAAGCATGTCAGCTTTTGGTTAGGACTAACAAAGTCCCAAATATTTTGCCCGCAAATGATATTTCATTTTACTACTTGCCTAAAATTTATGTTTGGTATGAGTTCATTTAAAAAAAAAATCATATATGTATATAGAGAGAGAAAGAGAGGGGGGGAGCATATTCAAGAACACAAAAGTTAAGCTGGCCAGTGCTTGGATGAATGATGATGCATTTACAAAGTTAGTCTGAAGTTCTATGGTGTATTCATTCAAGTTAATTAACCACTTTCCCAAGAGTCAAATGACACCCTATCAATTTTATATGATCATGGCATTGTGTGAGATAAGAATCTTTTTCACCTTCAAACTACCATACTCCTATTCTTGTGGCTTTGAGCGCTTTGCTTTGGCCAATTTGACAAATCTTCCCAAATATTTTAGGTTATTTTTAAAGCACACTTCCCTCTAAACTGTCAAAGTGCACACAAGTTTAGAACCAGCACAAAAAGTATGCACTCAATTTTTAGCTCAGATAACATAATTATGATTTATATCATTAGGTTGTCCTTGTAGTATCTACATAAATGTTAATTTTCCTATGGGTGGATTTTCAAGAAATCTGTCTATAAGTTGGCGAAAGATTGAAAATTGGAGATTGAAAGCCACTCAAATTTTCTGAGATATTTTCAATCCATTAACTGCAAAATGTGTTGAAGAGAAATAACTATCCTTTGCAAGATAAAAGCCCAACTTGCTATTAAAATAAAACAGAAATTTCATAGAACTGCAATGATGGAAATTTTTATTTGCAGTTAATGGGCCAATATCTACCACTGAATCAAGTGCAATGACAAGAAAAGTGATCATGTTGAAAATTGATTTTTATGTTATTGAGACCAAATCCATTCATAGATTCATTTGATCTGGAGACAAAGACAGCCACTTTATCCTTTTAAACAACAAATGAGAGACAGAACTCTGTTTTGTTTATCAGTCTTAAAAAAAAAAATTTTGATTGTAGGATAATTATCATTTAAGTGCTAACAGATTTCATTTGCATTAATAAGTATCAATCATTAGTGACCCAAGAAAATTTGAGGATCGAAATTTCAGATGTAAAAGAGAAAAATGCTAATGATGATGTTCATTCTTCATAGTTGATGATGATCATGGCCTCAATTCTGAGTAGTGCAACTGCTGCAGTGAGTTCAAAAGAGGCCGAAGTCTCTCCCAATACAGAACACATTGCAAATGCCTTGGATGGAGCAATCGCAACTTAGGCTTTGCGTACAGTGCATTTCCTCACAGCTTCGAGAATCCTTTTGACTTCTGTAACATTGGCCTTTTGTGATTTCACTCCATACAGCATGACATTTCTGCACTCCAAGGAATTGACTTCAATGTCCAGATTTTGAAGGGAGTCTTCAAGCAGGACTAGAAGTATTTCTTCTACCTGCTGTCTCTCCATTTCCCAAGTCAGTATAATCCAAGCAGCAGTTGTTTAGGAAGGCAATTATTGGTCATGCACACTACATGGCCAGCTCATT
>OY735213.1:47801784-48056784 GCA_963457665.1 Thysanoteuthis rhombus
ATTCTCAACATGATTTTTCACGATTTTTGTTTTACTGAAATTCATGTGTAGGAAGACTTTTTTGCTTTCTTTCTTTAGATCATCTAGCATTAGTTGGAGGTCATGTAGGTTCTCTGTGAAAAGGACAATGTTGTCTGCAAATCTAAGGTTGCTCAAGTATTCGCGGACTATTTTGATTCCCTCTATTTTCCCAGTCCATGTTCTGGAAGATCATCTCAAGGCAGGCTGTAAAGAGTTTGGGTGAGTTGGTATCACCTTGTCTTACTCCATTTTGGAGCTGAAACAATTCAGAGTCCCTATGTAGCCTAATGAATGAGTTGCCGTGGTCGTATATGTGTTGCAGTTCTTCAACGTATGCAGGGTCTACACTTTGTAGGGTGATGGCCTTCATGACCATGGGAATTTCTACAGGGTCAAATGCCTTCTTGAAGTCTATAAATGCTACCACGAGTGGTATTTTGTATTCTGTTGCCTTCTCTTTCAGCTGATTTATTGAATGAAGATGCTCCATGGTTGAGTAATTTCATCTAAATCCGGCCTGTTCTTGTGGTTGATTCTCCTCAAGTGTTTTAGTAATCCGGTTGGTGATGATTTTTGTGAAAAGTTTGTATATGCAGTTTAGCCGGCTTATAGGTCTGTAGTTGTTGAGGTCTTTGGGATTACTTTTTTTATGTAGAAGCATTATAGTAGCAGTGTTCCAGTCTTTCAGGACTTTACTCTGTTTCAGACACAAGTTGAATAGAATAGCGAGCTTTCTGCTGACTCTCTTACCAGCTTTTCTGAGTAGATCGATGGTGATGTTATCTGGGCTTTTCCTTTCTTTGTTTGCTTGATAGCTTGCTTTACTTCCCATGGTGTAACTCCGGGGAAGTCTTTCAACCGATTGTCGGTATCTTGTGTATTCTGGTTGTTGTTGTATTGTCCTTGTTTTGAAGAGTAAGTTCATAGCAAAATTCTTGGGTGAGTCCAACTATTCTGTCTCTATCTATTGTTATGTCTCTGTTTGCTTCGAGAATGCTGGTAATCTTTTTCTTTCCATTACTGAGAGCTTTGTTTATTGCTTTAAATCCTCGACTTTTTCTAAGGTTGGTCTCAATGATGGCTGCCGTATACCTTCTTTTGTCTTCTTTTATTTTCTTCTGTATTGTTTTGTTCAATTCGATTTCTTCTATTTTCTCCCTTGTGTTCATTGGTGGTTTACAAAAACATATATATATATATATATATATATATATATATATACATACACACAGATATATATCCAACCTATCCAGCAGTATTATCATAAGGATTTCACTGGTAATGGAGAGCAATGTGATCCCGGGGGATCCATGTCGTGAGTCGTGATGTCCATCAGTTGTCCGCCACTCTTGCAACATGGCCAGCCCACCGCCATTTGAGATTTTTAATGGATTCTATGATGTCCCTGACTCATCCGGGAAAATGCCCATTGCCATCCGAGTTTTTAATAGTTTCTATGATGTCGTGGACACCTGTTTTCTTCCTTATATACTGTGCTGTCTTGTGGTCTCTCCATGTGAGGCCCAGCATAATTCTCTCATGTGCACGTTGCATGGTTCTCAATTTGCGGATCAGTCTCTTGGTTTGTTTCTACGTTTCAGCTCCATAAGTGACTATAGGGAGGATGCATTGGTTATACACCCTTCTTTTTAGGATTGATGGGATCTTCTTATTTTTGAAGGTTGAGCTTGCTCTGCCAAAGGCTTGCCATCCTAGTGTGATTCTTCGCTTGATTTCTTCTTCTTTTGAGGGTCTTATGGAGATTTGTTGTCCTAGGTAGATGTAGTGATCTAATTTCTCCAGTTCTGTGTCCTCAATTTTGATCTTCGTGTTTTTATCTCCGATGTGGTTGTTGCACATGATCTTTGTCTTGCTGAAGTTCATGTGTAGGCCGACTTTCTTGCTCTCTTCATTTAGTTAATCTATCATTAGTTGGAGGTTGTGTAGGTTCTCTGCAAAAAGAGCAACGTCATCTGCAAATCTGAGGTTGCTCAGATACTCGCCATCTATTCTAATTCCTGTACTCTCCCAGTCTAGTCTTCTGAAGATCATCTCGGGGCAGGCTGTGAAGAGTTTAGGTGAGCTGGTATCACCTTGTCTTACTCCTTTCTGGAGCTGAAAGGGGTTCGAGTCTTTATGTAACTTGATAAAGGAGCTGCTGTGATTGTATATATGTTTCAGCATTTCAACATATACTGGATCTACACCTTGTTGACTGATGGCCTCCATGACCTTAGGGATTTCTACTGAGTCAAACACCTTTTTGAAGTCGATAAATGCTACGGTGAGTGATAGTTTATAATCAGCTGCTTTTTCTTTCAGCTGATTTATCAAATGCAGGTGGTCCATCGTCGAGCAGCTTCTTCTAAAGCCAGCTTGTTCATGTGGCTGGTTTTCATCAAGTGTTTTCGTGATTCGGTTGGTGATGATCTTTGTGAAAAGTTTGTACACATAGTTGAGTAGGCTTATAGGCCAGTAGTTGTTGAGGTCTTTCAGATTTCCTTTTTTATATAAAAGCGTCATGATAGCAGTGTTCCAATCGTCTGGGACTTTACTGTGTTTTAGACACAAGTTGAAGAGGACGGCCAGTTTCCTAGTGATGATTTTACCCGCTTTTCGGAGTAGGTCAATGTGATGTTGTCTGGTCCAGGGGCCGTTCCTTTCTTCTTCTGTATAATGGCTTCTTTCACCTCCCACGGGGTTACTTTTGGGAAGTCCTCGAGTTGATTGCTCACGTCTTGCGTATCCCACTCATTGTTTTGTAGTCCTTGTTTAGACGAATAAAGTTTTTGGCAGAATTTGGCTCTTGATAGTTCGAAGCACTGAAAAAAAAAAACAAACAAAAAACAAACATTTTCCAACATAATTCTCTCATATTTTTCGAAAAAATTGTATGCAGATACCATGGGTAAAGATCTCTTTCACTTTCTCTCCGACTTGATGGGGTCGGTGAGGCAGTACTGGAGCATACCTCTCCATTATATATACAGTTTTTAACTTATTTAAAGTCCACAGATGTTGGAATTTAAAAACAGAATTGCAGCAGTGTAGCCGTCCTGGGAACTTCACTTTATACTTCAAGTAACACTTAAGTATAGTTTGTCTGGGTAACCAAGAACAAGGTAATCCAATAAGCAATATCTTTCTGTTAGTTTCTTGATGGTACAATTGTGCCAATGTAGTGGCTCTCTTTCTACAGTGCTAGGTGGCAATTCTTTTTTTTTCTACATCTTCACCTGACCAAACCTATCTTCGGACTAAACACATTTTGCCACTGCTCTCACCTCAATCAAATCAAAACTACTATTAATAGTCTATTCAAGAGCAAGTATCACCTCTTGCTGAGTGTGGTGTGTTTGTTCTGTCACAAAGAACCAATTCTTTGATAAGAATAAGCAGTTTTCTCCCAATCTCATCAGCATGAGACATTGACACCCACTCCTATGACTTCATCATGTGGCATTCTTGTTGAAGAAATAAAAAAAGAGAAGAGACGAATGAAAAAAGTGCTAATTGACTCTTAAAAACTACAGGATGTAATATATATTTGAATAAAGTTCAACTCTTTTGTTAAAAACAATCAAAATAAAGTATAATCTCCATTTTTAATGTTTTTAACAAAAGAGTTTAGCCTTATCATTACATTACACACACTTTTGGGAATCATAATATTCCCAAAAGTGCGTGTAATAATTTAGTTTGCAGTTTCAGCTGTAATCTGGTACTGAAACCATTAACACCGATTTTATTTCTCTTGATTGGAGAAAATTTTGATCCAAACTGGTTATTTCTATATTTTAAGTTGTCTGAGCAGTTTTTTTAATCAATAACCATATTTATCTATTGTCAGCACAATTCCTTTCTAAATTTGTTGCATGGTCTTTTTGAGTTGCCAACAAAAGTTGCTTACTTGGAATGATATTTGATTACAAATAAGTAGAGAAGTACATTACTTTGTAATGATAAATGCATGTGTCATTTGTTTATATGTCATTGGACAAATGATAGTTTCTGAATCAGTGTTTTGATTTGTAATCATACTTCTTTTACATAGTATGTGTATGCATGCCAAAATTTCTATATTTTACTCAGGGTCGTACTTGACCCAGCATAAACACCACAACTGCAAAAAGCTCTGAAAGAACTGACTTAAAAAACATTCCGACATATATTTTATATTTTACAGGTAAAAAAGTAATATTTCTCAACTAAACTTGCTTGGGGATTTAATGTAACAAATAGATGATTAATCCACGAAGGACTTTAGACCAAATTAAACATCATGTTATGAATATTTCATTTTTATTTATTTATTTTTTTTAAATAATAACCAAATACAAAATTAGAAGGGCCCCCATGGAATGTTATGCACTGGGTTCCTTCTCTAGTGAATTAAGCCCCAAGTTCATTAGGCAAAATTTTGAATTTTTACCAATGAACTTCTATAAGTATGTATTTTTTCAAAAATATGATAAAGTAGAGGTTTAACATTCTCTGATTTCTACACCTAAATTTACCTCATTTGCACATATCTGTGCAGGAATTTGAATTGGTCATTTCTAATGACTTCAACTGACCAAAGCCTAAAATTCAAATTTTAGATTTTTTGATAAATACTTTATACAATAAAATATATTATACTATAAAATATAAGCATTTCTTAAGCTTGAAAGATAACCTTATCTGTCACTGCACCTGATAAATCTTCATTCTCTGTTTATTTTGCATGAGTCAATATTTCAGATTCTAGGTTTTTTCCTATTCTTGTTACTTCTTGACTTTGGTATTTTGAAGAAATGGCATCTTTCCTCTTGCTTTTTCCATAACTAGCATTATAAAAAAAGAGTAGTCTTTCTTATAAAAGTTTTTGATCATTTATAAATGAACTCCTTCAGACTGCATAGTAGACCGTAATGTATTTTACTGTACACTTTTTCAAATACATCCTACTTATCAATTTTTTTGGCTTATTATTGTTAATATTTTTGTTGCAATACCTAATAACACTATCATCATCATCTTATTATTGTTGAATTATAGATCTTAGATGTCATAATTTCTTAGTCAACTAACATCTCCACCTTGTGTAGTAATTCATTTTCCCTCATCTCTTCTTTTTATCTTTTTATTGCTGCTCTCTTTATATATATATATATATATATATATATATATATATATATATATATATATATATATATATAGGTTCAGTGTGTGGATGATAATGATAATTGACAATATGGAAATGAAGAGATTAGTTCAAAACATCTCAAATCTTTTAATAAATGTTCCAATGCATTTTGCCTGTATCATAAACTTCATCAGAGAGAAGTGGAAAATAGACAAAGTAAACCAGAAACTACAACAAATGGAAGAACCAGAATGTTGCTATGTGGTTGTCATGGGATGGTATAAGCTTACAACTGAAGAGAACTCCTATGCCTTGGTCCAGCTGAGTTTCTTTCATTCTTGTGGTGCAAGATATTGGAGTGTGAGTAAGGTAGTTGACAACCTGATGAAAACTTTTATAAACAACATTGTATTGTCATCACAGCCACATTCTACAGATGATCAGAGAACTTTCCCTTTAATGTAGTGGCTGAGATGGTAGGTTTTTTCATCAACTTGTGTTTTAGAAGTTGCTAAGAAAGGACTTTTTCTTCCTACCAGTACTGATTTTTCACTCGAGAGAGCTTCCTTTCATCAAGATGTAAAATGCCTTGCTTGCACTCCAAATCTTGCAGTTGTACAGGTGAAATATGGATGACCAAAAATGAAAAATCTGATATAACCCACAATAGCAAAAGGATACTGTCAACATAAAAACACAGTCATATGATGGACAATGCTCTAATGTTGTTATGATCTTCAAAACCTTTCCAATCATCATCATCACTACTATTAGAGTGCATGCTCATGTTTTTGCTTTATGTATTTTGGATGGTGGCAGTATTTAATCTATTTTTTTATAGATGTCTTTATTTCAGCTTCAGATCTTTATAAATGAAGTGGGTGCCAGCTAAGGGTATGCTTGAAAAATGAAGGGAAAGAAAACTACTTTAGTAAGCATTATATCTACATCTATTACTCTTTATCAGCTTTGCTTTCATGAAATTCATACATCATCTCTTCTTTTTACGATCTGGCTTTGGCATTCCAAAGATTAAAATGTATTCAAATAATTATTTCAATATTTACACTTTTTTTAGTATACTGAATAAACAGACTCCAGTTCTGTCATCACAGCTCTTAATCTTCACACCCACATTACAGACATTTGTAAATATACACATAGATAATATTATTGCACTTTTGTCATCAAGTGAACATGCTTTTTAACCTTTAGCACTCTGCACTCTTTTTCAAGAGCGCCAAGATTTTGTGCTTTAATAACTTTGAAAGCTTATAGCTTGTGTGTCTGTTCATGTATGACTGAAATCGACAGGCCAACTCAACTATGAAATTCAAATATACTATTGTTAGTCAATGGAAGTCGCCTGTAGTGACAGGTCAAACTTTTTACTTGGTGAACTAAGTCACCAACAGAGTGCAAAAGGTAAAAGTTGATGTTCTTTTTCTATTTCAAGTGATAGAGGAATCTTTGCATTGTCTAAAGAAAACATTTCACTATCATTGTCTTTGTACACTTAATTTTGCAAATGTCTTGCAATTTGACATCTGTGTTCACTTTTATAATTTCAGCACTATCTTCTACCGTTGTAAGAGTTTATTTATGGTGAGCTGGGTTTTCTGAGAGATGAAAACACAATTTTCTTCATGACAGTTGGCTTTGGAAATAAAAAAAAAAGTATTTTCTACTTGGTATCAAAGTTAAAAGATTAGAAATGCTACCTCTGTACTCATTTCAGCAAAGTCTTGAATATTTGAAGTCTCTCATTATTTTTCTGAGGCAATTCTAAGTGGACGCACTTTTGGAGCAAAAGTAAAAGTTTTGTTTATTTGGACTATAACACCCCATTCTAAATATGATCAGAATACGTTGATCGTTTGAAATGAAAATCATAGTTTGTGTAATAGCTCATATAAATCAATTTCCAGCAACGATTGAAACTATTCATTTTGAAACAACTGCAAAATAATTTAACTTTCAATCACATACTAAAATGATTTACTTACATATTTCTAAAATATAGAATTCATAATCTATCTTGGATGGTTTGGATTGAGGATAAGTATATTAACTACCATATAATCCCTTAATGGATTAAATGAAAATATTAAAAATCATTTCAACTGATAAACAAAATTTGCATAATATTTTAGCAAGACCCAATCACTTAACTGTAGCATCAACTGAAGGAATTAGTCAAAATATTTATAAGTAAAGACATAAATCCAGAAGACTGGACATAGCTTGAGATCTAAAAAAACAAAGGCTTGAAATGTTGTGATTTTCTATCTTTCAGACCATAAGACAGTCATCAAAAACATTTGTCACTTAAAAGATAGGGTAAGATTATAATTTTAATAATTCAGAGGCATGAACGAGGCTTCAGAGTTGGGGGCACTGAGTGAGAATTGGATTCCTTACACCAAGGAATGGTTTACAAAATAAGCTTACTAGCCATTATACTTTGTCCAAGAAAATTGAAGGATCATTTGAAGAGGGGGAAATAATTATCTCAAATAGAGGCCATAACTCAAAGCATTAAGCACAGCCAGAACCTTATTAGGAGATGGCCCATTAGAATATCCCCTGAATATAACAATATTAAATCTTGGTTATGCTTTAAAGGGCCATGTTGAAAGGTCAAGATCATGTAGCAATCTAGGCCCATACAAGTATGAAATCATAGATTTGGAATAAAACAATAGGGCTCAAACCTAAAGAGAAAACTTAAAAGAAGAAATTCTAAATTCAAATATCAGGTCAAAGTCTGAATTCCAGGAAATCAGAAAATAAGTTGGAATGAAATGATGGCACCAGTTCAAATTATTGGTATCAACTAAAAATCTCAAGAACATTAATCAACCAATTTTTACGGCAAATATTGGATTCAGAGCCTCATTTAAGGATTTCAGTAACTTTCCTTTTAAATCTCATGGTTTATATAATCCTCTGACATTGACATATCAAGGCATAGTTAATATGGGTAAAGTAATAGGTTGCTTACAAAATGATATTGTAGTACTTTGAGCCTTAGAAAACTAGCCAAAGTGCTTTTCTGTTAACCCTTAGACAGTACTTATTAGTTAGTAGATTATCAACAATAGCTGGCCTAATTGTGCTGGAGTTTCAGTGTGTGCCAGCTTTGTAACCACAAGGCCCAAATGTTTTAGATAAGTATGTGTCTAAACAAATATGAACACTGAAATAAATAACCGCTATAGACTTATTTAGAAATTTAGAGGAATTTTAAGAATTCATAGTTCTTTGCATATCCTCATGATAAAGAGGATGATGAACAGAGCTGTCAGATCTTACGGATCTCTGCTTTCTCTCCCTGCAATTCAAACATATTGCAGAAAGAAAAACCTGCCCAGTCAAATAAGGGCGACAGTGTTGAGTGGGCCAGACACCCCTCTCTTTTTTCATCAACACCAGTGACTGCAGGTATGGTGCCATAATGAGCAGTGGATGGACACAGTGCAGCAACTGGGCAGGATCTACTAGTGTAGACTGTCCTTGCAGCTGGTTGTCACAACACATATCCTCACATTAACCTTTAAATAATGAATTATCTTTACCTGTTCCATAATGGTTATATATGCTTGCTGTGTTGATGTGGGGTGATCTGACAGAATGTTGGTAAAATAATAATTAGAAGGTGAAGAGAAAAACAGGTGTTATATCAAAAAATTTTTATTTTCACATGGGTATGTTTTGATGCATTTCGATGACTACCCGTCAGTAATAGGTGGGGTAAAGATGAAAGTGGTCAGTTTTCGGAGACCCCCTCCTCCCACAGTCTCTTCTTATTTCAGACCAAACCTGACTCTCACCTACACAGATACAAGCCCCTCCCCTCCCACACCTACTAAACAACTCATAACATAGAAATCTCATCACTGAGTTCCTTAAATTTCAAACACTTAGACAGCATAGTTTTCTTTGCAACTACTGCAAGTTTCTCTGAAAAATGTGAGTGGCTGGTAACCATCGAAATGCATCAGAACATACCTATATGATAGTAAAAATCCTTGCCTTTCAATTGTCATTTTATACATAACACACACTTGTGAGAGTGTATGTGTGTGTGAGTGTGGATATATGTGTTGCCGACTCTTGGAGAAAAAAAAAATGTGTGTGTGTTCATGATTATGATGAACTGATTTTTTTATCAACAAATACTTGTGTGGTATTACGTCATCAATGTTGCTGAAGATGTAAGTTCAACAAAATAAGTGAATTGATTTTCTAGCATGATGAATAAGTTGAATGTTTATGTCATTTAATCAAAATTTTTATCATATCATGGACTTTTTGATCTTTTCCATATGTTTTTGTAGGTTTTTTTCATAATAGGCCAGTGATGTGAATCATTATAAAATAAAAATAACATTCAACATTTAGGCTAAGTCTTGCTGTTGGGATTCTGTAAGGTTTGTTCTTAAAATCTTTCTGACCTTATACATTAATAAAAAAAAAGAATAAAGAACCTTCAAGCAGTGGTTCTTAACCTGGGGTGTATGTACCCTAAAGTGATGTCTAAGGCAGTTTAGGAAGCTTTCTTATTTTATAGCTGATGCGTAAAACTTGTTCTTTCTCCTTCAACTTTTAGGCATCACAAATCCAAATATTTCCAAATCAAGCAAAAATAGCTCTTGAAGTAGTTTTTCTATTTGTGACTACAAAACTTTGCAAAGTAAAATTTCTCTTCCTACATCATATAAAGACAAAATTGAAAAATCAGCTGGATGTTTAACATGGCATCCAAATAGCTCTTAGTACCAAAATGCTACACATTTCAAAGTTAATTGAGAAGAGGCAACAGCAGCCAGAACATTAAACAGATTTATTAGTAATATCTTGATACAGACTTGTAATTTTGATATCTGATAAATTTTAGCACTTTGTTATTGGCACTTTTCTAAAATTAGATTTTTTAGCCTCAGGATTTAGGGGTATGAGAAAGATTTCAAAATCTTGAAGGTTTATAAGAAAGATTTTGAAATCTCAAAGGGTACAAGCCTTGATAAAGGTTAAGAACCACTGCCATAAACCTATGCTGTTTCCAAAAACAATTACGTAATGCATTTTTTTTTCTGTTTTTCAGGAAAAGGTACTACTTACACTACTTGCTGCCCAGACTGCCACAGAAGATTTACAGGTGCAGAAAGAGTTGTTTCAGAAAAATGGAGAAAAAAAAAATTAAAGTTAAAATGAAAAAAAAAAAGTGTTCTTGTTAATTATAAATACTGGTGTGCCACACACATGCACACATTACACATACATGCACTTGTTCAATCACTCACTCATGCTCATATATATATATGTATATATATAACAGCAACGTGTGACACGCTCTCTCACATGAGAGAAAGAGAGAAAACTTATGTGATAAGAAGTCGGCTAAACAACATCTACAGCAACAAGTACCGTTATATCAAGAAAAAGAATAGCATCAGCTCAACAAAAGGCAAACATTGCCTGTCAAAGGTTCAAATTATTTGAAAATATCTCGAAAACTCAAACAACTGAAAGAAGGAAATAAAGAAAGGATTTTTGTGAGCGACACAAAGAAAGATAACTCTGTATGAATATTTGAGGGCTTCCCTATTTGAGATTGCCATCGCAAGGCATTATGCATACAGGCAACAGTACGGTAAGCTAGCAAAAACGCCAGCAAGCCAATGAATGTTGTCCGTGATCTGGTGTCACTCTATTAATATTGAACGACTCTTGCCAAGAACACTCCTGAAGACATTCTGCTAAAGGCACCTGTCAATCAAATAACAGTTATTCAGTTGATAAAATTTAGAAAAAAAAAAAATTTTTTTAAATTAAAAAATACCTCAACATTAAAAAATACAAAATTAAAAAACAACAAATCTACATCAACAATAACAAAAATAATTTTACCTTCTTCATTCTTTATACTGATAGCTTGCAAACCATCTTTCTAATATGAAAGGATTCTTACAAAAAAGTTCATTAGGCATAGAATTGTTTTATTTTTGTTTTTATTAGTCTTTTGTTGATTTTATAATTTTATTTTTCTAAACACAGTCAGTCGACAACCTTTGGTAATAACTAGTATATGCCAAAGAGAGAAAGACGAAGCGTGAGGGAAAAGGAAAGAGAGATCAAGTGAAAGAGTTTGAATAAAGAGAAATAGACTTGTAACATGGATTTCCCATTGGAAATCCTCTGTTTAATGTGTATTGATGATTTATCATATGAAAACTAGTAAAAGTTTGCCAGTACATATTCATCTTTACATCTATACAGACAGAGACATTGTAGCTATGCTCAGACCAAACCTTGCTTGTTTGTTTTTGCAAATAATCTAGAATTTTAAAAATCAAACCAAACTAAACAAAGAAACAAGACATTTTAGATAATTTTCCACTTAAAATCTCACCAAACACAAAAGGAGAAAAAGCACAACTAACAGAAACAGTGATAATATTTAATCTATTTTGAGCAATTAATTTTTATTTTTTTATTTTTATTTCATTTTATTTTCTACTATAAAAAAAAAAAATCTTAGCAATGGTTCATTTCATTTCTGAAAATTAAAAAAACATATTCCTGGTATAAAGAGGATTTAAAAGAAAATGAAAGAAAGAAAGGACCATTTCTAGAATGAGAAAGAAAAGGGTAAAAAAATATGTTTGATTCTTTTTTTTTCTTCTTCTCACAAAGAAGCAAAAGAATTTAATATAAAGACTTTTCTACTTGTGTCATATAAGTATCCTTCTTGTTTTTTTGTATTGATAAATTTTATATTTTGGTAAAGAATATTTATTGACAGAACAACAAAAAGGGGGTTTAAGCCAAATGTGACTAGTTCAATGTTGATCAGTAACATGAGAACATCAGATGATTGACAGGTGTATTACGAGGTTCGTTTAAAGAAGCAGCGCCAACAAGGTTTTTTGTGAATTCTCATTTCGAACCAGTGCCAGACTATTATCAGATCTCAGGTATTCAGTATTTTTCAACTGTTGAATTCTGTTAATGTGTAGCAGTTTTCATTTATTACTAAGTGTTTTGTACTGTATTGCAATTTCATTTTGACAATTAATGATACACATTGATACTCATATATCCATATATATATGCGTGTGTTGGTGTGTGTCTGTGTGCATATAGATATGTATATATATTCACGCACATGCCCTCATATGCATGTATATGTGTGTATATGTGTTTATATGTGTGCCTGATTTTTGATTGAGTGCATTGGACCTGAACCAAATGTGATAATCTTCAAATAAATCTTTATCTCCTTCAATTTCCTTCTAGAGATCCAGCCAAAATTCTTGTTAGCAAAACAATGTAGATTATAAGAATAATAACAAAACAAGTCTATGAAATGCATCCTATATATATATATTTTAATTTATTCATTTACATCCGGACTTATATTGATCTGAGTTGTTGAGTTTTTTTACTATATAAAAGCAATTTAATTTTGAAACTTGACATGTGCTCATAAAATCCTATTAAAATTTGCATATATTTTCAATTGTACTTTTCTAAAATGTGTTCATTTAGTGATAGTATTAAAGCAACATATTTTAATATATTTATTTTAATACCGATTTTTTGAAAAAAAATTTCCTTAACATCTTTAGGCAAGATTAGCAAATATACTTTCTTATATATTTATTTGATATTATATAAAACAATTTTTAAATATTTGATTGACTTGACATCATACATACACCTGTATACACATATATACACAAACACTTACATGAAAGAGATACTCTACAGTCTTGAAAGATTTTTCAAATCATTGGAAGTAAAATTGTTTTGTTTTTTTTACTTTAAATATATACTGTAATACAATTCATTTTCATTATTTTCAAGTAATATTAGTACATATACATATTTAACAAAACATTTTTGTTAGATCATTATATTCATAGAAATAATTTGTTTGAAAACTTTTCTTCTGTTAATTTTTACAAATTTTACTCTTTACAATCACTTATCATTTGAAGAGTCATAATAATTTGAGTTAGTTATTCATTTTTTATCAGCTTTTAAGAGCCATTGTTGGACATAAACCTCTGCATCCAAGTAATTTTAAGACATGGGGGTGGGGGTAATTATAGATATAACTTTCTTTTGATCTATGGCATGAATTCATTTCAGTTTTAAACACACAAAATACTGTATTATTATGATTATTCTAGGTTAATCTGATATGCTTCAAATATTAACAACATCTGAACATCAGAAAAATCTAGATGAGTGAAATGGTGTATAATTTTTCATTAGAAAACCCATGCTATCATAAATGACAGCAAACATGAAATACATGGATACACATTTTATATACTTGAGTGATAGAAGAAATCTTACAATGGACACAACTTTCCTACAATATCATCAAGTCTCTTACGTCTCTCCTTAGTGACAATGATTATTTAACTGATTTTGGGTGTTACAGACAAAAAATAAATATGCAAATACACATGGCATATCATTATAGTAGATTAAACAGTATTTTTACTTGAAAGTAATAATTTTCTAAGATCAGAGTAACTTTGAAAAATATTAGTTTTTTTGTTTTTTTAAGTGTACAGTAGAAAAGACAATAATCAACAAAGTTGAAATCATAGAAATATAAGAAGGCTGGAGATTTTTAATTTAGGAGATATAAACAACAACTCATTTTTGTTTCACTTCAGACTGGTGGTACCTGTGGGTATATTTACTGTGCCTTCCTCTCTTAGCCACATGGGCTATGCCTACATATATACTAGCTGCTAATTTTCTAGTACTGCTTTAGTATTCACTATTTAAACTACAGCAGTAAAATGCCAGGAAAGGAAACTTCATGTTTTCTGTAATACAATTTTTCTGACAAAAAAATTAAGTAACAATAGTCTAAGTACAAAACTACTCACAGCAAACAAACACTTGTACGCACACACACACGAAAACACATATTTATATATGTATGTATATTTGTAAATGCTAATGTATGTATGTATAGTTCTAACATGTTGATATAAGCCTATTAAGAATACCTATATTATTTTATGTATGCATTTTTTTGCTTAGATTAAAATTCATTTGTCAGACGTACATATTTATCCACCTATTTCCTCACCCAACTAATTATCTAACTACCAGCCACCCATATACAAACAAATATACCTTTCTACCTACCCATTGGCATGCAGATACATGCATGCAAGCATACTTTTATACAAACCTCCTTACTGAAATTTCTAGATTTTCTTGCAAAAATGCAAGGCTGGGCTAAGGTCTGTTTGCCCTTAATACCAACGAAAGTTAACAGGAAAAAGTGTTCTAGCCAAGTGTCAATAGCCATGTCACAACTTTGATGCTCACTGTTGAGGTGGCTTGTTTTCCTCATTTGATCAAGGATTTTGAGCCCCTCAGTGAAATGCAGTTCATAACTTTGTTCTTCTGGATACATCTGACTCATTTCTGAACACTCAAGCCATTTATTCAAATAGTAATGAACTTATAATGAGAAAGAAAGAGAGAGAGAATGAAAGAGAGAGAAATTCGAGAAATGCCAGAATGTGATATAAATTATGAGACTGGAGAAAAAAATTGATTTGTTGAATTGCTTAGAAATTAATATAAAAATCGTTTGCAAGTATTGAGTGGTATTTTTGGAAGAATACTGAGAGGTATGTGTTATTTGTTGAGACTGGGACCAAAGGTTGTCGAAGTATGACCACTTCCAATCTAGTGATATTATCCAGTTTGTTCATTATCAACTCTAGTTGTGTTATTATTCTCAGAATTTCTGCTATTGCTACTCTTTACAATTTCTATTTGCATCTTCTTCTGCTAACACTATTAATGCATTTTTGTCAATATATAGGAAACAAAAATACCAAAATCAACCCTGTACAAATGACCATCCATGTAATGGTCAAAAATCTGTGGGGAAGCCTACAGGCTGTTAAAGAGAAGTTAATGAAGATAATAAAAAGAAAAAAAAAGAAAAAAAGAAAAAGAAAAAAGAAAAAGAAAAAAGAAAAAAATTTTCTAAAAAAATTTATAAAACAACAAAAAAAAAAAAAACAACCAAAAATAACCAAAAAACAAAAAGATTAAAAAACTGATCTTGAAAAAGCCTGAACTCTTTAGGAAAAAGTTAGAAAATGAAACAGCAAAGTAGAAATTGAAACAGTGAGTGAGACTGAAATTAACAAAGGAAAATGTATGTGTTTATACCAAGCAGCTCATGTTCAAACGGAAAAGAGCAAAAATTTGCTGCTCGGACACTCGACGTACCAACTCAGGCAAGCATATTTGCATCAATGCACATGTATAAATTATGCGGATCAATACGAACAGTCACCAGATCACTTTGTTGCTTGCAATGCAACGGTTTCTGTTATCTAGTTTTTTTTATTATCATTGTTTTTGTTTTCAGTAGTTTTTTTACTATTAATTACTACTATTATTAATCATTATTATTATTATTATTATTATTATTATTATTATCATTTTTTATTTTTGCTGTTGCTTTCATTTTTGTTTAATTTTTCTCTTTCAAAAAAAAAAAATGAAATTTTTTTTTCTTAGAACTGTAAAGAAGAAAAAAAAAAAATGGACACACAGATCTTGGGGATTTCATGGTTAAATACTTCAACAACAAGGTTCAGCTTATCCTTTCAGGTGAAGAGAGACAACAAAATAAATTCAAAAAAAAAAAAAGAAAAGAAAAAAATGAGAATTTTTTAAAATTTGGTCTTCTTGACCAAATTTTCACAAAATCAAAAAAAAAACTTGCACACACTACCCCAAAATTGAAAAAAAAAGATGAGAGCCTTTACTTACCTACAAAACCTAAAACCAAACCGACTTTTTGATGAATTGATTTCATCATCATCCTTTCTTTATTTCTATAAATACTTACTTACTCTTAAAGAAAATAGTCTTTGTGATATATACACCTTTATACATATATTTGTATGTTTATAGGTGTGTGTGTCTAGATGTATATATATTTAAAAAAACATATAAAAGAAATTCATTGAAGTTGACATCTGGCAGCAGTTCTGAACTTTTACACATAAGTGAATAGTGAAGTGAACATTTTTTTGTAGTGAATAGGTTATAAGCTGAAAGTACTACAGTTATCAACTGTTGAAACAAATTTATTGTATTTTAGTAGCTGTGTGCATTTTTTAAATATAGAGTATATCTTTTAAGCTAGTATTAAGCTGAAAGGACTGAAGTTTCATTTAAAATTTTCAAGGATCTAAATTTTCCATCCCTGAAGAAATGACCTCCTAGAGCAGCTGAAATCTTGGGGACAAATTTATTTGATATTTTTTTCTTTCCTCAGTCTTCCCTTCCTTTTTCAGTTTTTTTTTTCTTTTTTTCCTTAGAAAATAATTGCCACAAGGAGATGGGGATTTTTACAGTGAATATTACCACATTATTTCTGATATAAGAAAAAAATTCAAATGAATAGAAATAATGAGAGTAATTGGTATGGGATCTTGTAGACTTTCCACATCTGGACCTTATATGTTTCCGTTGTGGCCACGGTTGACATCCGGGACCTATGAGGATAAATGCTTGACCCCTGAAATTTTGGATTATGACAAAAAAGAAATAAAATCCTCAGATCCAATTACAAATACATTCCAAGTATGGTATTAAAGCAAGAATTCCGTCTTAGAAAAATTTCCCTGAAATTTCCTTTCTCACCCTACCCATCTGTGAAAAAGGAAAAAAAAAATTAAAATAATGTTTTTCTGTGTGTATATCTGTGACAAGGAATGACAAATCAAGGTGGATACAAAGATCTATAACCAGGATCTTTCTTTGCCTTAAAAGAAACAATTAAAGACCTGCAAAAAAGGAAAATGCTGGATTTTATTTGTACATATCAATTATATACTGTAGAAAACATTTAAAAATAATCAAAGCTGCTCTTGTAAATTTTTAGAAAATATCTTGTATTCCTGAATACAGATGTAATGTAGATTACTCCTACATACAGATGTATGAAGGTGAATACTATTAATTCTGCTTGCTCGTACCATTGCAGTAAATGGGAAAAATATTGCAAGTGAATGCATATTAGTTGAGTCTGAACCTTTTACAAACTTAGTCTGTAGAAATCATTGTGTTCAAAAGTCTTTACAAAAATACTGTGTACACAATACATGGAAAAAAAACACTTCAAACACCCATGAAACTTGATACATTTGACATCATATAAGCTTGGATCTAAAGAAAATTATTTTAAAAAAGAAACAATTATTGAATAGTAACTTGAAAGCTTCTCTTTGTGTAGCACTTGTGTAAAATTTCAGTAGTTTTGAGTAACCAGTAAGAGGTTTACTTATGGTTATTTCTTTGACTGACATGGGGGATATGGACTTTTTTCCATTTAGCGGAATATGATTATAGATAATTCTTCGTTTTATGAAACAACTCCACAAGGGGAAAACTTTATACACATTGTGATAAATATGAGTTATTGATTAGCACAGTGTATTTTTGCCACCCATAGACTCAATGGAGGTTAGACATGGGGGTATTCTACCAATCTTTTTTTAATACTAAATAGAAATTCTTATGAAAAGTTATAAAATCTATACCACAATGTTCTAAATAGCAAAACTAAATAGATATGTTTTTATAAATATGTTATAGCACTATAAATTCTTGAATTTGATGATTAATACACTATTTACAATGACAAAAGGTTTGGGTCTTGATTGGTTTATGTACTGACAATTCAGTGGTATTCTTTTTTTATATCTATATCTTCAGTGTTAAACTGTTGAATATCATTGATAGATAAGCTCATAGCTAAGAATAGATAGTTGAATTCAGATTAAGGAAAACTCTTTTGGCTTAGTACCCGAAAAAAAAAAAAAAAAATGATTACGACTATCCAAATTCCTAGTTAGAATAATTAAGATTTAATCAATGTCTAGAAAAAATTCTAAAATTGAAATGAAAACAATGGCCAAACTATAACTAGCTAAGCTTTTTTTTTTCTAGCCAAGAAAATTAGTGGATATAAATAAAATAAACCACTGAATTTGTAATGAAAGATGGATCCATCCATTTCGTCATAGTTCATCTTGTATTGGTTAAAAAATAATTGCAAGTAATATTATTTTATAGTCATTAACTCTAACTATACGTCAGATTTTTTTAAATAAACAAAGGTTCGATGACCTGATCTTATGATAAGTAAACCAACTAAAAACACTTATATCCATACACCAAAAAACTTATGCATGACTTTTAACCTGACTTGGTATTCGTCTATCAGCAAATGTAGAAAACATGCATAGATTTGAAGAAATATATTTATAGTGTAGACTGCAAATAAAAAAAATTAAAAAAAACCATTAAAAATGTTCTATCCTAAATTTCAAAATGATTATATATATATATATATATATATATATATGTGTGTGTGTGTATATGTATGTATGTGTGTGTGTGTGAGTGTTTATATAGATTTGAATAATTATAGATCTAACCAAGAAGCTTTGCAGCATTTTTTGTCGAAACATAGAAGTTTAAAAAAAAAAAAAAAAAAGATGATATGGGCAAACTAAAATGCAGTTTATATCAATACATATGCATCTGCTTCCATTGTGGCTATTAAGAATGGCAAATAAATAAGCTCTCATTTGTCTCAGTCATTTAACCATAGCAAAAATTGTTCGCATTTGTTTTTGATATTTTTTTAAGATCATGTTTTCATAGGACTTTGATACCTTCCTTCACTGCATTCCTTGAAAAAAGAGAAAAAAAAAGAAAAAAAAGCCAGAAAAAAATAAACCACCAGTGCTGCTCTGATTTGACCAATAAGACGCTTTCAGGAATCGAGCATACGGAACCGGACAAACTCATTTAAAGAAAAAAATACAAAAATGCTACACATTGTGTAAGAACATTTCTAAGAAACCTTTGCTTTTTCTAACAAAGATTTTCCATTTTTCTTTAATTAATGAGAATCATATTTAGTGATAAAAATATGGTTATGTTAAATGATAATGGTTATTATTATACAAAACAATATTTCTTATTCAGAACACATCAGACACATTTTGGACTTTTTTTTTTATTTGAAGATTTTAAAAGTTCATGATTTTTGTGATATGTGATAAAGAATATTTAACAACATTGCATTTTTAGCATTTGTCTAAAGGGTTAACCAAAACAAACCCTTACTTCCCTGAAAGCTGCCTAGCTATATTAGTGATAATTACTTAGTATCTCATTTTTTGTGCAGTTTTAAGCATGTTATGTCAAATATAAAGCTTGATCATTTCAAAAATTTACAGAAGTTACAAATGAAAAAAAAAAGATTTACATGGCACACTTGATAATTCTATCTTGTAATCTTCCTTTAAAATGTCCCCCACCAAAAATATATCTTTAAAAAATTATATCAACATAGAATAAGTTGTAAAGAAAAATTAAGACTTATTTGCTTGTGGTTTTATCTGTCCTTTCCTAAAATCTGTGATTTGCAATGTTTTGAAAAAAAATGAAAGAAGAAAAAGCAAGATCATTTTCGAGTTTATTTCAGATGATTAAACCAGCTTTTTTTATTCTTTTTTCTGACAGCATTTCAGGCAATTTGACATTGTCAAAACAGACAGATATGATACAACTATACTGAGTGAAATTGAATTTTATAACTCTTATAAGTTTTATGATGGTGAGCAATAACCAAGTTGTTTTGTAGTAAATTCTTGAACTGTGTCAAATTTAATCTTGGTCAGTGTGGTTACTTGATATTTTGTCTTGTGTGATGTCAATGTTGAAAATGGAATGATTATCAGTAATGAAAGCTCTTTTACCTCTGTCATTTGTGAAGAAACTTGAAAATGACCACACCAAAAAAATGGATAACTTTTATATGCAAATTTATAGGAACAATAGTTATGCTCTCTTCTTGTTTTTAAAAGGAAAAAAGCCAGCAAAACATTCAATAAATGCTTTGTTTGACAAAATATAGCTGAAGTACCATTAATAGTGATTGAATTCTCCAATATCTGTAAACATGTGATCTCTGACTTGGAGATTTGTATTTTTTTTTTCTTTCTTGACATTTTTTTCTAAAATGGAAACTGGGTAGTTAACAATTTTCCAAAAAAGAAAAATCAAACAAAAGGGAAAAAAAAAAGACTTGATGTTGGGTTGATGATGGTTACTGCTTGGTGCATATATACTGGCCCTCCAACAAGTGGATGAAAGACAAGGTGCTGAAATTTACATTAAGAATAATAATTATAATAATTATAATTATAATAACAACAATAATAATAATATTAATATTAATAATAACATTATTATGATTATGCACGGATGAAAGAACGATTTGAAAAATGGTTTGTTCTGTGGCTATGATGATTCCTAATACAGGAAACAAAGCAGCAATTTGTACAGTTATTATGGTGTACATTTTTGCACAGTTAATTATTTGTATATTACATTGAAATATTTCACTGTTATCTAAGGGCCGTTGTACATATTAATTGCCTCCCTTAGAGGTAATTGATGATCTGTTAACTGTTGCAAATGTTTTTCTTTGTTTATTTTGATTTTTGATTTTGTCTAATAGATGGCGCTAGCTGCTCATGAAGTGATGAGAATAATTGGTCCAATCACAACAAAAATAAAATTGAAAAAGAAAACAAAAAAATTATAATTTAAAAAAAAAAATATTTTAGTCACATGCCAAAATAAAGAACAGCCAACCCCATCCCTTTTTATCTTCAATAACAATTTTTTGCCAAAACCTATTTAAAATGTTTACTCTTTATCTTTGACAGATATAAATTGTTATAAAACTTTCTGTGTAGGCATTTGCAATGAGTTGTTAATTCAGCAGGAAAATGTCTAGTCATGATTTATCAAATACAACTACTGGTTCAATTTCCAGCTTACATATCAAACTTTTTTTTTTTGAGGATCATGTTTATTATTATTCTATCTTTTTATGATCAGCTTTTAAAAGATACAAAACATATAAAAGACTATTAAAACTTTGACTTCTGCTTTCTTGTTCTTTTTTCCTTTTATTATTAAAAGTATAAGATTTCATTTTAGGATGCAGAGCTATCAATTACGGACATCTTTTTTAGTTCCAATACATTGGAAAGAAAATACAAGTAAAAAAGTATAATAATGATTGAGAATGCTCCATCTAATAGAAAATATAAATCAAGATAATATTGCTGCTATTACAGCATCACTACTATTATAACCTAAAACTTCAGTTTCTAACTTGAATTTAATATTTATTATGAAACTTCCTAATGGTAGCTGAAAGATAGTTCAAACAATGACAAATTATAATTACTGGCTTATTACATTTGGATAAATATCTTGAGATATGTTTGTACTGCCACAGATCAATTCCCATTTAAATTTCAATGCATAATGGATTTTGTAAAGTTTTATAATAAATGTGAGAAAAAACTAATATTTACCCAAATGATGTCATGATAAATATCACTTTCCTCGCTTACACTCTATAATATTACACACTTAATGGAATCAAGGCTTTTCTCCTATAAATCCCTAAATGATTTTGTGTTGATCTATTTTCTCCTTCTCTTGGAATTTTTCTATTTAAACAATCAAAATATTTATTTTTGTTAATGAGGAAAACTAAAAGGAATAAAAGTTTGGAACAGCATATATAAAAAGCTTTCAATTTCTTTCTTTTATAAAATTTTGGTTTAACAATGATCAGTTAGTAAAATTCAAGGAATATGTATTCCATAAGTAATGAATTTCTAGTATATATAAGTCAGTTTGCAAACAAAATGTTTGACTGAAATGACAGTAAAACAATTAAATAGTATTCATTTTATTTGATTATTATAATTATGTACTTCCAAGGTCATGCTTAAGCCAGTGCAAACAGTACATTATTCATCTGTGAAGGACTTTATGTTAAATTGAATATCATCATTTTATCAATATTTCATTTTTGTTGTAATTTGTTTGAAAATAATAGCTAAATACAAATATAATGCAATCCCCAAGAGATGTTATGCATTGGGCTCCACCAATGTTAAATTCAGCATGGTATACTTCTCCAAACAAAATGATTTCTATTTCATTAATTATTCAAATCATTTGATCAAGAAATTCACACTAAATAATGATTGATGAACTACTATAGAATAGGGACAAGTTTGGTTTATTCCAGGAAGAAGTAATCTGGGTATCTGTTGCATTACAGTCAACTCAAAGTAGATGACAAAATCTTGAAAGAATGATTCAGACTGTCAGCAGGGTTAAGTAGTTAATGCTGATTGTGCATAAACAGTGGATACACCCTGTGATGAACTATCTAACAACCAAGCCTCTGAGCTTAAGCCTACTCAGCCTAATGGTAGATCTGCATATATAAAATACATTATAATGTAATGATATAATTGATACACTAAAATGATATCCTATAAATAATTTTCGTCAATCGTTGGTAATATCTCAGTCTAAAATCCTGAAAGTCAATTTTGATGCCTATAAGATAGATAGAAAACTGCATTTTTAAATAAGCAGTTTCCTGAAGGCCTTGGCCTAGGTAATCAATTTCTTCATCAATTGACTTCGGTTTAACTTATCTTATATACTTATGATTTTTCTTCATTAGCTGTTAAAGTTCATTTTAACAAAGTCTGTTTTCATATGAAGAGCCAAGATTAGAATTTATGATATTGATAGTAATTCATTCATTAATTGCTTATGAATCTTATAGTAATGAAAACAAACATTAGTAAAATTATCAAATCTCATATAGAACAAGTAATATTTTTGATTTAGTTATAGTACACAGACATGATTGCTCCTAAAATCCATTAATCCAACCAATATCAAAAACATCCAGTGATGCTCTTTCATTTCTTTACTTTTATACATCATAATTTAATTCTAATTAATCTTCATTTTAATACACGAGTTGCTTTTTTCTCTGTTGTATACAAAAACAAAGTCCATTTATTCTCTTCCAAACACTTATGTTGATCTTAGCTACAAATGATCAGTGATAAAGTTAAATTTAGATATTAATAGGTCATATACAAAGAATTAGATTCAAAATATTCCTCTAACAGTTAGTTTTATATAACAGATTTTTTCATCACTGAAATTGATAATCTTAAAGAAAAATATATTATATTCGACACTGACAATTTCTTAAAGCTAAATCTTAGTGATCAATAGTATTTCATACTGCATGCAACCTTTGTATAAGCTGTTATCACAAATCTAGGACAACTAACCTTTGCAATAATTATGAAGTTCTTAAAATATAAAGTATGGGAGACCATAAGTGATGGAATTTCCATACTACATCAAATGTTATCCAAGTGCACAAATCATCTCGAATTCTTTTCCATCTTTTCTTTGTGAGATTGAACCCACTGTCTCCATTCTAAGACTATCAAATACTTACCCCCAATCTCTTACTTTGGCATGTGGCTAGTGATATTATACCAGATTTTTATTCAGAAAACTTGTGATTTGGTAAATGTGAATGATCACTTCTCGTAGGGAGATGATCCCTCATCTTTTTTTTCTTTTCAACCATCCTCTCAGCTTCTCATCAACTCCCAACCATTTCACCCATCAACCTGGGGTCAGAAGGTGGATTTACTGACAACAATAACAATTTACCTTTGTCATGCCACCACTACCACCACTATTGCTACAAAAACAACCACCACAAAACATTTGCTGGTCCACCAAAAAAAAAAAATTTTTTTAAAAAGATATCAATTCCAAAGGAAGATGTTTTTCCAGGTTTCACTTGTTGAACTCTTCAGTTTTTATATTATAGTATTGTGTTCTCTTCTTACATTTTTAAAACATCTCGAAGATAACAAATGATTATTTGATCATTCAATTTCTTTTTATTCTTAAACAAAGAAAAAAATAATTTTTTCATCTTAATATGTTAATTTTTCTACTTGTTAGGAAAATATATGAAAACTATATACCGGTTGACAGAAAAGGAAGAAAAAAAATTAAAAAAAAAAAAAAAATGAAAGCAAAAAAACTTTTAAAATATATTGTTCCCAAAACTGGATTCACCTTTTTCTTTTTATCAATGTGACTCCTTCATTTTCTTAGATTATGTGATACTGAGAAAGTGTATTTTGCTTGTGATAGTGGTACAATCAGTTTCAATCATTATGTAAGTAAACTTACGTATTTGATGAGGGAAAAATGACAGATAATTTCCAAGAAATTTGGTTTAAAAATAATTTTTAAAGTGAGAGACATATGATGTCTTAGAGAAGCAAAATGTCACTTATGATAATGACATGGAAACAAGAAAAAGTGACCAGAGGGTTAATTGTTGTTGTTTCATTATTTCTAATCTATTCAATGTTCCTTCTCTACTTTCCTCAACAAAAGACTGGCACAAATAATGTCTAGATGCCATCATCTGCTCCAATTGCAAACAGGAATCAAGCCAAAATCAACCATTGAAAAAAAGACATTTGTTCGTTTACTTTTTCATTTTGTTCTTCGATTTCCATATTTTGTTGTTTGTTTTAACGATTTCATTTTTTATAAATATAAAAAAAAAATGTTTCTCAATATTTTGTTTGACTCTTAGCACAAGGAATGGGAAAATATTTCAAAGAATCACTTTACATTTTTAAATGGTTCTATCTCTTATGTTTGTTCATTTGTGAAACTATAATTGTTTTATTTGCTCATTATTACTGCGAAACATTTGCAATGAATTGGCTGTATAATCTGTAAAAAGAAAACACACACACACACACAAACACAAACGGAAAAGACTAACCAACTTTTTTCCAAATTTTGCTGTGGTGGAAGCTTTGAATTCTTCATCAAAGACATCTTTCCCCACATCCGTTATTGTATATCATCTTTAGAAGATTCCATTGTCCGTTGCTTTTAGAAACAAGAGAACAAAGTGGAAAAAACGCGTTCATTGCTGTTGATCTCAGTTCTTGTTTATAATAAGCAGAAAAAAATGAAAAAAAAAACAAAGAATAAAAACTTGATTATCTCTATCCATGTAATAATTAAGACGTCAATTTCTGAAGCCCTTCAACAAAATTTCCCCTTTCATTTTGTTCTTTCCCCTTTTTTCAAATTTTAGATAACTGTTAGAAATATTTCTCTTCAAGCCATGAAAACCAAGGATTTTCTTTTTTAGAAAACACATTCAAAGATAAAAATAGAACTTATAAATGTTCTTTCGAAACCATTCTTCTGTCTCTATACTTCTATATACACATATGATGTAAATCATAAGCAAGAAGATACAGTTTTGTATATTTTACTGAAAACATTTTGGTTAAATAATAAAACAATATTAGTGAAAAGTTTTTTTTTTTTGTATTTTGAACACGTGTATCTATATGCATGAGTATGATATGAGAAATAGTATGTGTTCTGTTCATGAATAGTTATGCATAAACTGTCAATAGTTTTACACCCAGAGACATGTAGAGATGTATTTACTTGAATCCTTATAAATGCATGCATGTGCCAGTGTACTTGTGTGGAAAAAAATGTATTTATCTAATTATAAAGAGATATCAATACATACACAAGTTTCTAATTGAGTTTTGTGACAGAATTGATGCACACATATAAGTTGATTAATTCACTTGAACCTGTGTTAATTAATATAAATTCATGTAGTATATGTAAGCACACTTGCACACACATACTCATGCACACACACAAATATAATCTTATACAACAAAAAAGTTGATTGGATATCATTTGCAATGGAATCTTAGAATTTATGAGCTCATTTGCTAGCTATGACATGGGTTGAATTGCTAAAATAATTTATCAAATATCCACAACAGATAACTTCGTCAGAATTTTTGAGATCAGGAATTATCATTGTACACAGATATTTTTTTTACTATTGTCTTCATCTTTGTGAATTGTTTTCTTAATGTTACTCTTCAGCCATTGTACATTATGGCTCTTGTCAGTTGTATGTCTTCATTGAGACATTTTGACAATGTTCTCAATATACACCTGAGGAAGGCCAAAGGGTGAAATGGTCGAAAAATGTTCAAAAATGCAACCAAGATTAGGACAATAGTTCCAAAAAAATCTCTATACAATCCAAAATTAACATTTGTTACAAGTTTAAATCTCACTGAAAGTGCTTTCTTTGCTTGGCTTCCATATTATGTAAATATATATTTTGTGTGTGTGTGTGTGTGTGTGTGTGTGAGTGAGAAAGCGTATGAAAAGCAGTCAATAAATTTATATATGCAAGGTATTTTGAATTTCATTGTTTTCAAGAGATTTTTTTACTGTGTATTCTTTATTTTATTGAATTAGTTTCCAGCTAACAATGCTCACAAACTAATTCTAATGAGAAAAATATTTTTAGCAAAAAGAAGACCCACTCAAACAGTATAATTAATACAAGTGTGTAGATTTTTAAAAATCATTGGCTTTTCTCTTTCCTTAGCAACAAGTCCAAAAATTAATTTTATACATCCACACACACACATACATACATACACATGATTTTTTAGACATTCAAACTATGTATAGACATATTCATGCTATAGACAATTCTTGGAGTAAGAAGGGTCCACCATTATTGATTTGGGAATGGTATATCTTAAAATTAAGACAGAAGAAATACTTATCAAAAATTCATGATGTTGACAATGCGTCATCTGATAAAAAAAATCAAGATAATATTATTAATGATACAACTAGTGTACGTATAAAAAACAATAACAGATATGGTGCCAAGTGATCAGGGGAAAAGGATAAGTTTGAAGGTTAAATTTTTTATCCTATGCCAGTTGTAAGAGCTCAAGTAGCGCAATTGGTAGAGCAGTTGCTATAAATAGGCAAGCTTCCTAAGGCAAAAAGAATACGATTCCGAGTTTTGCCTGGAGCATATTACATATTTACAATCTGCACTGTTTACTCACAGCTGAAAATTAGGATGGAAGAAATACTAGTTAAAAAATCAATAATAGTTGACAATGCTTGATCTAATAAAAAAATTGACTAATTCAAAATAATTCTTAAATCATAGGGAAATCTGTCTTGCATAAAATTACCATTAATACCTGAATAATATCTGAAATAAAATATTTGTGTGATTCTTCTGTAAATTATTTTACTTAATTTGCATATGTGTGCATGCACTTTTACACACTCCTAACATTAACCATGGTAAACCAAAAATTTTGATAACCAATCTCTGATATGAATTCCTTTTTAGGAGGAAATGAATGAAAACAAAATTCGCCTGACAGAGTTGATAAAACTGTGTAATAGCTGCTTTGAATAAAAACAAATGAACAAAAGAGTGAGAGAATGACAGTGAAAATATTAGATGTTCCATCCAATTTTGCTAACGGACAACCAGTGTTTTCTGGGATACAAAAACCCTCTAAACATGATGAACAAATAATTAGCTGGCAGGTAGAGCAATATAATTTTCTACAATTTGGCTCAGTTAATTGGGTTTTAACTTACCTAAGTTTTTCTATATAGAATGTTCAGTGTCATGAGATTTTTGCATGTTTTCTATTGAGGGCCACTTACAATAAAATTGTTATCTTATTCATTTTTGGTACCTATAATAAGAATGTGTCTTCCTATTTTCTTTTGATTTATTGTAATTATGAAAAGGACTTTAAAATTTTTATGCAAGTGGTTGGGAGTGGAGACCCAAGGTTACATTTTTTGGCTTTTTACCCCATCTAATTAGACCATGGATAGAACAGATTTTTGTTTTCAAAGTTAATTCATGATTACTTGAGATTATTTGTTTGTTTTTTTTTATCTGTAAAATTTTTTATCTAGATATTTGATAAAAATTTTTTCATTGTACTTTGCCAAAGTAAGGTCCAGATTCCCTGAACCTGCAAGTTCCTTCACATGATAGTAAAAATATTTTTTAGAATTACTGTCCTAAATGTTAAATATAATGATAGGATAATTAAGAGTAATATTTTTTCTCTCTCTCTCTCCTTAATGATAACTTTATTCAAAAGTGAAATGGAAAACTTTCAGGATCTGATGTTGAAGCATATTTTTTCCTCTATTAAAGAGAAAAAACTTCTATACAAAAAAATATACATGAGAGGCCAAGCATGACAAGTGCCCAAAAAAACATTTTTACAAAGTTAATATTTTCATTATTTTTGAAGCTGCAATGCTTACTTTTTTCTTTATTTTGAATCTCGAATGCTCTATGAATCAGAATGTTGGATGTTCAAGCTTCCAAACAAGGTTAAATTGAGCAGTGTAGCTTTTGAAAAATAGAAATATCACATTTTTTTTAAAAATGGTTTGTTTGACACTTATCATGCATAGCCACTCATAATGATATAAATGAAATTCTAGTGGTAAGGTATTCAGAGTTGAATGAAATTGAAATTCTTTATTGCCTATAGAAATACTTTTAAAAAACATTTTTTATGTTGTCATTCGTACAACAAACTGAAATTATCTCATGATTTAAGTTTTAAAAAGTAGCTTATTATTAACAAAATATCTTTGTGGAGCATAGGGTCACGACCACTCTGCCGTGGTATCAGTGGCAAGCAGGTTTCTTATGGGTCGATTTTGCTGGCCCCACATCCAATCCTCGTCATTTACTTGGGGAAAGTTATGGCAACTGCTGAACTGATGGTTTTTCTGTCAGACTAACCCTCTTTTAACTGAATGAACATACAGGGCTAAAGAGCTCCAACTGCCCGGCTATTTACCCATAGGTGTGGGGAAGGAGAGGTAGATGTATACCTTTCCCAAGGGCATTTATGCAAAGTGAACATAAACAGCCTTGACAAGGATTCAAATTCTGTCCACTGATTCCATTTTCTGTGCTAGTAACCATTATGCCACTCTGCATCTCCTAACTTATTATTGCAAAAACAAAATAAAAACAGCGATTGGATTATTTTTCTGATTTTCCTGAATTTTTTTTTTTAATGAATATATCTGTAATCAAAATATGGGGATCCAGGATTTTTAGCAGGGTGTCCCAATGGAAAATTCTATTTTTACAAATGAATGCGTGAAAAAGAAACCAAATTTCAGAAATCAAAAATAAGAAAGTAATAGTTGACCCAGTATTTCTCACTTTTGAGCCATAGCTTTTTAGCACTAGAATTTATGAAAGAGTAAAGAAAATTAATCCAAGAAATTTACCAAAGAACCAGTAAATAAATTTATAAAGAATAATACTGAAGACATCTTACTTATATTTATGTTTTAAAGTTCAATTTATGATTATTTGGGGTTTCATTCATAGATTTTCTAAATTGTGCTTTGTCCACCCAATCACAAGAGGGAGGGCTACCCCACTCCAAGATCTACACCTTGATAAATATTCAAGATTATGATGTTATGCATTTCATCATCCTATTTTACTCAGTATTTTTCAGAAATATATATATTTTTAAGTCATCATCTTTTAACCACTTTTTTGATTCTTTTACAAGCAAAATTTTGTACAAGTTCAGAAACATGGTAAGTTATACAAGAATAGATTCTCTGAAGCACTAAAATACAAAGCCTTTCTAAAACAAAAACAGTTCAAAACCAAAAGGCATGGCAAAAAAACTAATAATTAGACTGTTGCATGGAAAGAGAAAGATGTAAAATGAAAACTAGATAAAATATTTGAAAATGAAACCCTCTGCTAGGTTCATTTTTTTCGTTCATTTTATAGTTATAAATTGTATTGATCTTTTTTAGTGTGTGTATGCGAGTGTGTGTGTGTATAGTTGAATTGTTTGTACATCTTATTTTAATCCTTATGTTTTTTTTGTATGTTTCTCTAAGATTGCAGCATTTGTCTTAAATGTCCCCCTCATAACCTTCACTAATTGTCTTCACAAACAGTTATTGTAAGTTTGTGCTAACAGATATGACTGTCTTATGAGGCTTGTTTTATATCAAGGAAGAAAAATAAAGCAACATTGTCCCTTTACACCAGTGAAAAAAATAAAGGTACCAGAAGATGACAGGCAGGCAGGAACATAGTTTTCATGACTTACAAATCCATTTTTCATTTCATACCAAATTGTAAGAGAAACAGATCTGAATCTAATCTAAATAACAGAAATGAGAAGGTAACTGTAGTTATGGCTCAATTGATATAGCAGTTGCCGTACATAGTCAGGCTTCCCATCTGGAATTTACTCTTTATCTCCGTTCTAATACATCTACTACTAATATAAATAGCCATAAATTGACTTTGAGAAAACAATCTGATGAAAGCAGGAATTCACGTTTTCTACTTATTTGAAATTACACATAACAAAATACAAAAAATAGAGGAAAATGAGATTATAGTTTTTATAAATTACACTTGTACAAAAACAGTTTCTTTTTTTGAAGCGACTTGAAGGGAAAATTTACATTGAATAAACTTTCAAAATCTCTCCTTCAAAAGATTGATTCTTGATATGAGTGTTATGAAATTAAAGATCTTAATACAAGGACAATATTTGATTGTAATCTATATTTCATGTTCAAAATAGCATTTTGATCTTCAAAAAAATATCCTTTAATATTTAATTTTCTATAAAATTCTCTTCACTAGCATTCATTCTTTAAAAATAATTATTTGATACCACTTGCCTGTCTCTGTCATCGCACTGGCTTCCCAACCCTATCTTTCATTAAATCATCACATCCATATTTAACATTTTAACCATTTTACTGTGATCATTTCACCCAATACCAATCTTGTTACTTCCCCTTGCTTGAACCATGCAAGCTACCTTTCCAGTAGGTGGCGCTGCTGTGTTTTGCATGTACGTTAGTCCTTTAATCTATTTTATTTATTACCCGGCCCCTAATCTACAGCAAATCGACAACTCTAAGTAAAGAAGAAAAATATTCTAATGATCATGATGATAATATTAATAATGATGATACCTAAAATGTTATGCTTGTAGGTAGCTCCCTTTTTAGTGGCTGGGAATTCTGAAAGCTTCTAAGCAGCACCTGAGAATCTTCTCTTAATCAAGAGGAGGAGGAGAGGGGGGGGAGATGGCTCATAGTGTTTTCTCTTCTTGTCTATAATCTATAAATCTCATATTCCTACCCACCTTTCTAAATACACTCTTTTCTTGAAATTAAAAGAAATAAAAAGCTTATAACTTATCTTCCATATATCCCACCTCATGCATACTTCCTGCCTCTGAAAAAAAGGGAAAAGAAACATATTTAAAGGAAAAAATTGTAAAAATTTGAAACACTTCCCTCTTTTACCCTAATCAACTTTTTTGACCAAACAAAAAAAAAGTACTACCCTTCAATTTTGACATTTTTCTCTTACCTTGTTGACTGCTATTTCCCCACCTATTTACCCCTCCTCCATCTATCTTCTTGATCTTTTTCCTTACTTTCTTCCTTCTACTGACCAACATCCTAACATACGCTACTGTATTTTTCAAGTGTATAAAATAGGAAAATGGGACAGTTCTTTCAAACTAACTCTACATTGAATTAACATTCAAAAAATAAGATACAAACAAAAATGAATTCTAAATTACTTAACTTTTGAGGAAATTTGATAATATTTCTTCAAAAAAAATTACCTCAAAATCCATTTAAAACTTTATATTTTAGTTAATTTTTGCATATCAGAACATACAATCAAACAACAGATATTTCTTGATGTTCTCTTTTCCAATACCTATCCACTATTAAACTGGGAATTTTGGAGAAATAAATGCATTTCTCCCATTTATTGAAATTTTCAATTCTCTCTCTAAAACAATTGTTACTGCTAACTTCTCTTCTAAAACTCACTAACATTGGTATATCAATCCAGAAATCTTGTGAAATCCTTCCTTTCTTATATTCTTTCGAGGTAGAATTTTAAGGTTGGGGTTCATCTTTTAATTTCTATTCATAGGTTATGGTAATTAAAAGAATTCAAATTCTCCTAATATAAGTTTTCTTAAAAATAAAAACAACTAGAAATATTATTGATAATATAATTATTCAAGATTCAAGTAAAAGTTTTTAAATGGAAATATGTTATGCTCCATTCCATCTCAAACATAAACATATTCTTTAATGAATAATAATTTTTTTGTATCTATAAAGTATAACAAAATGTGTTTGGATGTCATGCCAAACATGTCCATTTCAGGCTACATTTTTATAAGGGTCTTAATAGAAAACAATTTTGTTAATCATCATTTAGATGATAATAGCAGAATTGTTAACATGAAGCAGAATCAGTAGTAAAAAAAAGGATGAATTGCAAAAAGATCAATTATACAAGTATAATATTTTTTATATTGCTTGGAAATTTTCTCAAAAGAATTCAAATTAGGTAAATATTGAAATGATTTACCTAAACCAACTGAAATACATTTAAGAATTGAAAAAAGAAAAAGTTCTTCTCAATCTGAGTTCTTAAGATTATCATATTATTGTCTATTACTCAATAGGGTAATCTTATTATTACATATTATTCAAGAGGATTATCTTATTATTGCATAATTGTGAATGTGTAAAGAAGCATCTTCAAAGTTTTTTTTATTTGGAATGTACAGACTAAAATATCTTACCTGAATTTGTTTTCCTAGTATATCATCTGTAATGTTAACATACTCAACCACTACCCGTTAATCTACCTATCTATCTATCTATGGACTTCTATATATAAATACTATTATATCACTCTACCTACCTATCAAAGTATCTATATATACAACAATGCATCCTTTCATCTGTTTGTAAATTACTCGGAGATTGTGTTCAAACTCCCAGTTTTGCATTTCTCTTATCCCAGCCTTCATTACTGTCAGGGTGAGCTAAGGCTCAGGTGTGATATACTACTCAAAGAATTCCATGTGATCAAATTTGTTATTTCCCAAATGTTAGTTGTTTTTGATTAGGGGGCTCTATGATGCCCCCTATAAATGATAATGATTATAATGATGATGATGATGATGATAATACCCACTCTAACCCCTTTCCATAGAACTTTGACAACAACAGCAACAGCAACAACAACAAGGGAATGTTCTAATTGTGTTTTTATACAGTTTCCAAACAGTATTCCACTCACATTCTTTGCGTTAATAAAACAGTAGAAATATACAATTGTTTGTTATCTATTAAAAGAAATGTTTTTTCCTAATTTGCTTCTCTTCCAGTGATTCTATTGCTGTCATGTTGTTGACACAGTGGTCTATGATGGATTATCTACCAACCAGGTCCCCAGGTAAGTTATCACGTCATGAGTTGGTGTTGCTGCTGCAGAACTAAGTCTCAAAAGCTTTACTTCTAAATGTTTATGTTGGGAGCATGATTTTGAAAACCAAAAAAGGATTTTTAATAAAAATGAAAAAAAATATTAGCAAAAGTACTGAAATATCATCCAAAATACTCATGTGTACACTCAAACCAATTTTTGTACACTCAATTAAACCATCTTTTTTTTTGCTGTTGCTCCACCCCCACTTCCTTCTTGGCCCATAAGCTTAAGCCAACTCATCCTAATGGCTAATCTACCACTGAGTATGATTCTTCTTAAAAATGTCATAGTTATTACACTGTAATGGATTCTCTAGTTTCTTGAAATATAAATATCTTCTTCAAAATTCAAATTACTTCTAAAAAGCCATCAGTTTTAACAGGGCCAATAATGAAAATCAAACTCACTAATCATTTGTCTGGTCTACTACATTAGCTTACTAACCATTACCCCACATCAAAGCCCCTGGCAACACAACTCAAACCAAAAGACACACACACAGACACTTTATGTAACCATGGCTGATATGGACAGTTAATTCAACTTGGATGAGTCACTGTGAGCAGTATTCCACCAAATAACCTTGTAAACCATTTTTCTTATAATCTGGCATATACGGTAGATTTCTTCTCAGTTATCAGATTTATATTTTATGTTGCAATCAACAATGGATGATCTGGCATTGGAAATTTCTTATTACAAAAATTACAGTTTATTAATCTTGAAGAGTGAATATCATCAGATACCTATTCAAGATGACAAACCATATACTGCCTTCGAAGCTAATAGCAAGTTGTATCAGTTCGGCAGAGTTCCATTTCAGATAACAAATGACATTGCAGTCTCCCAAAGGACGAATACTAATACTGTGAAGCAAAAAAAAAATTGCATAGAACTTATACTTGCATGGACGACATCATTATGCCTAGGAAGACTCAACAGGAACTTGAGAGATTGCAAGATTGCTCAACTCCACAATCTTACTTTGACAAAAAGTCTGTCATATCAATCACATATATAGGGTTTTTAGGTTACACTATAACTCATGGGTCACTTTTTGCCTGATGCAGAATGATTATGACTACTAAAGAAACTGCTTAACCCTCAGAACAAGGCTGCTTTAGGCTACATTATTACTTTGTTCCTGAGAAAGATTCTCAATCAGACTCCTGATTGTTGCTGACACACTTCAATCCTGAGTCAGTGAAGACATTTAATGATCTCAAAAAAGAAATTAGAAGTGCTTTGCTGCTCTTAATCAATGAAACTATACCACTGGTAGTTGAAATATTTCCAATATGTCTATTGGAGCCACACTGAAATAGGTTGCTTAGTTGTGTTCTTTTCCCCACACTCACATCCCCACTGAATGCAAGTACGTGTTGGTTGAAAAAGAAGCTTGTGCCATTGTAGAAGCCGTGAAAAAGTGGCTCCACTTCTTGTCAGCATAACACTTCATGATTGTTACAGATCAAGGTTCCACACAGGGAGCCCTGGAAAAATTAAAAATGACAAAATCTAATGATGAAGGATTGAATTCGGATGTTATGAGTACAATATCATATATTGGCTAGGCAAAAATATCATCTGAGTCAAGACACTCTCATGAACACATTGTGGGGCCACTATCAGCAATGAGATATTATCCAAACTTATTTGCCTTTACCATCCAGGCATAACTAGATTGGCTCATTTCATTAAGGTAAGACACCTGTTAAAGAGGTAAAAAGAGTGCATGGAGTGTCTAGTATGTGCTCAATTAAAGCCTTGGTTCAACACTCCAAGATTGACTCATCTTATCAAAGCCACACTGCCAATGTAACAACTTAGTCTAGATCTTAAGGGACCTCTTCCTTCTACCCAAAGGTACTGCTACATACTGATGGTAACACATGAGTATTCCAGTTTTCTCTTCATTTTTGCATGCCCAAACATGACCCTGGATGTTGTGATCTATGTCCGAGTAAGATATTTGTCATGTTCGGGGACGCTTTTATACATTCACTCTGATCATGAATTCTCACTCTTATCCAAGGAACTACACGAATACTTGACTAACCAAGAAATCAAAATGAGCAGAACGTCTTATAACCCACAGGGGAATGGTCAATGCAAACATTACAAGGGTATTATCTGGAGACACATTACCATGGCTTTCAGGGATCTTCAAGAGTCTCAGTGGGAGACAGTACTACCAGACTTGGTACACTCAATCAGAACTCCACTCTATGCTTCTACAAATGCCACACTTCATGAAAGACTCGTTTCATACCAGTGTCAGTCCCTCACTGTCCATTTGTTACTGATCCAGTCAATATGATTTACTTATTGACAAACTTGATTTGCAAGAAGTAAACCCACAATTCACCCATGTATGATTTGTGAATGGATCAACAGTCTGTATGTGGAACTTTGATTGGGAACATGTCACTATATGAGAAGCCTGCTGACTCCTGTACAAAAACTGGTTTGGGATATTCTCATATTGCTAGTGACAGAAACATGATATGGAGATGGCACCATGGAAGTGATTTATACCCTTCCCACTGGATCTGGTTGTCTAGCTGATGTCTGACCATTGGCTGAACACTCCACCTTAGCGCCTGTTGGTCCAGAGACATTGACTTGACCTGTAAGAGAATGCTGAAAGTGCTGTGTTACCAGGAACTCTAACTCTTCAATGAAATGGAGAATGCGATGATCAAAGAACCTTCTGGCTGTCTAGTTGTAGTAAGCGCCCTTACACTGGCCATGGCAACAGCTGTCCTAGCCAGAGCTTCATATATCATAAGTTCCTTCCAGGCACGGAGTTCTTCAAAGTTTTTGCAACATGTGAAGTAGACTTACAGGCAACAAGCATGCAAAGAGGTATCACTCACTCCACCATACATATGTTTATCCACCTTTTCTATTAATTATATAGCTCGACTTTCTATTGATTATCTCTTTTGCCTTTCTATCCATCGTGTATGTTAATCCATTTTATTATCTTCTATATCACTTTCCAGAGGTGAAAAGTCAAATCAAAGGGTAGTCATGTTGTTTGTTTAATACAGTCTTCAAAAAGTATCTGCACTTTCCATTTCACTTTAGTCATTATGTACCACATGGGGGAAGCACATTTACTTGAAAATATTAAGGAAAAACATTTGAAATAAAATATCTTCACTACCAGCATACTTGTAAAATCTGCCATTCCTAAACAGTGCCAATCAAACATTCAGGAAACTACACTGAGTTGAAAAAAAAGAGTAATAGGACAAGAGGCCACAAAGATTATGATCCTAAATTCATCTAATACTATATAAAAGATCCTCATTACATGCAATCTAATTTAAAGAATGCAAATCCAATTCTAGAACAGAGAAGTTTAAAGTTTCTTATGTATGAAATGTATTTGGATGATACAGAATTTTGAAATTCCCATGATTAGAGGTCACATATTAAACAGAAGCAAATTATATAACCATCTACACTTATAACATATATATGAATCTATGACAGTGAAGTATTTTTTCAAATATAGATTATTTCCTGATGTTTCTTCCTTTGAAGAGTGTCAGACGAAAAAAGCTTTTCACAAAATATTTTGTTTAATGTCATAAATACATATATATTGTAAATATATATGGATATATGTAGTTGTTTCTGATTAATATGTATCTGCTAATTATGAGAATTTCTCATAAATATTAAGACAAGTTCGATTACAGGCCACACACAAGGATTGGTTGCTTTTAAATTTCATAATCATCTATGTAGAAAGGAACATATATCTGGATTCAGTGTGTATAGATATTGTCCAAAAGTTTGTGATATTGTGCTAAACCATATTTCTTGTCATTATCATGATCAAAGGACAAAAGTCATGCTTTCTTTTGTATTTAGACAAAAATTAATTATAAATATAAAAAAAATTCCTTGTCTGTATCCATTAATCAAATGTATTGATGAAGGCCTGCTGCATGTATGTATATATATATATATTATTAGGGTTGGGTTATCTATGAGTGAAGATTGCTCAATATCAGAGATAGAGTATATGTAAATAGATATAGATAGAGGAGTCAGCGATTCATCATGAGTCCAAATTTTGCGCTGCAGTTGTCTTCAGACCTTGGCCTGTACAAATTAATGTGAATAAAAATTAGCAGATAAAAAAGACAAAATTATTAAGATAAATTCACAGATGGTGGAGAAGATGGTTGAGTAAGTGTGTGAAGTCCCATGAAGAGGTCTACGAAGGCTATTTTTTAGTTTGAAAGCTTTTTCAGAAAAAAGCAGACATTGGAGTAAACATGGAGAATATTTTAACCATTTAAGGTACTTGTATTAATATCCCAAACAGCAGATGACCTACAAAACATATCAGGAGATATAAATAGAGAAATCAAAAAAGAAGGGTAAAAAAAATAAACAAATACAAAAATAATGTTCAATAATAAAGTCCCTGAAACGACTATAAGAATAGAAGCTGACGCCTTAGAAAAGGAATAAAGAATACATTTACCTGGGTCAAGCAATGAAGCTAAAGAAAGATCACAAAAATGGAATAAGTCTGCGCCTAATGATTGGTTGGAAAGCATTTAGTATAAAAAGAGACATACCAGAAAGCTAATTGCCAATAGGCTCAAACCAAAAGTATACAATCAATACAGAATACCAGATGTGAAACCTGGAAACTTTCAAAAACAAACTCAGAAATGCACAGAGTGCAATTGAATGAACAATCTTAGAAATAACTGTTAACAATAGAAAAAGATTAACATCAATTCAAGAGAGGACCAGAGCAAAGGATACAAGTAATTGAGCAACAAAAATGGACTACACTTATGGAACAGTAAAAGACAAGACACCAAATGTAGAGAGGAGATAGAAAAGTTTACCAAAAAGGCCCCTTTCAACTGAAGCCTCCAGTCTGCAACATGATGCATTGGCTGCATACTTCCAAGAAGTCCTACATCTGTCAACTATAAAGTATCTGTAAAACTTCAAAGTGTTAAAGGCTGGCATAAGTGTTTACACTAAATATATTTCAGATGTTTAGCAAAATATCTCTCCCTTTCCTTCTTATACTTAATTCATCTTAAACACCTACTCTACTCAGGGTATTTTGAAAAGTTTATTGAAAATTCATCTATTATATCAGGGGAAAATTCACACCAACTGCTATTCACAGCACTTTGCCTTTTGTCAAAAGAATTATACTAATACAAAAAATTTGATTTTCAATAGTTTAAAGTTGAAGCTCAAAACCAAAGGTCAAAATACATATCAATTTTCAAATGTAAACAATATTAAATTGTTAACAACTTTTAATTTATTATTACCTATATCATTTTTATTACCTATTTTAATTGGTTCTTCAATTACAGTTCTTCAGGAAATGCTAAGTATAATGGGGTTAGTATGATTTGTTTTCTAAGATTTGGCCAGCATTATGGGAGATTTCAATGCCCATATAGTACAAGGTAATAAAAAAGGTGTTAGCAAGTTTGGATACAAAATATGGAATGGGAGAGATGAAAATCTGATCAGTATTGCAATGACAAACTGGTTCAAAATCATGAACACCTTTCAAGAAGAAAGTCAATAGAAATTGGACTTGAAGGAGCCCCAATCACGAAACCAAGAATAAAATAGACTACATCCTAGCAACACCATCAAAAATATTCAAGTTTTAAAACAAGTCAAAGTAGAAAGTGACTACAGAATGATAAGATGCTAAATTCAAATTAACACCAAGAAAGAATGCAGAAAAATATTCCACACCACACTGTAACCACTTGGCATTTAAACAGAGTTCACCCAATCCTTAAAGCTGGAACTGAAAAACTAGTACGAACTCCTCAGTGAACCAGAAAAGAACATCAACGAGCTCAACAACAATATAAAAACCTCTCAAATTGAAGTCACCAATATGTTTGAGCCAAGTGGCACACAAACTATCAGTGAAATCTCAGAAGAAACCAAGGAGTTCATGGAGAAATGCAGGAACCTCAAGCCACCACCAATAACAAAAAAGATTGAGCCAATAGAACTGAACAAAACCACCCAAAAGAAGATAAAAGAAAATACACAACAGTAATCATCTAAGAAAAAGGTAGGGGCTTCAAAATTATCAAAAAAATCTCTTAGCAAAGGAAGGAAGCAAATTACCTAAGTGCTCAAAAAAAATGGAGACCGAGCAATGCATAGGGACCAAATTGTCAAGAATGTGCTCAAGAATTCTACAAAAAATCTCTATTCCTGCAAATTAAGGATACAGAACAATGAACAGGATAAGAGTGACCAGTTCAAGGATTTCCAAGAAGTAACTCTGCAGGAAGTGAAGCAAGCCATCAACAAACAAACAAAAAAGGAAAGACCCCTGGACCCGATAACATCACCATTGACCAACTGAAAGAGGGTAAAGTTATCAGTAGGGAAACTAGCCTTCTTTCCAACTTATGCCTAAAACAAAGTGAAGTCCCAGAAGATTGGAACCTACTAATAGAGGAAGTAGCAGAATATAAAATGCCACTCACTGAAGCAATAGTTGACTCAAGATGATCTTCCAAAACCTAGATTGGGAAAATAAGGGAATCAGGATAGATGGCAAATACCTGAGTAACCATAGATTTGCTGACAACATCCTTTCAGCTGAGAACCTTCATGATCTCCAAATTATACTTGACAAACTAAATGAAGAAAGCAAGAAAGTTAGTTTCCACATGAACTTCAGTTAAACAAATATCATGTACAACAAACATGATGAGGACAAAGACAGAATTGCAGAAAGTAGACTACTACATCTACCTATGATAACAAATCTCCAGGATATCCTCGAAAGAAGAAAAAATCAAGCAAAGAATCACATTGGGTTGGCAAGCTTCCAGTAAAGCAAAATCTTATTAGTTCTAAAAAGAAGGGTCTACAACCAATGTATCTTCTTGGTAGTCACCTATGGAGTTGGCCCTATACAGGAGAGAAGCATGCTCAACCTTGGATAGAGAGATCATAAGACAGCACACTATATTTGGGAAAAAATAAGAGTCCGAGAAATCATACATCATCAGTCTTTTAATGTCGTTGGACATAGACCTTTCCCAGGATTTGCCATACTTCTTTATCATGGGCGTTGCAGAGCCAGTATTTTCTAAATTTGTCTAGTTCATCTCTCCATCTTTGTCGTTTTGTCGGCCTCAGTTTTGCATGTGATCTCTAGGGATCCATGTTGTGAGTCATGATGTCAATTCGTTGTCTGTTATTGTTGCAACATGGCCTGCCCATTGCTATTTGAGTTTTTTAATAGATTCTATGATGTCTCTGACATATGTTTTCTTCTTTATATACTGTGCTATCTTGTGATCTCTCCATGTGAGGTTGAGTATGATTCTCTCATGTGTGCGTAGCATGCTTCTCAGTTAGTGAGTCTGTCTCTTGATTAGGTTCCATTTTTCAGCTCCATAAGTGACTATTGGGAGGATGCATTGGTTGTATACTCTTCTTTTTAGGATTATTGGGATTGACTTGTTTTTGAAGATTGAGCTTGCTCTGCCAAAGGCTTGAAAGGGTGATTCTTTGCTTGATCTCTTCCTCTTTTGTGGGTTTCATAGAGATTCATTGTCCAAGGTAGATGAAATCGTCTACTTTCCCTAGTTCTACATCTTTAATTTCGACAGTTATGTCTTTTTTCTCAATGTTATTGTTGCACATGATTTTTGTTTTACTGAAGTTCATGTGCAGGCCAACTTTTTTGCTTTCTTCATTTAGCTCATCTAGCATTAGTTAGAGGTCATGTATGTTCTCTGCAAGAAGGTCAATGTCATCTGCAAATCTTAGGTTGCTTAGATATTAGCCGTCTATTTTGATTCTTCTATTCTCCCAGTCCAGGTTTCGGGAGATCATGAGCTTGTATCACCTTGCCTTACTCCTTATCGGAGCTGGAAAGGTTCAGAGTCCTTATGTAGCCCGATAAAGGAGTTGCTATGATTGTATATACGTTGTAGTACTTCGATGTATGCAAGGTCTACACCTTGTAGAGTGATGGCCTTCATGAACATGGGAATTTCCATAGAGCCAAATGCCTTCTTGAAGTCTATAAATGCTACAGCTAGTGGCATTTTATATTCTGCTGCTTTCTCTTTCAGCTGATTTATTGAATGGAGATGGTCCATGTTCTTGTAGTTTCTTCTGAATTCAGCCTGCTCCCATGGTTGATTTTCATGTAGTGTTTTAGTGATCTTGCCGGTGATGATTTTTGTGAAAAGTTTATAGATGTAGTTTAGTAGGCTTATAGGTCTGTAGTTGTTGAGGTCTTTTGGGTTTCCTTTTTTATGTAGAAGCATTATGATCGTTGTGTTCCAGTCTTTTGGAACTTTATTCTGTTTTCGACATAAGTTAAATAAAATAGCTGGTATTTTGTTGACGATCTTACCAGCTTTTTTGAGTAGATCGACAGTGATGTTATTTGGTCCGGGGGCTTTTTTTTGTTTGTTTGATGGCTTGTTTTACTTCCCATGGTGTAACTTCTGGGAAGTCCTCGAACTGACAGTCAACATCCTGCGTATCCTGGTTGTTGTTTTGTTGCCTGTGTCTCGAAGAGTTAAGTTCTTGGTAGAATTCTTGGGCATGTTTGACAATTCTGTCTCCATTCTGTTATGTCTCCATTTTCTTCGAGTATGCTAGTTATTTGTTTATGTCCTATACTGAGAGCTTTGTTTATTGCTCTAAAGCCCTGATGTTTTTCGAGAGTGGTTTCAATGATTGCTGTCGTATACCTTCTTTTGTCTTCTCTTAATTTCTTTTTGATCGTTTTGTTTATTTCGGTCTCCTCTATTTTTTCCATTGTTGCTATTGGTAGTTTGAGGTTTCTGCGCTTTTCAATGAGTTTCCTGGTTTCGTCAAAGATTTTACTAAGGGTCTGTGTGCTTCTTGGTTTGAACATATTGGCAGCTTTTTAGAGAGGTTTTCATTTTGCTGTGGAGTTCGTTCATGTTGGTGTCTTTTTCATCGGTAAGTATTTTTAATCTTTTCTTCAATTCTAGCTTTAAGGGTTGAATGCGGTCCTTTGGTGCATTCAGTAGTTGCTGTTTGATGTGGAACATTTTTCTACGTTCTTTATTGGCGTTTACCTGCATCTTACATCTTACTGCAAGAATTTATCATAGGGAACTGGCCTGTCTTTGAATCTAATCATTTGTTTTCATGTTTATGGCCTGTTTAGAAGGAAGGGGTTGTCTTTCCTTCAAAGATTTTTTTTTCTCTCTATTTTATTTATTTATATATTTTTTTTTTTTTTTTTTTTTCTCCAGAGGGGGGATATATCTTTGTTTTGGGTGTTTACTGGAATATTCTGGAGCCCTACGTTTGTATACACTTTTGATAGAAAGATATACAAACTAGAAAACTCAAATGGCTATGGGCCAGTCATGTTGCAAGGATGTCAGACAACAGCTGGACATTATGGCTCAAAACGTGCATCCCCAGAGATCATATGCAAAACTTTGGCTGACAGGAAATATATTGTATGACAAGGTAGACAAATTCATAAAATACTGTCTCCTTGATGGCCATGATAGAGAGTCCAACAATACATGCTAAGAGGCTGATGATGATGATGATGATATATCTGTAAGGCAACCAGATAGTTTAACAAATTGTCAGCTTTCAATTATAAGGGATCACCAAGATTGTTAAATCTATTTTGCTCACAAGGTGTATGTAAAACAAGAGTTGCTTGCCTTCTCAGGTAATTTAAATGCTGACTTAGTTATAAAAATATTTGAGAGAAATTGAAAGATTAAAAGCAAGAATGAACGAATTTTCAATCCATCAATTTTTGCTTTTGCTCTTCCAATTTCTCTCAAATATATTTTTATGAGAAATAAGAAACAAAGACAACATTTGCTAAAGAATTACAAACTCGTAGAAATAATTGAGGTATGTATCATGTAGGAATGAAAATATTTCCATGTTCGGACAAATAGAAACATCTACAAAACTCAATATACTACAACAGTTGAAAACAACTTTCATTTAAATGTCTCTGTGATTCCTATGAATAATTAACTCTCATTTTCATACTAAGAAAATAGGTTAATTTCAAGGGAAACAACCTCTGACTGAAATCATCTCCCGTCGACCACTTGGCAATTTTTAAAAAAATGTTTATTCGATTCATAGTAGAGTGCCACTATTTTTATGCTATTCATTGAAGCCAGTCTCAAGCAGTTTCTGAATTTAAGAGTTAAAGACATGTTCATTGAATGTTCAGCAAGTAAGCTCTTGAATAAAAATTTTTGCACATCTATAAATTACATGGTGAATTTAAAAGTTATTGTATAAATTCTGTTTCAAACTGTTCATTTATGATTCAAGTATAAAAGCTGAATAGTATACCCTGCAAGACAAAGCAACTGCTTTTTTTCTATATCCATATAGCATAATTTTTTCTTCACAAAATCTGACATCAAACCAGAAAACTTAATCTATAATATTATCCTGCCACAATTTGAACAACATTCATCTAACATATGATATAATAATACATTTGATCCAAGCACTAAAATAAAATAATATACTAATCTACATAAATATAGAAAAAAAAGAAATAAAAAATCTATGTATCACAAATTATGAAAATAATATAAATCTAAAAGTAATATATATGATGGGAGGTTGTGTCAAATCAACATATCTAGAGGATGCCATGGCAAAATGCCTATATTGTTATTTTAATTCGCCCAAAACAGGTCCATGATAAAACAGCTGATGATCCCCCACAAAAAAAATTAAGCAATTCATATTAGGATCCAAACTTAAATGATAAAGATGAAATGACACAAAACAATTTTCGTTTAATAACTGAAAATTCTGGCTAAATAAAATATACCAACAAAAAAGTAGTTAGGATATTCAAACTATTCGCATATTTTTCTCCAGATCCATTGGAAGAAAAAATATGGAATTACTCAACGCTGAGGTAAAAAAAATTATGGAATCGTCCAATGCTGAGGAAAAATTATGGAATCTTCAAAAGCGATACCAAAATTCTAATCTCACCATTGAATCATTATATATTTTTCCTCTACTTGATCTGGAAAGAATATGCCAATAATTTTGATATTCTAATCTAATTTGTCTGAGTTATATTCCATGAAGCCAGAATATCAAACAATTAAACAAAAATCTTTTGTGTTATATCTGGATGAACATTCTCTAAGTGTGCTGATTCTATATTCTTTGCCATGAGCATGAGTATCATGGATAAGTATCATAGCTGCCCAAACAAATGTGCCTTGGTTGAAGTTTTCTGGGCAATTATAGGACTTATACATGATGACAAATGAGCAAACAAACAAACATTTGCCATCTCCATAATAATATACTTACATAAATGATGGATTTGAAGAATTATTATTCCTTTTTATTAATCTATACATGTACATGTTTCTATGAATTTTTCATCTTCCTCAGCCAGTTACATTCTAATTTTAAATTTTTACCAGAACATTGATTCTGTCATGATCTCATTTCATGACATTTAATGATGATATCTTTGTTGATGGAAGTAGCATTGTGTGGCCACATGACAATGTGAAACATCAGTTTGGAATTAAAATTTAATCAGCTGAGATAGATGACTAATTCATATAAGAATAAATAAACTAGAAGAAATAGTTTTCAAATATTTCATTAATTTAAATATAGTCAAATAATAATCCCGCTATCATAGATAAATAGTAGCATATATATATATATATATATATATATATATATATATATATATATATATATATATATATATATTATATATAGTGTGTGTGTGTAGCACTTACCTATGCCACTAGAATATATATATATATATATATATATATTGTATGCATGTGTTACACTTTTTGATATTCATATAGTTATCTTTAATTTTACCATTAGTACAATTTTCAGGAAGTATTGAACTTAAACAAGAAAATGCATAGCAACATATTTTTGATATTTTATAAGCACAATGTAATCACAAAATTACTTAAATATTGCAATCATTTCTTACAGCAAAGGTAAACTAGTTGTGATATGATTGATATATTTGATTGCAATATCTTTAACCAGTTGTTTCTCCCTGAAAACTGCACTTTACAAAAGGAAAAAAAAAAAAAAAAAAACATTTGTGGATTCTAGATATTTCTCTCTAAATAGTTATAAACTATAATGTTCAAAGTGTTCCATGATTTTGGAAGCAAAAAAAAAAAAATGCATTTTTAAGACTTGACAAAAAGTATTGACTAGAATTTGAAGTACAGAAGGTTAAAATGGCTATTGATAAGTTTTTTGTCTGTATAACTAAAACACATAGGCATATTGTTTGACAAGTAAAAGTTATTCTATTTTTTCACATTCACCACATTTATTTCAAAAAGGGTTCATTTTTATTTTTAGTACTCATATAATCTAAAACATTACATTTCAAAACTATATAAATCACATATTGCTACAGTATGATAAAATTCATGAATAACTGAAGTTAACACTATTCATTTTATTTTTTAGTAGATGAAGTATCATCTCCCTGAAAATTACATTTTATCTCCAAAAAACGGTTGTGAGTCATAGATATTTCACTTTAGATGGTTAATGACTATGATTTTTGTTCCTTGATTTTGAAAGAATTTTTTTTTAATTTTAACAAAAAGTAACTTGTAGAATTTTAAAGTATGGCAGGCTGAAACGGCAATCACAAGTTTTTTGTTTACAAAACTTAAACATATTGGTGTACTGTTAAACTAGTCAATATTACTGAAAACTGCCGACATAAGTTTCTTTAGTTTTTAAGGTGGTCTGGCTGGCTATATATTATGCAATACAGGCACCAATGAATTTGGAGAGCAGAAAATTCAAACACTAGCTCCTTATTATCATTATTAAAATTGTTTGTTGAGGGAGCTAAACCCCCCCCCCAGGTTTTCAGACCGATTTGGAGTATAAGTTTATGCTAAATTGGTCCTTTAATTTGTTTCCAGTAGCATTCATGGTTGACTTCATTTGTAATCCCTACTCAACAAAAGGTGAGAGAATTCATTGATCACTCATTTTGTTTGAATTTTTAGTTGATCACCCTCAACATGACATTGTCACATGAAGGTTTCTCTTGAATGACTAATCACACCAGTTGAAAATTTGAGCTAAATACATTAAATGATTCAGTTTTTCAACTTTTCACCCCTATTAGCAAGCAAGCGCTGGTGATGCATCTAAGAAAAAGATCACGACTGAATATGAAGAGGATTGGAAAGAGCTGAAATGCCATCAGTTATTGGAAAAGTGTCAGGCTACAGTCAGTCAACAATCAAAACAATCTTAAAGGATAAACAGATTAATGGAGTATGTGAAAAGCCCTGCCCTAGTGATATCTATTGTTTTTACTAAGTATATTAGTTTAATTACTGCAATGGAAAGCCTATTGATAATTTGGTTAGATGATCAAAATTGATATATATTAAGACAAACATTTGACTACCTGATGCTAAATAAGAGCCATACGTCCCAGTTCAAACATACCAACAAATGACTTCATGAGAGGCTATACACAATTATTTTCACATACATATAAATCTTTCTAAATAAAGTTTTCAAACTCCATACTTCGAAATTTAAGAGAATAAGTCATAGTGCCTGTATTGAAATTTCACATTACTTGCTAGAAAAATGAGCTATCATATTTAACTCTCTCTGAATTGGTCTGAAGTATCCACAATTGAGGTAAATTCGCGACTGTTTTGAAGATGAATTTTCTATGGTTAAGTATTCAGCCAATCTGCTCTCTGATGGGATAATTAACAGAAAAAGATGCGAAAAATACTCTCTATTTTGCCATTGTTTACAATGCGATTTCTCACCATGTGCAAAGCCCTGGTTTTGTGAATTTCCATTACTGTAAAAGAGGTGAAGCTATCCCCAAAGTAAAAGACCTAGCTAATGGGAGAAATGGATTCTAGACACATACACCTGCTCAACTAATCAAATGCCTCTCCCCTTCTTCACTCACATAGCCAGCCATTGTTCGCATTTCTGTTGTATTCATCACTCTTTTTTTTATCACATCAAACAAAAACTAAAGCATCCCTTTTCAATGAATTTTCCCATATACATTAGATTTTCTTTAATGTTTTTATTTATATCTTGAGGTGGCAATATAGAAGTTATTCTATTTGAAGAAGAATAAGAAAGATAGCATTAGGCATAAATCAAAACCAATGGCAAAGAAGTACAATATCAATGTACTAAAAGATCCCAGTATATCATACAAATTCAAACTTGAACTATCTAAGTGTTTCTTCTTAAAGCCATTCTGATGAAGTTAAAGAAATGTCTGAAGCCATTATCTATTCGATTTTTAGCCACAGCAGATGTAACCACACTCCTTATTGAACACTAGGAACCAAACTGGATGACTAATGATACTACAGCAGCTATTGGAAACAAAAAAAAAGATTAGAAAGGATCATGGCAATGCTTTCACTCAGTAAAAATTGCAAAGGCTAAAAGTGAAAAGTTAGTAAAAACAAGAAAAACAAAATAAATGAACTTGCAATCGGATAAACAATTCTTTCTTGCAATGAAAAAACTCAAAACTAAAACAATTAGTTGGGGAATAAAAGATAAAATGGGACAATCATTGAGTCATCTGTGTTAAATATTTTGTCAATCATCAGAAACCCTATAACAAACAATCTACATACAATCTTCTCATCATCACAAGCTTCTTACCGGGTAGAGGGACAGTAGAACAAATATTTGCATTCAAACAGATTATTGAAAGATCCATTAGGTTCAACAAGCTCATATGTTTTATATTCATAGATTTCATAAAAAATTGAACTCAGCTTATGATGACTCCCTAGCAGTTGTAAAAACTGATCTTGGCTTCAAACAAGATGTTTTATCTTTAATTCTTTTCAATATTGCATTATCAGCGGTCATCCTTCAAATTAAAGAAGAAAGCAATACTGGATATTTGATTGGAGGGCAGATTCTTTCAAGTTTAGCTTATGCTAATGATATTGCGCAGATCAATCATGACATAAATAACCTTCAAAATTTTGTTGATAAGCTTGCTTTAAATTCAAGAGAGATACAACACAAGATAAATCTAAAAAAGACAGAATCAATGACAATGGATAAAAGTCAACCAAAAATTAACATTAACATCTATGGAAAACCAATTGAACAAATAACTGAATTTTTCATACCTCAGACACAAACTATTAGCTTTCAATGACCATGAAATAGTAGTAAAATACAGAATTAGTTTAGGTTGGGCTGCATTCCATAAAACAAAACTCTCCCACTTCTCTTTGATAAGGTGAAAAACAAGTCAATTAAACTATTTAGACACCTTAAACAATCAAAAAAAGGAATTGCAAAACTATGTCAGTAAGGTTTTGTACCAGGCCAAAGCAAATAAGAAAAAACAAAACACAGATGGCGTGACAACATATTCCTCTGGTCAAAATGTAAGAACTGGACCCAGATAAAAAAATTCATGCTCAAGATTGTAAAATTTGGAAGAGAATAAGTAATGGAAATTCATAATCTGTTATAGGCAGAAATACAAAAAACATGATGGCAACTATTTAAAGACAGTTGCCAACATATCAGATCCCAGTGGAGCCTGAGAACTTCCATTAGGACTGCAAGTTTCTTAGATATCGATATAATCATTATCATGCGTTTTGCAAGTAAACCTCATTGTTAATGTTGATAAACCAGCCTTTGTTGATACATTTATACGTGTGTGTGTATCTTCTTTCAAAAGAAAAATTAAACTCCAAGCTTGTTAGAAATATTAAACATGTAATAATAAGATCTTGATTGACTCAACACAAAGCTTCTCTTTTTTATTAGGGCATTCTCAAGATCTCAACTGGAGTTTCAAAGTTAACTTTTTGATATACTTTGACAATAATAACAACATCACCTTTGGTTTTATCTACATGAAGCTTTTTAAACATACAGCCATCTTCTCAACAGATGAACAAAATAATTTTTTTTAGCTATATTAGAGGAATATTCCACTTGCTTTTCAACTTAAAATGAAAAAATACCAATAAGAAGGAATTTCTGCTTACCTCAGAACATTTCTGATCTGATTGAAAATTCTCTGGCCTCTCTCTCTCAAAATAGCTGTTAAGACAAGACAAAGAGATACTTGGCCTGTATCATTGGATGAAAAATGCTATTTCATACTAATGTAATATGCCATGATTATCTCCAAAGGGTGCGATGTAAATTTTTCCAAATACACAAACATGTATTTCAAGCTTTGAACATGTTAAGCACGGGTTTTATGTCTGCCCCACTTCTAACACAGAGTTGTCAGTCTAGCGGTTTTATCATTAGAGTATGCTGATATGAAAGTTTTATTCATTGACTACTGAAATGTTTTCATTTTAACAGCTGGTGAATCTACAAGTCAAATATATTTCTCAATATGTCATCATACAATAAAATTTGCAACCACTTTTTGAGTATAAAATGAACAGAATTAGGGATTTGAATTCCCAATTTGAATGATGAACGAGTATTCTTCATATACATTTTGAAAAGTTTTCCATACTACACTTTTAAAATATTTCAGGGACAGTGACTAATTAGGTAATGGACTGAATGATAAGAGGAGAGAGATAATTTATTTGTTGCATATATCCTACTGAATCTTGGGATTGGAATAGCAAACAACCTGGAGCTATGCCTTAGCAGAAAGAAAGTGAAAAAAAGCAATCAGCAAATGATTATATGATTCAGGAGCTTAACATAAACTCCTGGTCCATAACTAAGGCCAAACAGAACTGGTAATAGGCCTAGGCCAGGTGGGAAATGTAAACTATTTATTACGTATTATTTAATCAGTGCTAAATTCATGTGATTTATACATGTACAAGTTGTTGCTACAAGTGACTGAACAGAATTAAAGAACTAGAACAATTTATATGAAACGTAATGACAGCAATCTTTTTCAAGATGGTCATCCCTTCTTCACATTTCCTCGCAGAAAGATTTTTCTCTCCAATCTTTCTTTTTGTATCTTTGATACAAGTTTGGAGCTTTTTTCTTTAAGGTATCAATTTCCCAATGAATTTTTTGGGGTAACTGATATTACCATTTTTAAAAATTGAAATTTTGAATTTATATCATCAAGAATATCTTTTATTTTTATTTTATTCAAATTAAAGTGGTTTCAATAAAATAAGATTTAAAAACCCGAACCCAGACAATCTATCCTCACCCAAATGTATGACTTTATGTACTTAAGCCAGCCCAAGTTTTTTTTTCTTTCAAAAATAACAGTTTCCCCCAAATGTAAGAAATGTCTTATTGACTGAAAGCACAAAAAATTATTTGCAAAAAGAAATTTACTATTTTCCCATTCAATGGTTATGTGAATCTTGACCTAATTCTAAAATAAATTACTTACATTCTGGCAGATGGTGCCATTTGTAAAGCAGTATTGCCAATTCAGATGAATTTTTTGCTTTGTTTTTTCAGATTTGAAGTTTCCCAATTTTTTTAATTTAACAGTTGCTGATTTAGAGGTTTGTTTTGTAATTTTCTAAATTTGGAAGGGATTTCCAATTTCAAAAAATTGAAAAGAAATACCATTGGCAACACTGTCCAAGTCAAAAGTTCTTACATGTGGGTAATGTTAAAAATTGAGTTGCAATAACTTTGCAAAGGTAAAGAGATCAAAATTGCAATGCATATGTCATCATCATCATCATCAGTCTTTTAGCGTCCGTCGTTGGACATAGACCTTCCCCAGGATTTGCCACACTTCTCTATCATGGGCGTCACGGAGCCAGTACTTCCTGAACTTGTCTAGCTCATCTCTCCATCTAACATTTTGCCGGCCTCGGTTGCGCATATGGTCTCGGGGAATCCATGTTGTGAGTCGTGATGTCCATCGATTGTCAGCCATTCTTGCAACATGGCCAGCCCACCGCCATTTGAGATTTTTTATGGATTCTATGATGTCTCTAACTCTTGTCTTTTCCCGGATGTGCTGTGCTGTTTTGTGGTCTCTCCATGTGAGGCCTAGCATTATTCTTTCATGTGCACGTTGCATGGTTCTCAGCTTACGGGTCTGTTTCTTGGTTAAGTTCCATGTTTATATAGCATCTTCAAAATCTGGCTCACCTGGCTCTCCTTCTGTCCGGGCCTATCCATAATCAAAATCATGTACATAAATGGAACTCATCTGTCTAATATATCTTTTACCTTGATTTTAGGTGTTTTTCATAGCAACTACTCAGATCATCGGCTTACAGCAGTGAGTAAATAGCGCAAACTGGAAATAAAGAATAAGCTCTAGGCAAGATTCAAATTGACATCACCTTAACCTGAAAAGCCTGCCTATGTACAGCAACTGCTCTAGAAATTGGGCTACCAGAACTTTCACAGTTCACAGAATATAAAATCTAATCCTTAAAATTATCTTTCATTTTTTTCCCCATCATCCGGCACCACATTTTTTATTGATTTTACATATAATAATCGTATTATTAGTAACAATGTTATTTTGATTTATTTTTCTAGTTTGAGCATTGTTAACCATTATAAATTTTTGACTAGTATTTTATCTGACGGAGTAGTCGCATCGAAAAGCAAATAAAATCAAGATAAATGAAATACCACTCAAAAATTGATAATGTTTGGCAATGCTTCATCCAATGAAAAAAAAGACAGGATACTTTGTCTAAGATTAACAATGAACATTACAGGATCAAACAAAAAAGAATTGTTTCAAGTAGGGATGATAAAATCAAGAAAGATGTGCCGCCATCTAACAAAACACACTGACCTCAATCAATCTATTCTTTAAGTTTTGGAAAGTTGTATATTTCTGGCACTAAAAATGATTTACAACAATGTGAGATAATATACACTGTGGATAGGGAAAGATGATATTTTTGATCACAATTGCCTTCAATTCAGCTTCTTAACTGATAGTTTTGTTGCACAGGGGCATATCTTTAGGTGTCACAGATGGCAGCATAGATTTGTTAAGTTTGACCTTCATAAGCCAATAACAATGAGTATCATACAGATATCATGATTTTTCTGAATACATCAACAAATGAGTTTTAGAATCAACAACAGAAGGGCAGAGATGCCTACATATCCCTCTGACTAAATAAGATAGAAAAATTGTTTTTGGTTTTTAAGAGAAGAAATCATCTTTGCACAAGTATATACGTAAGAGAGAAATTGAAGAATTTCTCTTTTCTCTGAAAAAAGTACAATGTTTCATTTCAATATATTCATTTAATTATTTGCATAATTTTGTTTTCACTCTTTTTCTTTTTGTAGAAGTTGTTGATTGAAATAAATATGAAAAAGATAAATAGATGAGTGTAAATAGATAATAAATATGATGTTCCTATCTCAGATATTTAATTCAATTTTATCTCAACCCTAATATTCAATTTAATATTTTTTGAATGCTTTCTATCCTTATAAATCTAAGTATATTTAAACATGGGCGTATTTTGTCATTTCTGCCCTTTTGTAGTTGATTCCACAAATGGTTTGTTTGGCTGTTGACATACTCTGAAAGAATGCCATTTTAACAATATAGCCCATCATACAACAAAACAAGGAAAGTTCCTATAGAATTGGTCATACAATTACCTTAAAATATAGTATGAAATATCTGCTTCTTCCTTTGTGATAAGTTTCCAATGTACATCTATTCAATCACGATAATCTCAAATCTTCTATATCATAATTTGCGATGTGACAGTTGCTCTGTGACATATCGAACACAAAAAAGAGGAAAGAGGTTATGTGGGTGATTATTACGATTTCCTTGTTAAGTTCAAAACAAGGACAGCATAAAAAAACTATTTTCTCAGAGATGAAACTACCATCACGATAATGACGATTTCTGCTTTCCATTGACTTGTATAATCCTAAGCACTAAACCCTACTTATATCCTTTGTTATTGAATTTGATAAAATTTTGAATATAAGTAGTCATGTTTTCTACTTTTATTTGAGAATGAAATTTTTTGAATAAATTCACAAATTTTGATCAAAGAAAATTTCAAAATTTGTGAAGAGAAAATGACGTTTTGAGGTCCCAAGACAAACACACAGCGAATTCTAATGCAGAAAAATGCTTTGAATTTTTTGTGAAATAGGTAACAGTCACTGTAATACAAACACACAGACACAAAATTGGCTGTTATTAACTAAGTTATGTTGTTAGAGCACGTGTGTTTGCTGGCCACTGGTTTGATCTAAGTTAAACTGCTGATAGATCAAGAAAAGAAGAAAGGCAAGTAAGTAAAACGAGATGAAATTGAACACAGCAGGCAGGGAGAGGGAAAGACAAGCTAGAGAGTAAGAGATGTAACAAAGATATTTGCTAAAGGTAAACAGCATAGTGTGTGCATATGTTCACTAACTAATACTAAAGCTACTGTTTCATCAGAAACTCAAATGAAAACACTGCTCTTGGTTGATTTTATGAACAAGGAAAATAATGATTTTATTTATCCAAATAATACAACCCTACATACATACAAATTGTTTTAACAATGAAATCGAAAAAGGAATACATCGAATCAGAGAATATGTACAAAATGCGAGATGCAAAAGAAATGCACAATCTATTGTGACATGAAGTTGAAGGGGGTTTTGGTCCTTGCTAGTTCCGATCATTCATCATTTGCTCAGCAGTTTCATTCTCAGCTAGTCTGTTCATCCGTCAACTTCCATGCTTCTGGCACTCAGGGGTAGGGGGAGGTCTGTGCTTTCTCCATCCAATAAATGATTGTGAAATATTTACAGGTGACAGTGATGCAGATGATAATGAAGGATGGGGCTGGGAGAAAACCTGTGGGAGGGGGAGAATGACCATTGATTTCTGGGTAGCCCATCGGCCTCACAGTCTTGTGCCAGGAATCAGTAGTGGTCTGTCAATAAATGGGATGCTGGGGCGTTATTTGCCAGTATTTGGGGATCGTGGTCTTGGGGCTACAATCATTCAACTAGTTGGGGAGTTGTTAATTTTTCCTTGGTTCACTGGCGGGGAGAGTCAGCTGTCCCGAACAGCACTTTCCACCGCCTATCGAGAAAGTCCATCAGAAAAGCCAGTCAATCCTGGACTTTTTAATGTGTACCAGATAACGATATTCATATTTATTAAATATGACATTGTTGTCTCTTACACACCCATCGATATTTTCATACACAACAGTACTTAAAATTCATACCCCTAAGTATACCGTCCAAAAAGCAGTAGGTATTTTATTGGTTTCTTTAAAAAACAAGTTTAAGGAGGCAATTAGATATTAACTGTGTCTCAATGTTCTTGTATTGATTTGTATTCCAATAAAAAATTCAATTTGTGTTCGCAAATCAATAATTGTTTAGAACAGATACATTTAAACATTATGTCGATATTTTGCAAAGGAAGGAACTTCTTGGCAAACAGGATTAGCTGCAGCTGCTGTTAAGCTATTAAGGAACAAATGAAAGCAGAAAACTGAACATTTGAAACTATTTTATTAAATCTACTCAACTGCATCTACTAACTCTTCACCTAAGTGATCATCAAAATGCTTGATGGAAACCAACCATGAGAATAAGCTGGATTCAGAGAAAGCTACTCAATCATCGAACACCCCACTTCAGTAAACCAACTAAAAGAGAAAGTAGCTGAATATAGAATGCCACAAGCTGTAGCATTTGTCAACTCAAGAAAGGCCTTTGATTCAGTGGAAATCCTCCAAGTCATTCACATATAACAAGTATAGTCCCCATATATGTCAAAGTACTGCAACATATCTACACAGCATTTCCTTCATCAGACTACATGAAACTCTGTGTCCTTTCAACAATGAAAAAGAGTGAGACAAGGTGATACCAGCTCACTCAAACTCTTCACAGCCTCAAGATGATCTTCCAAAACCCAGAATGGGAACACAAAGGAATCAGAAAAGATGGCGAATACTTAAGTAACCTCAGATTTGCTCATGGCATCATCTTCTTTGCGAAGAATCTTCACGATCTCTAAATAATGCTAGATAAACTAAATGAAGCAAGCAAGAAAGTTGGCCTCCACATGAACTTCAGCAAAACAAATGTCATTTACAACATATTGGAGACAAAGACACAACAATCGAAATAAAAAATGCTGATCTGGGGAAAGTAAACCACTACATCTACCTAGGACGGCGAAACTCAACAAAATCATCAAAAGAAGAAGAAATAAAGCAAAAAAATCACACTAGCCTGGCAAGCTTTCCACTTTCCCTCGAGTCCTAAAAAGAAGGGTTTACAACCTATATATCCGACCAATAGTCACCTATGGAGCTGAAACATGGAATCTAACCAAAAAATTGCCCATCAAACTGAGAACCATGCAACGTGCACATGAAAGAATCATGCTCAACCTCAAATGGGGAAATCATAAGACAGCACAATGTTTTTGAGAAAAAAAGCAGGAATCCAAGACATCATAGAAACAGTTAGAAAACTCAAACAGCAATGGGCTGGTCATGTAGCAAGAATGGCAGACAACTGATGGACATCATGACTTGCACAGTGGATCTCCTGAGACCATATGCGAAATTGTGGCCAGCAGAAAGTGAGATGGCATGACGAGCTAGACAAATTCAGGAAGTACGGGCTCCACAATGCCCATGATAGAGAGGTCAGGAATTTGGGGAAAAGTCTATGTCCAACGACGGATGCTAAAAGGCTGCTGCTGCTGCTGATTATTATCATTATATCTAAGGGTTAGGAGTTAGGGTTTGCCTTTTGTGATAAATAGAACGAGACAGCAACAATAAAATGAATTGTGGTGACAAGAAAGGTTTGGTTTAATCAGACAACTTTTTCGAATTAGAATGAAAATTATTGAATAATGATATTAATTTCCGTTTTGGTTCAATCAACATAATGTTTAGTTTTGGTGATCCTATTCCAAACAATTACGCCCCCCCCCCCAAAAAAACGATTTGTTTGTTATTCTTTTCAAAACGTGTGTACGTCTCCGATTTATTTTTGTCAAAACGAAAATAAATTTTGAGAATTACTTATACTTTTTAACCGCTTTTCTTCAGTCCGTTTAAAGACATTATCGTCTTGAAATATTACGCTCGACTCTCTCTACTTGTGAAGTAGCAGATATTTTTTTGCCCAATATTAGAATTTCTTTGTAAAAGGGTTTTTTTTTTCTTTCTATCGTAGGTCAAGTTATTAATGGAAGGGTTCTGTCTGTATCTTATTCAAATTATTTTCTTTGAGCAAAAAATAAACGGTAGCAAAAGTCTCATAGAAGTTGTAGAGGTAGCACGAAAGATTTGAATTAAACAAACCAAGAAAATGTTGGACGTTTTTATGCCTTAAAAGACGCCCTGTGTGCAAAACTCCAACTTGAACAACTTCAAACAAAAACATTTATTTGTTAATCGTTCTCTCACTTACCTGGATATTGAATACGAAATTAATTCTTCTTTGGAATATCTATAAGCTCATGTTCCATCCAACATTCTTGGATATTTCTAATTTTTGTCTTGAAAACAAACCAAACTTTGGAGAAGGAAAGTAGAAACGATTTCTCAAGTCACTCTCATAAAAAAAAAAGATGTCTTCCAGCGTTCTTCTTCGTTAGCAGACGATAGATCACATGACCTGACGTCACAAGGCATTAGCTTTTTTTTTTTTTTTTTTTTTTTTTCAAATCAAACATGGCATATAGTAAGTTCTTTGTAATAAATTTGTAATAACTAACACGGATACCTGGTATTGCCTCCGGAAAAATAAGTTTAAATATAACAACACACGAAACAATCTTTTGTGGAAACAGAAAAGAAATCAAACGAAGCAGTTTTGTGGTTTGACAGGGTATCTTGGTGTACAACATAAGTGCTTCTCTCATTGGGAGCCAATTTCAAAATATTTTTTTTCAAGGATCCAAAGCTAGTACAGACAATATAGAGTCAGCCATGAATAAAGAAAAAAAGACCTTGGAAAAGTCATGCTGCGGTCAGCAATCCTGAGGGATTATCTTTGTGCTTCGTAAGAATTTTTGTATGAAGATGTTCTAAGATAACACAACATTTTGCAAACAAAACAAAAAAGAAAAAGTTTTTTAGTCCTCTGGGCTCCGTTGTTTGGCAGAAAAGGCACTGTTATAATGCAAATTGACCAATGATGACCTTGGTGGTAATCACCACCCATCCTATCTTCTTTTTCTGTCCAAGTTGATCCCACATAAAAATTTACTGCCAAGAATGTAATTGTTTGGCTGAGATTTTAATACGATTTTGGTAAAAATTAGTTATCAATCATTTAATGTTAGTGTAAATAAACCAAGGTATGTTTTTCTCTTCACTCACTTTTCTGCTCTCTTTCCCTCTGTCCCTCTTAGCTTCCTTCCTTTATTCCTCTCTGTGCTCCCTTTCTTTCTATCCACTATACATGTTTTAGGTCTCTCTCTCTCTCTCTCTCTCTCTCTCTCTCTCTCTCTCTGCTGGATTTCAAATTTTCACATCTTATTCTCTCTTTGTTTTCTTTCCTTCTTTCTTTCGATCCACAAAAGCAGATGACGTTATCAGAGTGATACAATACGTTTAATGATTTAAAATTTGTACATTAAAAATTCTTCTTTAAATTACAAAACTCTAGATATCAATAATCTAAATGAAGAAAACCGTTTAATTCTAACATAAGTTATTATCTAAAACCACCGGTGTACCAATGTTGGGATGGTGGGGGGCACCCCAGGTGACACCATGATATTTTGTCAGTATGAAATCTCAACATTTACCACTATATTCAGTACTATTTTCCAGCGGTTCTAGCCAATTTTTATCTATTTTCTAGAAATTTTAGATGAATCTAGCCATTTTCAACTCTTTAAAATGGCCTTTAAAAAGCTGAGAGTACTTTTTTTTTTGGTGCTTTTAGCATTTACTGCATTTTTTTTAGTTTGATTTAGCACAAAAAAAAATTTTGAATTTGCATCAGTGGTGACATCCTGAGTTACTGCCCCGAATGACATCAACCTTAGGAAACCACTGTCTGTAACTTCTTTTGTTCTATGTTAGCTTTCCTTTGAAATTTTACTTTCATTTCAAGCGAAAGATCCATTATTACTGGTAATGTTGGGAGTGTGAACAATAAACTTGGAAATAAATGTATATATGTATAAAGTCACATTATATTTTAAATTATATGTGATGCTTGGAAAAATTTTTCGCATAGTATCATTGACATATAGATCAAACACCTCAATGAACCAACAAATAAAACTTGTTGTGTTTATAAGTTTTTAATGTTAGAAACAGCCAATATGACAAAAAAATCTGTATTTATGAAAAGTTGATGCAAAATTAAATTACTCAAAAACAGACAAAATTTGGGAAGTAATGTACCATCACATCACATATTGGATTATTTGAATAACTTACTAAATCATTTTATCATATTATGAGCAAGGATTTGAAAAAGTTTGATTCAACTTTTCCTGGAAAGCAAGAGAGATACTTGTCTAAGACTAAGACAAGCCACCATTATTTCAAAATAAGATCATTTTTAGTCTAATACAATGAAGTGTTGATGAATATTTTGATGGACGAATGCTTTTTACTTTCAATTAGATTTTTAACTGAAGGTTAATGCTCCAACTCAGATATTCCCAAAGTGTGCACCATGACTCCTAGCAAGAAAAGAAAGAACAATAGAGGAAGAAAAGTTTGGGAATGACTGCTCTAACTTATAGAAAGACAAGAAAACTTGTAGATGCAATTATGTTTTTAAATGTTTCTCTTGAGTTGAAAGAGTTTAAAGATTTGAGAGTTAATCATACGTGGCAGACAGAAAGGCATTGATCAAAAAATTCCTCCTCATTGGTAAACAAACAGTTCTCCTTGGTCTTCTCTTATCTCTCTTCCCTTATGAAATCAACCCAAGTCAAGTAAGCTTTCAAGTGTTCTCCATATAAATCAATAATCTTGCATGCGATTCTGTTGCTATAAATCTGAAATATAATAATCAAAAGCAAACCTGAATCAATTGTAAAATTCATTTTCCCCACCTTGAAGTATGTTGAAAATAGATTTATTGTTGGAGGAAAAAAAAAGTTCAAAACAGGGAAAGTATGCATCCACTCCTAGCATTCAGGGCTACAGGGCACTGCATCTTTGATTCTTTCTCCAATATATTGATATTTACTATTCCAACAAGATATGAACATCTGATAAATGCAGATGTGAGTTCGGCTCAGAGATGGAGTAGAGGACTGGAGGTACTGAATTAGCGAGGGTCATTACATTCTAAATATTTATTCTATCGGTCAGTCTTAACGTGTTGAAACTGTCAGAACCCAAAGGAAATTAAAAGTTTTGTAGTCATCCAAAGACACATAAGGAGCAAGACCAGCACCAGGGATCCATGTGCAAAGGGACACTTATATGTGTTTGAGATGATAAATCTCTCCAAATACAAATGAACACAATGGAAACTTGAATGAATTAGACAGAATCAAATTAGTCAAAACAAGAAAGTTCCCTGATGTGAGGTCAGATTATTTAGAAATATATGACTTGATTTCTTACTGCTGCAGTGAAACTAAGAGAAACAATTGATAAAGGAAATACTCATGACCAATGACAAGCTCAGTCAGGCTTAGCTCGTTCACTGAGTTAGAGGACTCACAATAGTTAGGGCCGGGATGGAAAGGTAAGTGGGATGAGGTGATATCATAAGTAAATAAATGAATCAATCAATCAATCAAATAGGTCTGGTTAGTCACTCAATAGAAACTGTCGCATGATCACTGTCTTTTCACAAAATGCCCTATTGGGAACAATCAATCAAAAAATTGGAATAAGGAGTGATCAATAAATAAGTTATTTTTCTTGACTTCTTTTGGATCCCTTAAAAGTCTGAATTTTCAAAAAAACAAAGTAGTGACCAATTTAGCATGAACTTACATTGTGTATTTATCCCTCACTGAAAATCTGTGTGGATTTTTTTTTAAGCAAAAAAATGTTTTTTCTAGACATAATAGAGATTAAATGTTGAAAAACTTCAGCCCTCTAGCTCAATGATATAATGTTTTGGTCACCTTTTCCATAAGCAGGAGCCACGATTGTGTCATTACAAATTTTCCGTCATCACAACATAGATGACGAATTCAAAACAAAATGGCAGATCCATGCCAACGGCAGGTCCACCCAATCTGGGCCCACATGTTGCTGTACATCACGGCTGATTTTGGTTTGAGTAATGCCAGTCTTGAAATATTCTTTCATTCACTCTGCCTACAACCTTTAGATCATTGATATATTGAATAACAAATTATGTTCTTTCGTGGTATTAGGAGCATTCAGTTTTAACTCATTTCATTCTAGAATATTGCTTTTTATTATATAGTGATGGAGCTGTCATACCAGCGTGCGTCTATTGTCAAAATTAGCATATTCTTTCTAATGAATTTAAACAATGAAGATGGAAAAAGATATTTTAGTTTGATAGCAGTCAAATCAAGACAGTACTTGAACACAAGCAAACCAACACAAAATATCCAAATCAAAGTAGTGTAAATCATTTGCACTAGCTTGGTTATATTAGTCACTTTGATGTGTTACTTCTGTGCATAATTTGCAACTTAGATGTGATGAAAATGTTGTTTTGGAACAAATTGTGGCAGGCAATGAAATGCAGATACTTTACAACAATTTGAAAGGTATGAGATCATGAAGCAAGTATGAAGAGCCACCACCAGCCATACATAGGGCCAGTCTTTATCCAAAAAAGACAATTCTGTATATATGGCGGGATTGGCACAGAATCCTTTCCTATGAGCTCCTTCTGGAGTACTAAATGATTGATTTGAACAATTACTGCCCCAACCCATTTAGATCTATTGAAGGCAGCAATCAACAACAAAACGTTTAGAACTGCTTAAGAGAAACGGTACGATATTCCATCAGGATAATGTTCGACTGCATGATTCTTAAGTGACCAAGTAAAAGTTACTGTACATGGGCAGGGATGTTTCCACTCATTTCCCATCTTCACCTGATATTGCACCTTCGGATTACCATTTATTCCAATTTTTATAGAAATATCTAAATGAAAACATATTAAATTCTCTTGAGGACTACAAAAGATATGGAGAGCAGTTCTTTGCCAAGAAAGACAAAAAGTTCTTGGAGGATGGAATTTGGCAGATAGATGGCAGAGGATAGGTAAAATGGTAAACAATGTTTTCTAGATGATTGAACTCTTTCTTATTATTTTTTCTGTAAACACATTGTTCCAGCCAATTCATTCTACTGCCTTCTTCAGGTGTAATATCCAAATGTGATGGTGGTAAACAGAATATTCCGATGGTAGCTATGAATATTACACCTGAAGAAGGTCATAGAGTGAATCATCCGAAAGGTCATGTTTGCAACAAAGACAGCAGCAAGAAGTTCAATTTTCAAAAAAACTCTATGAAGGTCAGTGACCCTTCTCAAAACTATAGACATTATGCTCAATGAAGCTGGGGTCAAAAATAAAAAAATATGTCTTTTTTACTTTATAAAATCAAACATACATTTTGGGTACCCAATATTTGTCACATTTGCTCTGTGATGGTGAAGTAAATATCTACTGCTTTCGTTTTATGCTGCTGAAAATGGAATTGAGAACTACAGACTTGACAGAGAAAAGCTTGCAGAAAGGTTGGGTTAATGTTTTGTTTGAAGAAGAAATCTCTTATTGATATATAGACTTCAGAGGCCAGGTCACTGTGGATGTTTTGTCACAGTGAAATGGTTAATACATTGAAATGCTTTCAAGATATCGACATAAATATTTCATGTTCGAAACAGCAACATTTGTACAGATTTGAAGAATAACAAAGCAGACAAGAATATTAATACATACTATAAAGGCAAAAAAATGACAGTTTACCATTGAGATATGAACTTACAAACTACTAAATGGCTGCAACCCATAAATATCTTTAAATATTTCTTTGCATCTAAGGATAGCATCTCCATTCGCCTTAGGTCAAAACAGAACAAAATATTTATGGCAATTTCTATGACTACAAAAGTCACTCTTCTATGTTTTTGAGAGTTGAGGTTGCAGCTAGTGCATTACATCAGACTTGTAGGGCAAAGTGGAGCTGGAAAGTTTCTTGGGTAGAGCTGTTATAGCAGATGAAAACAGGGTGGCTGAAGGACGAAGATGTTTGTGAAGTGTGTATGTACTTGGACGGGGGGGACAGCTCTGCGCCTTATGAAAATCTTCCCCTGTTTTTTAGGTATTTGAAGCCAGACTGAACTCAACCACTCAGTCAATCTACAACTTGATTTTCTAATCAAAAAGGAGGATAGACTTTGGAAGGAATATTCTATAATCTCAAGATGCTGGTATTAGTAAAACAAATTTTGTGCTGTAATCAAATCATTCCAGCCAAACATATCGCTCAACCAATCAACCAATAAACCATCTAAGTCAACAACAGATTCTTTTCTCTTTGCTCATATGTGTGTGTGTGTGTGTGTGTGTGTGTTACAAGCACAGATTATGGTGATTCAATTATGTGGGGTATGGATATTATGATTACTATGAACTTAGTCAACCGGGATAGTGTGATGGTTAAAGTCTGCTCGGATAGTGTAATGATTAGCATGTCTGCTTCACACGGAGAAAGTTCTGGTTCGATTCCCATTATGAGAGAAGAGTAGAGATGAGTGAAAGTGTCCATAGTTTCAGATGATGGTGATATCTTTATCAGCAAAATTCTCATCTGTCACAGAGAGAGAAGCAATAAAATCCCACTATTCATTGTGTAAGTAGATTCAATCAGCATAGGCTGATATCGAACCATTTTTTTTCCTCCACATGATCTACTTGTTAATCCCACTGAAAAGATTATACAGATATATTAGAATTTTCAGTTTAAGATCTGCCAGTCTTATGAAAATTCAGTTTGAATTCATTCACTTGGAAGAGTACATAGTTTCAGAGGGTGGGTAGTAGGTACTTTTATCAGTGAAATTGTTACTTTTGAGTGGAAGAGTCCAGTGTTACAGACAGAGAATCAAGAAAATCAAACTGTTCACTACATGAGGTGTTACTCAAAAGTTCCTTTAATTTGATCATTACAGAGAAATAACTTACTTTTGTTCCTAGTCCCCACTGACACCTTTGAAGTAGTTCCCTTGGGCATGTAAACTATGGTTCTAGTGTTTTGGAAAGCTTCAGCTGTGATGGTCTTGATCACGTACTGCCATTCTTTCCTGATCTCTTCAATCAAGTAAAAATGACGCCCTCTCAGTCAGAATAGGGAAACAGGACAAAGACGCAAGGGGCAAGGTCAAACAAATAGGGTGGGTGGGGAATGTTTACTATATTATTGGAGGCCAGGGACTGTCAGCACAAATTTTGTACCAATGAGTGTAATGTCCAACATGTCCGACAAAATGCATTGAATGCTACCATACAGGCGTCGTACAATATCACAATCACTATTGATAGTTCATCCACAATCTAAAATGATAGTCAGGCTCACTTTTTTAATGTTTTTTGGTGTTGTGCTCATCGTCAGTACCAAAACGGTCATTCCTTGCAATGCTTGTCCCAGAAAAATGTTCAGCTTTGAGACATGGCATTGTCACCAAAGTCTTTTTGAATGCAGGCTCTTTGCACCAGATCTGTCATTGCTGAACCATCTGAACAAGACGTTGCAAAAATAAGTGTAACTCAGCAACATGTCCATTCACGAACGCAGCTGTTGGCACACTGACGCAAAAAAGAGTCCTGCTGGCTCCAATTAGTGGCAGAAGGCCAAGCTGCATATGATTTGCTCCTACAGTTCAAATTACTGGAACTTTTAGCTTGCACCACGTATAAGTAGATGGTTGCTTTTTCACCAAATCATTTCTAGATGAAGAACAAGTGATGTTGATTCCCCTTGAAACTCAACATTTTTCTGATTTCTTTTGCTACATTTTGGAATTTTAGAGGCATAGCTGAGAAAGAGGAGTGGGAGGGCCTGATTTGAAAGTGTCCCCTGACCCCCCATAGAGGGTGTTCCCTAAAAGCTTTCGGCTGTTAATGCTTGAAAAACAGAAAGGCTGGTCTCATCAAATTTGACAGCTTTTGGAGATCATTCAAGGTCACCAGAGGTCAATTCTGGTAATTTCGAGCCTATTTTCAAAGTTGATGTGCCAGTCAGTTTGAACCTACAAAACTTAAATTTGGCATAGGGGTAAGTTTTCTCATGAAGAAAGTATTCAGCAGTGTGGAGTGAATCTCTGCGGACATTTGAAGCAACCAGATGTCACATCTGGTCATTTCTAGCTAATTATGTGAAATTGTTGGCTGCAATTCTACATCTAGGATGCTGATCATTTAAAGTTATAAGAAGTCATAATTAGCCAACTGGAGCAATTTATAGCATGTTTGCTTTTGATTGGATATGTGGTGCTGGTCTCCTAGATCATTAAATATCACCAGAGGTCAATTTTGAATTAAAGCATATTTTTTCAGACATTTTACTGTCTAGCTACTACATTCTTGGATTTAAATTGGGTTAACTTGGACAAAAAAGATGACAAGATAGATGGTGCTGACTTGCAGGATCATTGGAGGTTACCAGAGGTCAATTTTGGATTAAATTGGTTCTTTTTTTTTAGTCATATTACAGCTAGACGATGATATACCGGGAGATAAATTTAAACCTGGTGTTAACTCTGAGCAGAAAAAGATGATAAGATAGATCATACATGATTGTTGGAGGTCAGCACAAGTTGATATTGGATTAAGTAGCTTTTTTTCCAGCTCTTGTTTTGTTTGTAAAAAGTTGTGCAACCCTAAAAAACGTTTTTAGACAAAAATTCTAAAATTGAAACAAGGCACAAGGACGATCTCTCAAGATTGCTGACCTTGACTTGCCTTCTCCATCCTTTTCCCATGGTCAGCTCAATCTTGTTTTTTTTTTCATAGGTTTGGATTCCAAAACAACTTTTTGATACTGATACTTGATAGGAGAAGCGCTAATGTTGTGCATCCTGGAGCCTTTTCACAGAAAGGGACATCATCATTTGTTCTTTATTATGATTCAGAATATTTTTTCCAATACAGACATTTTTTGATGTATAAATAGTTTGTGATATTGTGTAAGAAGAAACATATAAAGGAACATATTTTTCCTCTCTTTTTTTCCCCCTCCAGCAATGTAATATATATACATGCATATATATATATATATACACACACACACACATATATATATATATATATATACACACACACACACATATATATATATATATATATATATATATATATATATATATATATATATATATATATATATATGCGTGTATATGTGCGATAATTGTTGAGAAAGTTTACTTGGAAACATATTTAATGTGAATCTGCTCTACCTACTGAGTAAACAGCACCTTCAGCAAGCAGGAGTTTGAAATAGAGCATTTAAACCATCCAAATGTTACAACTGCTTCCTGGTGGATGTGGGTTCAACTCCCACACAACGCTCATTTTCTTTATTCATCACATGGTCAGCTGTCTGACCTTTGTTAGTTCCAGTGCCAAATGCCAAACAAAGTAGTTTACCAAATAAATTGTCTCTACAATTATCACATTCTGACGGACATAAACTGTCCAATCTAATAATTATATATATATGTATATATATATATATAACAATTACTTCTTTTCCTTTCTGCTAACTTCTTGGTTTTCATTGTAGAGATATCAGGTTTGGTGACCTGGATATTCTAATTTTGAAAATTCTTTTCCATATTCCATAACTATTGTTTCTACAATCATGTTTACAGTTGCTAGTGCTATTTTTATATCTGAAAAAAATTTCTAATACTTTTGAGAAAAAAATTCCCATATTTTTGGTCAGTTTATTGAACCGTTTATGTAGTTTTGTGTAACTAAAATACATTGGGCTTACTCTCGATTCTAAATTTTCACTTAACAACAAAAAATAATACCGCAATAAAATCTTTCTATATTGAATCAGAGAGCAGACAATGGCGGCTCCGCTTGATACTGCTGTTGGAATTCAATATAATACAAAAGTGTAATTCTAATTGAACCTTTGGTCAATGAGATGTAACTGAGCGAATAAAATGTCTCACAACCAGGAAAAATAAGAGAAGGAATCATTTCATTCGTTGCTAGTTATAAATAAACAAAGACCAATGTGAAAATTGAATAGAGAAAAATCTATAATGAAAGTCTTTCCATAATGTACTGCATCTGTGATATTGTATCTAGTTTTTTATCTCTTTGTTGTTGATGAATTTCAGCCAATTCTTTTTCTTGTAAATTTACCTGGCATTCCTAGTCTCACGAAAGCTTTCCTGGTCAGTTCTCAAAAACTGAGTATGACAAAAAAAATGATAATATACTTGCCATCACATTCAATAAATTAACTACCGTAGTGTCAAAGTAAAAAAAAAAACATTGAAGATTAAATATGGTCAGAGTAAATTCTACTTATGACATGACATCACTTGCATTCTCTATTGGTAAACATCCAAAAGTGAGCAAAATATAAATCGAGTAAAAAAATCATCTAATTAATGGAGAATCTAATCTAATAATAAATCTAATTAATAAACCTGTCAAAATCAGGCCCAAAGAGGGTTAAAAAAAAAAGTTAAAAGGGATATATTTGAGTACTGTTGCCAATTTTCAAGTCCGTAGACAAAACAGTATGGTCAGGAGACCTGGAAAACACAAGCAAACACATGCACATATAAAAAAAGATACAACCCTTTCAACTATCTTAGATTGCTACTGTTGTCCAATTCACTTATATACTATATGATATAAACATTTATACTTTTTTTCAGGAACCGAAATACTCCACAAGACAAAAGCACTTGAAAACCTGTGTAATCATTGCAGACCATGCCAATGGAGCTAGAGGGCTAAAAATTCAACCATTTACTCCTATCTATAAAAGATTTTTTATTTTCATTTTCATGATTTCCCCTCACTCAAAATAGGTCTATAGTGGGGGGGGGATTCAATTTACAATGTAAGTTTATCCTAAATTGATCCCTCTTTGTGTCCAGCTGCATTTGTTCAGACTTCTTAGTGATGCAACAAGTGAGAGAATAATTTGTTGACCAGCCCTTTTTCCAATTTTTCAATTGATCATCCCCAACTAGGCATGTTGCCAGGACATTTACTATGTGACAGTTTCTATTGAGTGACTTACAGACCAGTTAAATCAGTGGCTGGGTTTAGGTTATTCATATGTTCTGACATTTATATCTATCTATCTATCTATCTTTCTATCTATCAGACTTTGCCCAGCCCTAACCATTCATAGTAGAAACATCAAGTTCTATGCCCTCTACCCTCAATGAGTAAGGAAAATGCTTTTTCTTTGTTTTTGAAAATATCCTCTACTCAATAGGTTTTAATTGATGGGTTCAGTTTACAGTGAAAGTTTATAACAATTTGGATTATGTTTTTTTTTCATTTTCTTTATTAAAAATTTTATAGATTCAAAATTCAAACCCTACTGATGGTATTTCCATCAAAGTAACTTGATTTTACCACCACCACCGCCACCACCACCACCGATGCAGCATAATTTTATCATCATCATCATCATCATCATCAGTCTCTTAACATCCGTCGTTGGACATTTCCCCAGGATTCACCACACTTTTCTATCGTGGGCATCGCAGAGCCAGTACTGTCTGAATTTGTTCAGCTCGTCTCTTTATCTAACACCCTGCTGGCCTTGGCTGCACATATGATCTCTGGGGATCCATGTCATGAGTTGCAATGACCATCGGTTGTAGGCCATTCTTGCAACATGGCCAGCCTATTGCCATTTGAGTTTTTTAATGGATTCTATGATGTCCCTGTCTCCTGTCTTCTCCCTTCTTGTATTGTACTGTCTTGTGATCTCTCCATGTGAGGTTGAGCATCATCCTCTGATATATGAGGTAAAAACCAGCATATATGGGTGGCAGCAATACATAATTTTCCCTTGAATGCAAGCGTTTTTTTTTTCTTACATTTTCTTATTTCAAGTAGAATTTGCTGATATTGGTTGAAATAAAGTTTCCAGATCAATTCATTGTGTTGCCACTCAGAGAAAATAATGATTTCAAAACTCAGACTTTTTACTTTGATCTGTCAATACAGATAAAATCTACAATTTGTTGCATGAAATAAAGATGAAACAGGTTTGGTTAGTTACTCAGTAGAAACTGTCTTTTACCAACGTATTTTGGCAGCTTGCTATGTTGGGGTTGATCAATTAAAAAGTTAGGAAAAGGGGTGATCACTGAATAAGTAACTCCTCTTTACTTTTGCTGGGCAATGATCACTGAAAAAAACTGAATTTTCAAAAAACGAGCATGAATGCTGCCAGATACAAACTAGGGGGTCAATTTAACATAAGCTTACATTGTGAATTGAAGCTCCAACTAAAAACCTATTTATGGGTGGGTGGTTTATCAAAATCCAAATGAAATGTTTTTTCTGGACAATACGGAGTAAATGTTAAGCTCTAACTTCAGTGGTGTCACCTGTATGCGATACATACACTGAAAAAATGGTACTCAAACCAACTCAAAAGGTCACTCTAATTTGTTACACCAGAATTTATTTGTTTTACCCAAATTATATCTACTAGGCAAAGGTAAATGATTGACCATTATCAGAGGCAACTGGAAGGTTCCTCTCTCTTTCATTACTTGTGGATGGGGATGGGTGTGACTCCTATCCCTGATTCATAGCTCCACTGTAATCACATAGCTTACAGAGTACTCAATCAGCTGCTGAGTATTCAGGAAAATTTTTCCTTCTGAAGAGTTTTTCACAAGAACAGAGTGTGGCACAAGGTTGGTTTAATATGTGATACTACACACGTAAACGTATGAGTAGGCTATTAGAAAAAATTCTCTTTAGTCCTTGCAATTATTGTCACTAAGACATGAGAGCGCTGGTTATGGGGTTTCAGGACAAATCTTTAGCCCCTTGGATTCGACAACACAGAGCGGCATCATGCCTAATGAGGCAAAACCCAATCAGCCGTGGTACCATATCTGCATCCATCTGGTCTTCCTATTTGTCCAAGCCCCCACAAGAACAGTGTGTGACACAAGGTCAGTTTAGTGTGAGGAAATCACACACCAAAACATATGGGCAGGATGACTCAAAAATTCTCTTTAGTTTTCGTAGCTATTGCAGCAACTGCAAGGACATAACAGCACTGGTCCTGGACTTGACTACACAGAACAGTACCAGGCCTGATGAGGCAAAGCCTTAGTTGGCCATGGCATTACATCAGCATATGCGTGGTCTTAAATGGTCATTTATACGACTCAACGTAATTAATCAAACACTGAGTAAACAATAGTAACAATTCCATTTATATCATCAAGATAGAGTCAAATGATTTGCATGAATTTAATTTCTAGCACCTTTAAAGAATTAAAGGGAATATTTTTTAATCATCCCTATGAGTTCAAATTAGAGCTGGTTTAGATCATGATAGAGTCCTTCTACTTAAAATGGTGGGGAAATTACTTTCTGAGCAAGGACGGCTACAGTCGTAGCCAGCTCAAGGGCACATTTTATTGTTCGATTCAAGTTGTACCTCAGTCCAGAAGTCTCCAGTACCAAATTTCAGCACGATCGGACAATCTATAAGACAACTTTGTTGGAAGAAACCATGAATAGATATCCTCTTGCAAAATGGGTTCTGTAAGTAGATCTTCACTTCGTTCCAATAATTACTTACTACTCACCAGATATTCTCAACAGGGGCAATATCAACCCGAAGAAGGCAAAAGTGCTGCAGGGGCGGGGCCATAAAATTCAAATGAACTTTTCTTTGAAAAAATAAGTCGGAAACTTTCATTCTATGAGTTCAGCCAAAAAAAGTGCAAGCTACCTCCACGACCGTATTTAAATGTTTATTTTCAAGATGCATACACACAAACACATATATACATGCAAAGAAACATAAGTATAGACCTCGCGAAAATCGATCTAAATATTATGATTCTGGCAGCAAAGCTTCAAGAACAAAGGTCACACTAAATAAATATGTCATTTTAGTTTCATCAAAAATTTGGGTTGGGTGAGGATGGCAATTACTTTGAAGGATTCCATGGCTCCGATATTTTGGTGGGGTGTCATAGATATTTTGGAGAAACTGTACAGCTGGTCATTTTCCAAACTGACTTGAATGAAAGCCAGTAAAATTGATCTCATCTTAGTTATAACGAGAGTTTATTGCATCTGTTTTTGTCTTAAGCATATTGCACAGATTGTCTTTGTGTCTATTATTATCGGGATCTGGCTAATTCTGTCATCAGACTCCTCTAGGCACACAATGTTTACAACTGTTCTGTTCAGTGAATATTTAATTTATTTTTAGTTTGCAGATTTATCATATTCGCCAATCAAGCTGAGAAGATGTAGTTGGCCTAATGGTTAACGGCACGGAAACTGTTACAGAGCTCAATCTTCCCTGTTATTTGCCCACTGGGAAAGAAGAGATGGATTCATGCCTTTGCCAAGGGTATTAGTGCAAAGTGAACCCAAAGTATCTCAATAAGAGTTTGAACTTGGTTTCTTGATTCAATTTTCTGTGCTGCTAACCAGTAAGCCACCTGAGCCGCCTATGTATTTATGCATACAAGTACAAAATGTTGACTCGAAGGGAAGGTTTTAAAACACAAATTTTCTTTGTCTTTAGTGCAATGTGGTTATTTAATCTTGTAAACAAAAAGATTGAAAATTTAAACATTTAGATACTGTGTACAGTTTTAGGAAGAGTTATTGACATTCAAAGAGTCTTTCAAGGAGGAGTTCAGTCATCTGAAAAACTCTTTGAATTTAAACATTCAATCGATTTCTTTAACACGGCGATTCTCAAACTACACACCATAACTATCTCCCTGTTGTGCAATATAAATTCTTTCAAGTTCAAAATCATGTATTTTGAGCCTTGAAAGTCTCCAGTAAGGGTACTTTGTTTGGCCTGATTCCATCACTGAGATGCCAATCTTGTGGTTTTAGATAAGATAAGATAAGATGTAAAGTGAGTAAAATTATGCATATATTTGTGTTTGTACTCCCTTTTACAATTAGAGTATTCAACAACCATAGCCACCAAATGTGGTAAAAGGTTTTATTCCTTTTTATATGTGTGTGTGTTTGTATGTTTGTGTTTTCTTGGCAATACCATTTTGTCTTCAGATTTGAAAATTTGCATTAGTACTTCACTAAACCACTTCTAAAAATGGTAATTTTGATTTTTTGAAAGAAAAACCTTTTTTGAACTTTATTTTGATGGGTTTTTAATAACGTCTTGATTCTCCAGAATCTAGATGTTTTTTTTAATTCTATCTTGCTACAAATGTCAAAATGTAAAATTTCCAAATATGGAAAATATATTTTAGACCCATGTAGATATTGATTGGCCTGAAAAATCACACACATATATATATATATATATATATATATATATATATATATATATATATATATATATATATATGTATATATATATATGTACTTTTTCAATTAAATGAAAATTTCCAACTTTTAAAACCTTATATATATATGTACAAATATATAAGATGGTATTGACTCATTACAAGGAATATGTTTACATATTTTTTCACTCTCAATGAGATCAAACAAATGAACACACACACACACACATATGTATATGCATACATTTGCATCAGAACATATTTGACAGTAATAAATAATAGCCATCTCCCAACAAGTCAAGCACAGACTAATAAAGATATTTTCATCTCCATTTTAGCTTTCATCTCAGCTGCAACTCTAACCAGTTATATTAAGAGAAATAATGTATTTATTGCCAAGGTTAAACTTGTGGGGCAGGGTAAATGATAATGTCAGCATTAGTCGCAGATTAACAGAACCTAGGTGATAATCAAATTATTTGTTTGTCCTCTAATTTTATTATAACCTGCTATTAGTGACAGAAATTTGGTCTAAATGGAGAACATAATAAAAACCAGTCCTAGAATTTATTATTCATGCAGTATTGAACTGCTATTCAATGCTTAGAAGCTCCATCAATATAGACTGAGGTGGATACAGAATCTATGAGATATTAAATACATGAACCACATAAAAGATAAGAGAAATATTCAAAGCAACGTTGGTTGGATCCAGGGCATGTGAAATGCAAATGATATACAATACCAGTCAGCAAGTGAGAAGCGAAAGATGTTGGTATCAGAGCAGTGATGGATTAGTTAATACTTGGGTCCTTAGTCCGTACTTTTGCAAGGCTCTTTCTGATCTTGTCTCCCTGCTCTATCCTTTATTGAATAAAATCTAGTGATGTAGAAGTAAAAGAGATGACATTGGTTGAGCCTCGATTGTGTTTGGTCTTATTTGGCATCAAATGCAAGCTATGGTTTGCAGATAACATCCACAGGGAAATTGTATGGTTTTCGGAGCTCTTCCATTTTCAAAATTTCAGACAAGAGATTGTGAATCAGTAATTGGAAAATTTAGAATTTTACAATCATTACCAAAAGCACTTGTATAAAAATAGGTATCTATAATTAAAGCTTACATTGAAAATTCCACTTGTGTTTACAGGTAAGATATCATTACTCTTGCATATATATTTCTCCAATTTAAGCATATAATTTTGTTGAAGTAATTAATTAACAACGTCTATGTCAAGTATCATAACTTGCAAAACCAACTGAAATATGTGTTATTACTATTGTTGATTACTTTTGCTATCAGTCAATATTCCTGTGGTCTGCTACTTCTGTAACTATTAGCTTTAGGATTCAGACTTTTTAGGGAAGAGTGACAAATGAATGACATTTGTAATGATATTTGAGCCCCTTTTGCTTCCATCCAAGCATAAGTACCCATTTATCCTTGCTCATTGCATTGCAAAAGTAGATGGGGAGGGAGAAGAGAAAAGATAAAAGTTATGAAGGGAATGAATGATATTAGCCAACATAACAGTCAGCCATACAAACAAGCAGAATAATAGTATTATTATATGGAGGAATACTGGCAGGGAATGAATTTTTCAAAAATTGGTTTGAAGAACGTTGAGAAGCAGGATACAGAGTTGAAATGAAGAAAAGTTAGCCATTTGGACATAGAATGAAAGATTTGATTGTTCACTGTGTATGAGATAGGCATGATCACAAAGGAGGCAAACCCTGAGCCCGAGGCCATGAAAAAGTTTCTATTCACAGATGATCAAAGCCTGACACATGAAAAGGAAGAGAAGCTTCAAGAGCATGCAACCAACTTGTATTCTATATGTCAACAACTTGTCCTTCACATCTCTAAAGTATGAGAGGAAAGTGAACATTAGCAATACTGAAATTAAAAAGAATAACAGAATACCTGGAATGAGGAACAGTTAGATCTTGAAAGATTTGTTTCTAAAGATTAGGATGAAAGCTTATAGAGGCAGGGAAAATTCAAGTTATAGATTGAATTATTTGAACTGTCAACCAAACTGTCAATGTTACATAGACAAAATCAATAACCAGAGGTGAAAGAGTTTCAGGCCAGCAACTTTCGAAGAATTGTCTCTCTGGAGAGATCGTTGATGCCCAGTAAACATTTCTGTAACAGCTTACACTTTGATTAGAGGCTATCAATCAAAACTGTCGACATTAGTTTCTTCAGTTTTTGAGTGATTCTGCTGGGCTGTTTGAGTGGCTGGCTGTGTATGTTTTATTAAAAAAAATGGATATTTAATCTGACAGAACATTTATGAATGCCTTATATCATTTGGAATTCTATTTGAAATGACCTCCCGTGGTTACGAAGAGAATGAGTCACTTGGCCTAGACTGTGTAAATAGGATAAACAATTAAAGAAAAATGGGACTGCTGCATGAATCAAACTTGCTATTGATGAGGTAGCCGCTTGAACATAGCATCGCTCTATGTATGTATGTGTGTGTCATCTGCATAGGCCACACCAATAGAGTTTGAGGGCTGAAAAATTTAATTTTTCACTCTTGTTCAGAAAAAACGATTTTCTTTCTTTAAAAAATTCCACTACAATTTTTTTTTGGTGTGGTTTCAACTTACAATGTAAATTTATGCTAAAATTTTTCACTTGTGATTTCAAAATTCAAACTATTTTGGTGATCATTGGCCAACAAAAGATGAGAGTAGTAACTTATCCATTTCCAATTTTTTTAATTGATTACCTCCAACATGGCATGCTGCCAAAAGACTTTGAAGTTTGGTATCCGCAAGTAGCAGCTTATCCATCGATTACCCCTTTTTTCTAATTTTTTAATTGATTACCTGCTGCCAAAAATCTTTGAATACATAACAGTTTCTATACAGTGACTAACCAGATCCGTTATTTCAGTTGATTTTTATCACAACTCCACTCAGGATGTCAATATCCTAAAGGCAAATGGACTATAACGTAACGTATTTGTTTGGAAGTGTGAGATGTGGAAAATTGAGTTTTCAAGGTATTTGTAGCGTAATGATTGGACTTTGTTGGTAAACTGTCCCCCTAAAATGTAAGGTGATCGAAATAGTTATAAGAAGATATATACAGATATTTAAAAATGTATATGAAACCATAATTATGTGTGCTTATGTTATGATATGTAGATGATCATGTATGTGTATGTGTGTATGCGCATGTGATGAAATAAGCATATGTATATACATGGGTATATATGTATATATATATGTGGGTATGAGTGATTCCAGTTTTGCTAGAAATGATATCTTAGTTCACAGATAAATAGGTTGAAGACACTTGACCCCTGTTGCTTATCTACAGATCCCGCAGACTCTTTGTTTGGGAAAAAAAAAAGCAGATAAGTTTTTAATAGCTTTCTTTCATCAAAAGTACACTAGTATTATATTACTGCGGCTTAGATTAGGCCTCTTTTGTGTTGGAAATGTTGATTCTGACTACACACTTTGGCGAAAGATATTCAGATCAGCAAACCGAAGACTACAGGTATTCAGCATTTTTACCTATCCTCTCTTTTCTCTTCTCTCTCAAATTTTTTGTCAAGGTCAGACACTTTTCAACTTGTTATGTTTACTAAATTTTGCATCACAAACTGTTTCCTTTCAATATCATCTGGAGGTGCACATAAAATGTGCACCGGTAACATTACACATTTGAATCCAGAGAATGCAATGAAATATATACAGAAAAAAATACAGACAAAACTAAGACCAAAAAAGCAGCAACAAATGAGCAAGAGACAGTTAAGCACAAGTGTAAAAGAGCGCAAGACAATTGAGTGAATATCATTCCATCCGTCAGATCTGTTTTTATATCACATGATAACAACATTGAAAAAGAATGTGCACAACTTTCACAAACCATCAAGGTTTCTGTAGCTGAGATGGTTAAGGCAACATCTATGAGGAATGGGCTCTTCACGTGTGAGAAGCAAGTTCAAGTCTCGTTGAAAGCTACTTCTTAATTTCCTGATTTTTGCCAGTTTGTTCAAGTAGTCCAAGTGTTGATTGATCTAGAATGTTGTCATAAAAAGCTACAATAATATCCGTACATTGCATAGATGAATTACTGTGGCTTGTGCATATACAAGAACTAATTTATCTGAGAAAAATGTCTAAGATTATCAATAAAAAAGAAGACCTTTTATCAAAAATTATCTAAAAAAATAGCACTTTAGATTTAGGCATTGTTGGTTCCAAGATGACTATAGGGATCAAAAAAAGCATATTTTGGAAGAAAACAAAAAAAAAGGTTTCTAGATGGTGCTTCCTTGTGTACTCAAGCAAATTTTTGAGGTTGTAGCCCTCTAAAATGTGACCAGAAGTGCCCTAACACACACACACACAATCATGGAGAATCTGGAACCTATTAGGATGATTGGTTGGTATAGGGGACTACAGTGATTCTATAATTATAAAAAATTTCAAAACATTCACATAGTGTCACATAGTATTACTATGTAACAGAACAAAGATGGTGGGGGAAAATGGGAATGAAAACAATGGTGGAATGATTACAGATTGAAATGTGATTACCAGCGGACTTTTGATTCAATGTTCAATCATAGTGAAAACTATTCACCACTGAGTTGTTTGCCTGGACAATAAAGGAGATTATGTTCTCCAGCTTTTGCCAAACCTCTCTGTTGTATGCATCACGGAGCCAATATTTTCTGAACCTGTCCAGTTTGTCTCCCCATCTCATATTTTGCTGGCCTTGGTTCCGCACTTGATCTCTGGTGATCCAGGTTATGAGTGGTGATGTCCAATGATTGTCCACCATTCTCGCAACATGACCAACACAATGCCATCTGACTTTCCTGATAGTTTCTATGATGTCTCAGACTCCTGTTTTTTTCCCTAATATACCGTGCTCTCTTGTGATTTCCCTCCATGTATTATTGAGTCTGATTCTTTCATAAGCACGTTGTATAAATGCTGCATTGAGGTCATAGTGAATGGAGAGAGTGTAGCCTCTGAGATGTGGGAGATGCAAAGCCTGAAGTGTTGATAAGGTAAGATGATCCAGACAAGGTATGCAGAAGTGTGAGAGATTCACAAAGAATTTAGAAATGTCAGAGAAATAGAAAAGAAATCATATGTAAGAAACTCCAATTTCCAAGAGATTTCAAATGCTTAAAAGTGTTTAGTTCAGGAGATTTAGAAAAATATAGGAAAATTGAACACAGATCAAGTCAAATGTAAATGTGATATTTGGGATTTGGTTTGTGAAAATGAAAAAACAAAAACAAATGAAAGCAAGGAATATGGTTCTCAGAAAATTTGGTTCACAAAAAATATCAAGTGAATGCAATATATGTGACAAACTAGAAAGCACAGAGCAAGCGCATACCTCAACTGATGTCATTGTTGCAAAAAACTGATTGAAAATCAGTTGATGCATAATTCCAATGCAGGGGTGGTAACAGTAAAAATTGCGTGATCAGGCCCAAAATTCAATCACTCTTCCCTTATCCCATGGTTCACTCTTCCATAGAATGTCATTGATATTCATTCAGAACCTTTGTAGATAACATTTGGACAAACCTGAATGAAAACATAAATCTACCAAAAAGAAGCCTGGCTCCTTTGGGGTCAAACTCCACGCCATCTAATCTAACTGAAGATGAATGATGAATGAAAGCTTACGGAAAAATATATTTTTTAGAAAAAATATATTTATCTATTAGAATAAAGTTTGTAATATAAATTTTCATTGATATGAAAGACTTATCAGTTTGGCTCAGTTGATAAGAGCTACCTACCAATCAAGTGGTCATGATTTCAAACCACGGTAGGGAAATGGTAATTTTATAATTGCAATTAATTATTATAAAGGAATCAGTCCTTGTATATTTGTAACAAATATGTTAGACCCTAATCCGCATATTTGCTTTTTTAGTTCTAATCTTGTAGCTCAGAGTTTGGTAAGACTCATTTGACGATAATTCTTTTTCCTTTTATATGTAACAAGCAGAAGTACTCAGCCTTTCTAAATATCCAAATTGAATACAGTCATGAGTTCACTCTATTTTGTATCAATTGCTCTTAAAGATGCTAAGAATCTTCACTTGGTCCAGGAATATTGATTCTATCAGAATCGTTGTTTCCAAGCAATTAAGAAAATAATTCTATTTTGCCTTTATGAAAATTTACAAAAACATAAATGAAGAAAAGTAAGTTTCTGAAGTGAAATTCTATTCTTACAATTTTAAAAATAGTTTTGCGGGAAAAAATACAATTTTTTCCAAATACTCAACTAATTTACATAATTATGGTACATGAATTCTTCAAATTCAAGATCATTTTTCTTATGTCAGTTGCACCTTTTATTCTTGTTCATATCTTCCCGAGGGCATTAGTGCAAACTGAGTGCATATTATCTCGGTCAAAGTTTAAGCTGGGCTCGTCAATTCCGTTTTCCAAGCATCTAACCACTTGGCCACAGGCACTTTCACTGATATTTTCAGATAGAGATGAATGTCTGCATAGACTTTTACATTCAGGGCATTTGCAGTTTATTCAGTGTCTTGTAAAAAGATGTGCTCCTCCGCAGTTTGGCCAGAAATAGCAATTTTGACCCTAAACTAACCTGTGCCAACTTCCAGTAACCTCAGAGGATAGCACCATCTATACCATATTCATCCTTGAGTCAAGTTACTCTCACTTAGTGATTTCCAGCCTCCAGGGTTCAGCCTTTTTGCTGGCCATAAGACATATTCACATAACCATGCAAGCAGTTGCTAATATCATATTAATAGATCCTTTCCATAATCAAGCTTAATCAATTGTACTTATAGAGCTCTATTTATACAGATAATCTCTCCTTCCTTTTCTATTTTAACTTTTTTGTGAAGTGGTTAGTCAAAAGCAAGACCCACTTTTTAGAAAGACCTTGAAATTTTGCAGAATGTTTGGGATAAAAAATTGAATTTTAACAATTGTTCTTCAAAGAATGTTAGTCTAAACATCAGACCAATAATATAAATCTATAATCAGGAAAAATAATCCAAATTAATGAATAAGATTGCACTTGATATTATGATTCAATTTGTGTTTGCCCAACAAAGAGATTAGGAGAGAATATGTTTTGGGAAAGTTAAGGAGATTTACTTGGCTGAATCTCGGAGACTAATTACATTTTACCAAAAAAAGAGTACTTCATCTCTACGGATGAACGTTATATTCAGTGGGGTTTGTGGGAATGTATGGGAACAGCACTCCCTTACTTTGTAAGTCATTTTCTAATCACTCAATAGGAATCTACAGGGACCAAAGTCTTTTGGCAGCATGCTGTGTTTGGGAGTGATCAATAAACAAATTAGAAAAAAGAGTTCAGCAATGAATAAGTTACTTCTCTTGACTTATGTTGCATGAGTAAAATGTCCAGATTTTCAGGACACAAGTATAATTGCTGCCTGACACAAACTAAGGGACCAATTTTGCATCAATTACATTGTAAATTGATCCCTACAAACCTTTGGGCAGGGACCATTGAAAAAAAAAAGTTTTTTGTAGACATAATAAGGAGTGAAAGTTCAAATTTTCAGTTGTCTATCTCCATTGGTGTGGCTTGTGACACATTTTCACTAAGCCAGCAAGCAAGAATCACTTAAATAATGGTGAAGTATATTCATTTTAAAGAAGTGCCATACCAAGAAAGCTGAAGTCTGGTGATGGATTTCAGACTTATCATCAGCTTCCTAACTGTTGTCTACTTGTGTATACTCAGATTATGACATACTAAAAACTTACATGAGTTTTTATTATGTCATTCATATATAAAAGGTGCTACCAAAAGGTTTAAGGAATATGAACAGTGCAAGCAAACTGAATATAGCTCGTATTTTTGCTGTTACCCTGTATGAGATCAATGCATAAATGTCCTTGTATATGTTTGGCCCTGGATTCATCCTGTCAACTCAAATGGAGGCTTATGTGATGCCTTTGTTCTTGGGAAGTGGGCAATTTTAGTTCTTATCCAATTGTACACATAGAGCTGCATTAAACATGACCTTTCATAATCCACCCTTGTGGGGAAGCAAATGAACACCTACACAGCTAAAGAGACTACTTCAAAGGGGACGCTGTGTACGAGTACTCCCATACACGTGTACCATACATGTTCTACACAGTACAACAGGGAGAAAAAGTAATAAGCTCTCCTGCATTACTTATTAGGAAAATGTTGAAACATGATTACTATCTAATTATGATAAAAAAATCAAATTACCACAAAATGGTTGTATTCTGATGCTTCTGTGATATTTATCCTAACTGAATAATCAAGGATTAACGAATACAAGATTGACCATTTCGAAGAGAAGGCAATTTTGAATGCATGCTAATGAACCCCACCTATCCAGGATAGACATACATTTTAAATGTCAGTCCAATACAAGATATTGGAATCAGGCCAACAATTATTATCTGACGCAACAAAGAAAATATTCCAACCAAAAATATTCTATTGTTCTTTTATTTGGCCAAGGGTTCTCAAACTTTATTCTATGATGGCACACTAAGAAATGAAGAGTATGGTTCCGAAATACGACAAGTACCATTTGAAAAATAAATGAGTTTAATTATATTAAAAATTAAATTTATGATTCAAAGGTTGTAATAAAATGGAAAAGGCCAAATTCAGAATTTCTTATTTGGTTAAACTCATATATTTTTTAAAGCACTATCTTGTTTCAGGAAATTTGACTTACAGGGCATATCAACTCTTTACTCATTATGAATAAACATTGATATTTATTAGGTTATAGGATATGAAAATTTATTATATATATATGTGTGTGTGTGTGTGTGTGTATATATATATATATATATATAGAAAGAGAGAGAGAGAGAGAGATTCTAGAAAGCTTTACAGCCTTGAATACTACACATTAAAATACTTTTTCAAAAACTTTTTTTGTGTCAACTCAGTCATCAAATTCCCAATATCAGTCAATAGAATTTATGTAATTTTCTCCAGTGTTTCTCTCTCTGTTTTGCATATACTTAATCATTATGGTACAATGAATAAATTGTCTCTTATTGAGATAATCAGTTGGTCATCATGTAACTCCTCTAGGGATTTTAAAAACAAACAGTCATAACAAGATAGACTATATCCTAATTGACGAAAGCAATACCATCAAGGACATCCAAGTCCTAAATCGAGTCAACATAGGGAATGACCACAGAATGATAAGGTGTAAAAAGTAAGAAAATACCCACAAAAAACACAAAAAAATGTTCTGCACCAAACCACAACCACTAAATATACCAAAAGAGCACACTCGATCCTTCAAACTTGAACTGAAAAACAGATTTAAAATTCTTACTGAACAAGACAACGCTAACATCAATGAACTAAACAACAAAATGACAGCATCTATGATAGAGGTTATCATTATATTTAAACCAACGAGCATACAAACCATCAATAAAATCATAGATGAAACCAGGGATCTCATGGAAAAATGCAGAAAACTCAAACCACCAACAACAATGAGAGAAAAAACTGAAGAGACCATACTAGATAGAATAATCAAGAAGAGATGAAGAGAAGGCAGAAGAAGATTCATGACAGTAGTCATCTAATCGACTCTCAAAAAAGGTTGAGGCACTAAAGCTATAAAAAAAGGCCTCAATTCAGGACAGAAGCAAATAACCAGCATACTTGAGGAAAATTGTTGACCTGACAACAGACAGTGACAGAATTGTTGAATGTGCCAAAGAATTTTTCCAAAACCTTTATTCATCCAAATGAGGACTACAAAACAATGAACAGGATATGCAAGATATGATCAATCAACTCAAGGGTTTCCCAGAAGTAACCCCGTGGGAGGTAAAACAAGCCATCAAACAAAGAAAGGCAAGTTCCCTGGACCAGACAACATCACCATTGACCTACCCAGAAAAGCAGGTAAGATCATCTCTAGGAAACTGGCCGTCCTATACAACTTGTGCTTAAAACAAAGTAAAGTCCCAGATGATTGGAACATTGCAATCATAATGCTTTTATATAAAAAATGAAACCCCAAAAATCTTAACAACTACAGCCCTACAAGCCTACTCAACTGCATATGCAAACGTTTCACAAAAATGAACATCAACCGAATCACAAAACACTAGATGAAAATCAACTATGGGAGCAAGCTGGCTTTCGAAGCAGCTATTCAGCTGAAGGAAAAAGCAGCAGAATATAAGCTACCACTCGCAGTAGCATTTATCTTCTTCAAAAAGGCCTCGGTGGAAATTTCTCAGGTCATGGAGGCCATCACTCTATAAGGTGCTTGTAGATCCAGTATATGTCAAAGTGCTGCAACATATATAGTCACAGCAACTCCTTTATCAGGTTACATAAAGACTCGGACCCCTTTCAGCTCTAAGAAGGGGTAAGACAAGGTGATATCAGCTCACCTAAACTCTTCACAGCCTACCTCAAGATGATCTTCAGGAGACTAGACTGGGAGAATAAAGGAATCAAAATAGACGGTGAATATCTGAACAACCTCAGATTTTCAGATGACATTGCCCTTTTTGCAGATAACCTACACAACCTCCAACTAATGCTAGATGAACTAAATGAAGAGAGCAAGAAAGTCAGACTACACATGAATTTCAGCAGGACAAAGATCATATGCAGCAATCACATCAGAAATAAGAACACTGAGATCAAAATCAAAAAACTGGAGAAAGTAGACCACTACATCTACCTCGGGCAATAAATCTCCAAAAGACCCTCAAAAGAAGAAGAAATCAAGTGGAGAATCACCCTAGGATGGCAAGCTTTTGGCAGAGCAAGTGTAACATAAATAGATCTATTTTTCAAAAAATTATGGATGATTTTTTCGATAATTAGTTCTGGTACACACACAGGCTACAATCGCTGTATTAGAAAAAAAATGATGAATTAGGCGTAGGCATTTCAGTTGACAATGAAGGAAACTTGATATCAGCATTATGATATACATTTTTATCAACCCTTTTCTTCTCTTCTGTCGCTAAAAAAGTAGAAACTTCACAAAATCCTGAGAAAAGACCACAAGATTAACAACTCGCTGGCTGAAACGTGACAGACAATCAGGGCTTGAATACATGTTTGCATATTTGGAAATGTTTATGCGACACACTTGGGAGTTAGCGGCAGCACACTTTTGCTCCGTGGCCTACAGTTTGAGAACCATTCTATTGTTTTATAGCATTTTGATTTTCTCAATTAGCTTACACTTACCTCCTCTTCAGTTGGTGAGCTTTGAAAGCTTTTTGTCAGTTGTCAGGTTTCAGTAAAAAAAAATGTTTGTATCTCATGCATTGTGTTTGTGCTTTTGGTTGTGAGTTTAAGGGCTCATGATTTTCTTAAAATAACCAATATTTATCTATTCTTTCTACTTCGTGCTCATTCTATGCGCAATTTGTGGAAACAATTATGCATTTTTTAAGTTTATCTAAATTGCTGCCGGGATGAATTGAGAGAGATGTGCTGCGTAACGTTTCAGCCTCTAAATAATTTGAGATTTTCTTTATCAAATGACAAATTCTAAAAAAAGAGTTCTAAAAAAATGAAATGTTTTATAGTGCTCCAAACAAACCCTTTTTTGAATTTCTTTTTCTCTTTCCAACCACAGACTGAGCTTTTCAATCTTTTTGAACTCATGAAACCTCTGAGATTAAGCAAAACATATATATATATATATATATGTATATATTATTATAATAATAATAATAATAATGATTAATAATTAATAATTGAGTCATCCACAGGCAGCTCTTTCGTTGTATTACAACTCTTCATTGTGGCTATAGACTATCCATTATCCATCCAGTACCACCAGGTAGGATCGAAACCTTTGCTTCTGACCCAGAGGCTGGCATTTCACCCCTGCCTCACGCAGAACTGAAGGGTCAGTAAGGCTGAATTTAAGTGATATATTTACTTATGAACAATTTCCCATCCACCAGAGTACTCTATTTCAAAGTTGGAAGAGCATTGCTGTATAGCTTGTGATGAACCAGTTACCTTACTTAAAGAGTGCTCAACCCTGAACAAATGAGCATTAATCATAATGCATACACATATATATATATATATATATATATATATGTATTATTGTGTCATCCACAGACAGCACTATTTTGTTGTATTACAACTCTTTAGTGTGGCTAGACAATCCGTTATCCCATCCAGTACCATTAGGTAGGATTGAAACTTTCATTTCAGACCCAGAGGTTGATATCCTACCTTTGCGCTAGGAAACTGGATGGTCAATTAGGCTGAATTTAAGCGATATATTTATTTTAGTTTAAATTCCTCATCCACCAGAGTGCTCTATTCCTCATATATATATATATATATAAAATAATAATTATAGGGATGTATACCTAAGTACAACAAATTTCTTTTCTTTTTTTTTATGAGGAATGTTACAATCTGCTCAGCAATAAGACAGAATCATTCTGTTGTGTTCTCATCAACTCTGAAAAAAATTACTTTAATTGGACTGATACTTGTAGTCAGAGGTTCTTTACATCTCTGTCAGTGTCTCTTGTTTCTTTTGTAAATTCTTTTAGTGAATCTTTCCCAGATGTATCAATATCAATATCAATGAGTTGTACTAGTCCAGTCCTGGACTTGACTTTGTTTCTTTTCACCATAAAAAGATAAAGAATGACAAGAACAATCCTCAGCAAATTTAGGGGAGTATAAATCAGCATTACACTACAATGATTTGGAATCACAACTGCATGATTGGTAATCTTGTCTCTTACCAAATGTGCCAAATTGATGAGTTTTACATATCCACCAAAATTCATGTTAGTAATGTATGAGAGCTAATTCCATTCTATTGAATAAATACATTTATAAAACTGACACTTTTCTAACATGATTTGAAAAAAAATTATTTGGCGATTGGTTGCTGGCTTTCTCACTGAGCCAAACTGACAAGTTTTACATACCTACAAAAGTTTATTATATAGATACACAAAGGCTTATTTCAATCTGATAAATAAATACATTCATACTAAAAAAATATATACATTTATAATTTCCTATTTATCATATGTACGATGAAAAGTTACTGCAATCATCTTCAGTCAGAATAGAAGTTGGAGTGTATTTTGACCCTTCTACAGCCAAGCTGCCTGAGAAACAAAGATGAATATGTAAATAAACAAGAAGGATATTGCTATAGTTTAAAGGGTGCCAAAATTCAGCTTGCCCAGGGCACCAGGAACCCAAGGAACCAGCAATGTTCAAAAATAGTAGAATTTGATTATTGATTGAGGAAAGTTACATTGATTAGAGCAAGAGATAGAAGGTAGGGAAGAGAGAAAAGGAAGATCGTATTGCCTGCTACTCATATCTTTGAGCCATTGGATTATTTTATCCCTCTCAATCTCTAGTGCCCTCAAAATTATCTTATCATCATAGCATCAATAGAGTAGTTATCTCATAAGAGAGAGGAATGAAAACTTCTATTTCTTCTATAAAGAAAGCGATTGCTTGTGTTATTCAACCATGCCCAATACACAGCAGATGCACACATCTATGATTATGCTATATAAACACCCTCCCAACCCGGATCATATTCAAGGCAGCACAAACTGTGCAGCTGTACAGAGTCCCAAGATTTCAGCCCATCCCTCAGAGTCTCAAACATATCTCTTTTATTTTTTATAGGTAAAAAGATCTTGACTAAACTTGTTCGAGCATTTATAATTATCCTCACATAGATTATTGATCCATATAGGACTTAAATATTAAATCAAAATTCTTGATTTTATGAATATTTAAATTTTGTTTTGACTTTTTCATTTATGTATTAGCTAAATACAAAATCAGAAGAGCCCCATCAATGTTGAATTCAGTTCTGAAGATCTAATTTTTTAAAAACCATTGTTAAGAGAACATGTAAAAGAAGTCTTTCAGGTAAAATTATATTGAATCACTGATTTTGTTATAAACGTTTTTTTTGGTGAGTGGAGGCATTGACGTATGGTCGTTTGTTATTTTCCAACAATAATGTATTTGAGTCAATAGGTAGGTTTAAAGACTCAGAAAATAATCATGGTTTATATTTTTATTTCTTTCCTTTGGCCAAAAAACACTCCTATGATCCTATGATAACATAATATTTTATGCATTGGGCCCAATCAATGTCAATTTTGGCCTGGCTCCTAATCATAGATTTCACATACACATATGATTGACTTTAAGGTATAAAAGATTTTCCCATACCTTAGAAGTGCATACCAAGACCCAAATACAAAGTTGCTTGTTGAAAAAACACTCTTTCAAATGCCCACAACATTACATCTGCCCCAATAGAGAAATTTGAATCTGAATGAATGATTGATGGTCAAGATGAGATAGTATTCATCAAAGGGTCTCAAAGTAACAGCACACAATGAGATGTAGGTCTTCAATGATCTTCAATAAACAAATATTTCCAAAAGAGACAATCAGTAGAGAGTTGGCAAACCATTGTGACATAAAAGAAATCTTCGAATTCTACTAAAATCATCAAGATTGCCAAGTTCATTGAACCAATCAAATGAGTTATTTTGATCATTTCAACAACCCAGTCTCCCTTTCATCTTGTTCCATCTCACCAAATGTATTTGCAGCAAACAATAAAGATAAAGGGTAAGGGCAGGCAGATGGTCAGGGTTAAAGGGTTTGGAGTTAGGGCTGGTAGGTAGTAAGTTTTGAAAGAGGAGCAGGTATCAGCAGCAACCTTTGCCAAATAGAACTCTCAAAGGTGAGGATGGAATGTCCAGTCATTTGGAACCATCCTAGAGTTGAGCCAAAAAGTTACTGTTGTATTTTTTTCTCTTCACTTTTGGTCAGTTTGGTTTATGGATTTCTGGCGTGTTTGATTTTCCATTTGTTTTTCCATTGTTTTTGTTTGATTTTATCTCCAAAAACACAAAGTTACTTGGGATTTCCTGAATTGAAATAGTTTTTTACACCATCATAAATTTTTTTCTCAAATCTCTATTTTTACCAAACTGATCATTGAAAATGATAGAACAAATAAAAAAAGGCCTGTCCAAAACAGAAATAAATATGGCTCACACTGGGGAAACAACAGAAGAGAACCGAAGAAGAGTCATACAACATATGGTAGAAAAAAGAAATAAGTCGGTCTGGTTCGTCCTTCAATAGAAATTGTTATGCGACCAACATCTCTTTGCAGCATGCCTTGTTGGGGGTGATCAATTAAGAAATTGGAAAAAGCATGATCAATGAATAAACTACTTCTTTCTCCTTTTCTTTTGACTTTATGAATGTACATTGGTCTTTGGCAATGCTGGGTATCTCATAAAACTCATTTTTATGCACGTGAATAATTAGGTTTTTGTTTTCCGAGGATTCAAAACATTCACCCCCTGCTGGGGATTTCTCAGACTTGACAAGTGGTAAGTAAGAATATGTCAAAGAGAGTAGAATGGGAACAAAAAGAAATAGAAGAGCTGATTTCATTTGGTTGTTGTACAGGTATTAATTTACTTGTGTTGATGTACAGGTAAGAGTATTTTTTGTGCAAGAGAATTTGTATAAGTCTTATGTCTGTGTGATTGCGTGGAGGAAAACTTTGCATATTTGTGGAAGAAAGTTGGAGAAAAAATTAGAGAAGGAATTCATCAACGTACAAAAGTAAAAAATATTGTGGATGCTGTTGGTAACTCATAAATAAGATGTCAAGATGTTAGCTTACTGAGGGCCAAAGAGATTACAGTCAAGAACTCAAGAGAGCAAATGTTTCCGCCAACGTCATTGTCAGTAAAAACTGAAAAATCAGGTTACAGATCCTAGACTATGTCATGACAAGAGCTTGTAATAATTATTCATCTGAGACGTATCACCGATAGTTTGGAAAACAACAATAACGGAGTTAATTTATGACAACACTTTGATAACATCATTCCCGTATTATTACATCAGGAAAGCAAAAACATTGTCTTAGAATCTCAAAATCACAGAATGTTCACAATATTACTAGAGAATTCCTGAATCAATCAAAAATCTAAGCAATTGCTCTTCGGCCTATGGCTATTCACTCCACAAAATGTCATTGAATAGATTTAAAACTTTTGGATGTTTTGTGTTGACAAACAGACAAACAAGAATTGGTTAATACATTATGCCTTATTGAAATCTCCATATGGTGTAGGGAACATATTGTTGTTAAACTCACATTGGTCAAAGAAGATAAATTGATATTTACAAGCTTAAAGGAATGCGTGCTTGGATTTAATGAGTATAAGATTTATCTAAAAGTCAAATAAAACCTGGTGCTTTCTGCTAAACAACTAAATCTTCTAAAGACTGGTGAAAAACTAATGTGTTAGTGTTTTTCCACAATTTTGTAAATCAACCAAGCTATGTCAGAGTCGGCAATTGGTCGATTAATGAATTAAGAAAGGTCTGCTGCCCAAATATACATAATTCTATGTATGTATTTGTGAGTATTCATGCAGAATTATACCTGTACATACTTGTTTCTTCCGTACAATGTTTATACTTTTTATTATAAACAGATGTTTATTCCCATGCTGTGAACCAAGTGCATGGATTAAGTATGCATCAGTATTTATATGTGCAGTTACATGCATACCAACTGTGTAGGTGGATTCGTTCTATTTTGATCCGAACAACAAAGAACTCTTCCATATGTCAAGATAGCCAGCACCAAGAGAAGATAAGAATGCATCTAATGTGTTTCATAATATGCTTAATGCAGGGTAAACAGTCTTTAGAAAAACCAGTAAGGCAATACTGCACATTTCTTTTTTAAATATGCATATATATGAACTCACAGCAGTAGACGTGATTCTGCCAGTGCATAGTCTAACCGAACCCCTTTCGCTTGCAAAGTTGCACTGTTTGTAGAAATCTCTCTTTCTCTCTCTCTACCACCTGGTTTTCTCTTCTTTTCCGTGGAAGAACTATTATGGGCGTTCATTTGATGATATTTACAGCTTGCCTGATACTGGATAAAGGAGAAGTGTTCCATGACAAACATCTAGATATATCGTATAGGAGCAGTAGCCCCACTCTCTCAAGCATCCAACTGAAGCATAATAACGCTTGTGCCCACTTGGGAAGGTTCCATTCTAAATACTTAGTTCGCACTTCACTTCTGAGTAGGTCTATTGTGCAAAATGTCATGGGGAAGCTTTTATCAACACAAGCAGAAGGTGATAATGTGCTTCCAGGACGATGGAAGGCCAAAGGAGCCAATTAAGTCTTTGATTACGTTAAACTGTCTCGAGTGCCATTCTGTGTTTCACTTTAAGTTCCTCTATGGGTTGGGACAAGTAATTTTGAAGGTTTCCTTTTCAAAAATCCCTTATTTACCCAAAATTTATTACGTAATGAAAGCCTGTAAGAAGGATTTATATTCCTCATGGTGAAAAGTAAAGATGTGGAGAAAAGTTGTGAACCCCTAAAAATATTTACAAGTTCTCTTTCACTCTATCTCTCTCTCTCTCTCTCTCTATATATATATATATATATATATGTAAAGTATCCTATTATTCAAATTAACAAGTGAACCCCATAACTTTCATTTACAAGCATTCTCTGTATATAAAGTATCGTATCATTTAATATCAACAAGTGAACCCCAAAACTTCCACTCACAAGCTCTCTTTCTATACATAAAGTATCCAATCATTTGATATTAACAAGTGAGCCCCTGAACATCCATTTACAAGCTTTCTCTCTATATATATGAAGTATCCAGTCATTAAATATCAACAAAAAAATACCTGTACCTTGCATGAGTGAACCATCTTAGTCCAAATATGTATAAGAACTGATTATCTAAAAAATTATCAAAAAAACTTGTTGAAAGTTTTTCAAGTTTAGGTTGATGGTTTCTAATATGACTAAAATAATAGCCTGCACATGTACCATGTACCAGAATGATTATCTAAAAAAATCATCTAAAATTATCTTAAAAAAATAAATCTTCTATCTAGAATTATCTAGAAGAAAAAAATCTCTTAGCTAAAATTTTTATTTGGTCAAAAATGACCATTGGACCCAAAAGTGTAATTTTTTTGAAAAAAAAAAGTTTTTAGATGGTGCCTCATGCAAATTTTTTGAGGCTTGTGACAGGGGGTGCCCAGAGGCATACAGATGCGCAGACAGACACATAAAAGAAAAAGAATCTGTGACCCATTAGGCAGGTTGGTCAGGCTATTTGTGTGGCTACGGGGCATCTTCGTCCTTTTCTAAGTACTGCCCTTTGGACCTGACACACTTATCCCAGCATCCCTTCTACTTTTCAAACAATCTGCGAAGTACTCCTTGGGGATTGCCATCAGCTACATCTTTGAAATCTCTTTAATTTTGTCCACACCTCCTTTTCAATGGAAAAAAGCCAGAAATTGCAAGGAGTTGTAATTAGTGTGGCAAAATTTAGTGATGCAATTTCATACCAAAAAGCATGGAATGAGACCCCTCCCTCAAAAAAAAATCAATCAGTCAGTGTTGACTGTACAAACTATCAAGATGGTGACTGTTCATACATGCTCAGTAAGGTCCCTTCTGATTAGTTGCAAAGTTACATTGAGGCTGTGCAACTGGTTCTATTTAAAAAGTCACAATTTTGCTGATAAAAATATCTCCTGCCAATTATTTAAAACACTGTACTGATCCACTTAAACAAGTTCAATCACTCTAATTAGCCTCAGATGAAGTAAATAAGCTGCAAACATTTATTTATCCAATTAACCACATTGAAGTAGTGAACAATCAAGTCTTGTTGTAAATGAGTACATTCAAAGAAACTGCTCAAACTCCAAAGAAACACAGGTGGATATTTTTACCAAACATCTTATGGCCTCCAGACTCAAGTATACATATATATATATATATATATATATATATATATATATATATAGATAGATAGATAGATAGATAGATAGATAGATATTTAAAACAATGGATTTTTTATCTAATATTATCCCAAAAATATCAGCATAATATTTTGGCATTGTTGGTCCAAAATGACCATAAAATCACTTGTTTAGAAAAAACACTGTTCTCATATAGTGACTGGTGGTTTGCTCATGATAATTCACTTGGTTGTAGCCCCCCAAAATGTGATCTGAAGCGCCAGAGACACACAAAGACACAGAGAGAAGAATCTGTAGACTCTTTGGCTGGTTGGTTGTATGGGGCATTCATGGGGCTATGGTAATTCAATGACAGGAGAACAAAGTTATTTTCTTTTCAGATATCAAATTTTTATCTCAATCACTATATTCTATCATATGGATAAATTATGGAATGAATAGCTCTCTGATTCTGACCAAAATGTCTCAATTGTTATATGGAGTAAAGTTTACCACACTGAGGAGCATAGTTAGAAATTTGTGGGTTTGGTTGTTTGATTTGAAACATGGAACCTAACCAAGAGACAGATCTGCAAACTGAGAACCATTCAACATGCACATGAAATTCAACGTGCACATGAAAGAATTATGCTCGTCCTCGAATGCAGAGACCACAAGAAAGCACAATATATCTGGGAGAAGACAAGTGTCAGGGACATCATAGAATCAGTTAAAAATCTCAAATGGCAGTGGGCTGGCTATGTTGCAAGAATGGCGGACAACCGATGGACATTGCTACTCACAACATGGATCCCCAGAGATCACATGTGCAACCAAGGCTGGCAGAATATTAGATGGAGAGAGGAGCTAGACAAATTCAGAAAATACTGGCTCCACAACGCCCACAATAGAGAAGTATGGCGAATCCTGAGGAAGGTCTGTGTCCAACAACGGACATTGAAAGACTGATGATGATGAATGTCAATAAAAATGCAGTAGGTGAACTATCTTTTATAAGGTTTTTGGGGGCATCCTTCATTCGGTTTTCAAATCGCCCTCTCCTACCCTCTCCTATTTCTCAGCTGCTTCTCTAATTATACTCCTTCTTTAGTTCAAAACCACTTTGAGCCAGATTATCTTTTGTAAAGAAGAACAATGTATGATGGAAAGAAAACCAATCCAATAAACAGGTCTGGTTAATGACTCAGTAGAAACCATCACGTGGCCAATGTCTTTAAGCAGCACATTATGTTAGGATTGAGCAAATAGAAAGCTGGAAAAAGGGGTAATCAATGTCTCTCACCTTTTGTTGCATCACTAAAAAGTCCATATTTTAAAAAAACAAATGAGAACACGAGCTGAACCCCCCTATGAAATTGTTCAAAGGGAAATTTCATTTAAAAAAAAACTTAATAATGAGTAAATGTTTGAATTTTCACCCCTCACGCTCCATCGGCGTGGCCTATACACATGGTATATACGTACATACATACATAGCCAGGAAAAATCACTTAAAATTTGAGGATGCCCATATTGACTATGGTGATAGATTCATTTGATTTATGGTGTCTAATCAATGCAATCTTATGTATTCTATGTATTGTGATAAATAGAATAAATACAAATCATTTATAGGATTGATGTACAAAAAGAGTAATGCTGAAATTTTCATGGAAAGCTCACAAAACAGGAAGACATTCACCGTGACAGTTGATAATCGAATAAATGTAGCATCAAAATATGAAGTCATGAAAAAAAAAAGTTCTGCTGAAGAATCAAATTGAATTCTATTTATGACATCACTGGTGTTTTCAACTGGAAAACATCTTAAATAGAGTTAAAAAAAAACATTTTGATTCTGGAGAATATAGATGTTATAAATAATAAACTATATCCATCAAATTGAAGCTGATAAAAAAGTCAAAAAAGCTTTTACCCCCCCCCCCACCCCACCCCCAAATAAAAAAAAAACATTTATAGAGGGGATCTAGTGGAGTACTGATGCCAATTTTCAACTCTGTGGACAAAACGGTATGCCCTGGAGTGCGGGAACACATTAATAAACAAACAAACACACACACACATATAAAAAGGTAAGAATCTTTTGCCACCTTTGGTATTAGAGAGCAAACAGGTGTCAGAGATATCCTGGAAGCCATTAGTGAATTTTAACGGCAATGGGTAGTTCATGTTTCAAGAATATCAGACAACCGCTGGACATTGTGACTCATCCCTCAAGGATCATATGCAAAATTCTGGCTGGCAGAAAATAAGATGCAGTGATGATTCGGACAAGTTCGGTATGTATTGACATTGTGACGCTTGAAAGTGAAAGAACTTGCCAACTCTAGAGGAGGCTTATATCCAACAATCGACATTAACAGGGTGATTGATGGTGAAGATTATGTATCCTATGATGATATTACAAATTTTACTCATATGAATAAATAGCTAAGACAGCCATTCTAAACCTTTCCTGACCTCTTCAGGAGCTCAGGTTCCAGGGCCCCTTGTCATGGTACAGCAAGAACAAATAGAGAGAAATTCATTCATACATGAATAAATACATTACTGTATACATTACAATTTATATTACAATATACATATATATATATATATATATATATATATATATATATATGTTTGTATTGTGGATGTGGACTGATCTGACAGAATGTAGATGAAAATGACAATTGGAAGGTGAAGAGAAAAACTCAAGAGCTAAACGTTAGATCTCAATATTTTTTTTTTATTCCTTGAGCGTATTTTGATAGGGGACAGCCACCTTTATCTAAAACAAGCCAAGCATCCACCGAGACAGGAGACAAACACCCTCTGATTCCGCATCTCACAGACCCACCTCATTTCAAACCAAATAGTACCCTCATTTGCACTGATACTAACACCCTCTCTGAGAAAAGGATGGCTAGCCCCGATAGAATATGCTTATGGACATAATAAAAAATTTTGGGATGTAACACCTATCTCTTGATTTTTTCTCTTTATCTTCCAAATATCATTTGCATCTACATATTTACACATATATATATATATGTATATATATTTTTAGGGAAGATTTGTTGTTAACTTTAAAAGCAAAGTACACAGCATTGATAAAAATAGAGCTATATAATTAAATAGATGATAATATGAAATATATACCAAAAACAAATCTATGTTGTACTTTATTGTAATTTTTTGATTGAGTAAAATGATCTTATATTGTTATTTTTACAGCATTTTGTTCTTTTGAAATTTTTAAGACTTATGCAGTATCCTTATTATCATGATGATAATCATAATGATGATCATAATAATAATCATAATAATGATATTCAATATACTCCTAATGATATTTTCCATGATTATAATACGAAATGAGAGAATAAATTTGATAATGATTTTATACATTAAAAAATAACAATGAATTTTAAACAATGGCTTCTATTGAAAGGAAAAAAAATGCTAACTTTATTTAACGTTCTAACTATTAACACCATAAATAGAACATCCTCATCATTTCACGTGATAAGAGCTCCTACTGCTTGTGAAACATGAAAAAAACGACAAAAAAACTAAACATTTCATGAGTTAAAAATAGTTACTTCATGCCAAAAGAACCAAATTTAATTGCAATCAGCACGAGGCAGGCATTCAGGTATGTTTTTGTGATTCTCAAGTAAATTTAAGAAAAATCTTTTTAAATTGAATTAAACTGTTGAAAGTGTTTTTTCTGTCCAGCTAAAACTTCCTTCAGAATCAATCAGCAAGTAGATTGGGAGTCTAGAAACATTGTTTTTTTAGAAGAGCTGCCAAAGTAGTCAGTTGAATAGCCTTAAATTCGATAGATACTTGTATGGAAAGAAATCATAGGTAAAAAATGCTGAGTTTGCGCTTGTTTAAATATTTATGCTTTCTACACTGGTTGTTTATATATATATATATATATATATATGGAGAGAGAGAGAGAGTTGTATCGTAAAAAGTTGAGACAGAGCAGGAGTTTCATGTATGCATGGAATTATTTATTCGTACAGAATTATTCTGAACATGTTTCGAGGCAGAGAAACTTCATCTTTAGCAGAAAAGTTTAAGACATATATATATATACATGTATCAAGAAATGGATTTTTGCGATCTGACAGAATGATTATAAATTGTGTTATATCATGTAGGAACTTATTTGAACTCGTCTCCTGTCATTATACAGTTAATGTATCACTCACCTTAAACAACGTAAGTAGAATAAACAATTAGAATAACTTTATATATAATATTTATGTAAACATATATATAGGATAACATATGTAAAAATTAGAATTGGAATTACGCAATTTATAATCATTTTATAGGATTAATTATATACTCAATTATCAAAATGAAATAACTAAGCTTTAATTCTGTGTAGAACTTGCAAAATTTTCTGGTCATAGAACGGATATTCAGCTAGTAAAAGAAAATTATAACAATGAGAAAGCTTTTGCAACTGAAGTGCATATATCTGAAGACATATTTTCAAAGATGCATGTAGTTAGAAACATGTGATCACTTTATATACTTGTAAGTCAAGACAGCATTGAAAGTGCAGATATGAGATGAAGGTAGAGAGAGAATGTCTAGAAGCGGAGAAATGAATGAAAACATAAGAAAAATATTTAGAAGGAAGATGCAATGAATTCAAGAGGAATTTTATGTAAATGCCACCGAACTTTCTCTAATGACAATGACTTCATCTGTATATATATATATATGTATATATATATATATATATATACATATATATATATATATATACCTTTGTTTAAAATTTTTTTTTTCTATGTTCTTTTGTCTTTTTTCCAATCAGGAATCTTTCTTCTAGGCAGAGTGGAGGCAATGCTTATCTCTATTAACTGTAAAATCCTTTTGCTATGACTAAGAAAATAAAATTTAAAAATGCAGCTGATAAGACCTGTCAGTCACTTTTATTCTGTTCTCAACTTCTTGGGTTTTTTTTTTTGGTTTTTTTCCTTGACAAATTCTTGTTCTCCATCTCAAATAACCGATCTGCCACAGAGAAGAAGCCTCTCGGCCCGCATTTATTATAAGATATCGTACAAATGTGACAGATTGTACTTCATGGCCTAATCTAACAAAGATAGAAAAATGGACGAGAGAATAATAAGAACTAGCTGAACCCGTGGAAATTCCACGAGTGTTGACTATTAAGATTATCTATTATCTCCTGCCTCAGCTTTTCTCTCATTCTTTGCCTGTATCTCCCTGTTCCCTCCCTTACCCCATCCAATCTTCATTGCCTGTCCATGCTTTTATCTAAATGTTATATGAACAAATCTGCTCGGTCGCTCAGTAGAAACTATCACCTGACCAATGTCTTTTGGCAGCATAGGAAAAGGGAAGCTCAATAATAGATTACTTCTCTTGCCCTTTGTTGGACAGTGATCACTATAAGGCGTCCGAATTTTTTAAAAATCAGGACCCAAACTTAAATTTAGCAAAAAACAAAATTTCAAATTGTACCTCCCCCATCACTTTTTAGATGGAAAATTTCATAAAATTAAATTAACTATTTATTCTAGGGTAAATGTTTAAAATTTCAGTCCTGTAGCTCCATTTGTACAGCCTGTGCATGCGATACATAAGCAAATAGCCAACCATCCAGCCAGATCAGCTTAAAAACTAAAGAAACATGTTACTAACTCTCTTTTTTGCCCTCTCTCTTCCTCTATTGCTATCCTCTCTCTAGTTTCCCTTTTTTTCCTGCCCTCACACTTCCTTCCATCTCATTAAACTTTTTTTGCTAGTCATAATAAGTAGTAAATTTTCAGCCCTCTACCACCTATTATGCCGCCTGTATACCTGATACATAAGTACATAGCCAACCAGCTAGTTCAAAAAGTCCAAATTATTATAAAACAAGCATGAACGCAGTCGGACACAAATCAAGGGAATAGTTTAACTCAAACTTACATTGTAAACCCCATCCTAAAAAACTTATTTCAGATCGGAATTTTTCACAAAAACAAAAAAAAAACGGATGTAATAAGGAGTGAATATTCAAATTTTCAACCCTCTTCTTCCATTGGTGCAGCCTGTACACGGCAGAATCACTTAAAAAATGGAAAAACCTATGCTGACAGTTTTTGTTAATGGTTTCCAATTGCAGGGCCGAACAAAAGACATTAAAGAACTGATAGTCAATAATTGCTGCTTTTTGGTCTACTTTCCATGCCTCAAGGCTTGATTCTTCTATCAATGCAAAACAGCCGTGATTATGAGCAATCATTGGGGATGGGGCAAACAGAACAACGCCCCTTGGATCAGGCTTCCTCACTCAGGGTGGGGTGATTTGAAATTCAGAACCTTATAGTCAATAAAGGATAATTATGTTGTACAATTGTGTTATGTAGTCCTTACCTTATGTACTCAAATGATCATATGGTCTTGATTCTTCACAAGCAAAAGGCTTGCAACTAAGATATTCCAAATATATCCTTTTTTCCCCTCACCACCCCCAGAATGATATTCTTTTGACCTATGGGTAAAATAGCAGTGGATACCCTAAATAGTTCTTAAAACCCATTTTCATCACTGGATATATATGTATTGAATCACCATAGCCCTACTAATGGCCTGCCTCACCAACCAGCCAAGTGTGCAACAGATACTTTTCTTGTTCCTTGTGTGTGTATTTGAGTGACTCCAGGTGCTCCTGTTCTCATTTTGGGGGCTATAACTTTGGAAATTTGCACAAGTACACCATTAGGAACCATCAAAACACATTCTTCATTATTTCGAAAGAACATTTTTTTGTTTTTGGTCTTGATGGTCATTATGGATCAAAAATGGTATAATCTTGTGTAAGTATTTTTTTGAATAATTTTAGATAAAAAAATCTATATTGTTTTCAATATAATTTTAGATTATTAGTTCTATTACATATACAGGCTATGGTGATTCAATAATGCAAGGTATGGATATTAAATCTTTTTCGGTCAATTCCTAGAGAGATGTATACCAACTTTCCTCCATTGTGATTCTAAGTTCAGCATTATTCAATTCTTTTAAAAATTCTATATGAATCTGCCCATTTAATGCATGAATAGTACAGGTCTGGTTAGTCATTCAAAATAAACCCTGTCTGGTGATCAATATTTTTTGGCAGCATACCTCGTTGGGAGTGATCAATTTAAAAAATTGGGAAATGAGGTGATAAATAGATAAATTATTTCTCTCACCTTCTATTGGGTCACTAAAAAGTCTCAATTTACAAAAACCAAGAGTGAATGCTACCAGACGCATAGTAAGAGACAAATTTTGCATAAAATTACATTGCAAATTGACCCCCCGCCAAGAAAAAAAAACTTATTTGGGGGTAGAATTTAGAAAAAACAAAACATTTTTTCCAGACATAATAAATAGATGTTTAAATTTACAGCACTCTAGCTCCATTGGTAGAGCTTGAATGTGCGACATATACATGCATAGCTATTCATCCAGCAAAGTAGAATCATTTAAAAACTAAAGAAATCTATGTTGACGTTTATGGTTGATGGTTTCTAATCAAAGTGTAAAACGTTCACTGAGCAACAACATTCTGTGGAGGTTTGCTGGTCTAAAACTGTCCTTCCTATCCTTATTGATTTTGTCTATGGTAAGAAATCAGTAATCCAGCGTAATGGTTTCTGGTCTATCAAGAAATCAATCATTATTGGACTTAAGCAGGGATATGCCAGTTCTTTTAGATATATTCCTTGCACAATTATTTATGCAAGCAAATCTTGGAAATTCTTCAGTAGATTTAAAGGTCAAGCAAATTATTCAGTCTTGACCACTTGAAAGGTCAATTACATGATCTCTATGCAAATGATTTGGACATTGTTTCTGGTTTTCAAATTGTTCTCCAAAATTCTTATAATTCTTTTTGTTTGAGTTTCTTGCCAGACCATGAAAAAGTTCTTGATCTCATTGAATATCAAATCACTTTAGCCTCGCAAATAGCCAGCCTGACTACACAGCCAAGTGGGCTACAGATTCTATTTGAGTGTCTACATCTATGTATCTATCTCTGTGCTCCTGGTCTCATTTTGGGGGCTACAACCTTAAAGATTTGCATGACTTCACCACTAAGCATTGTCTAAAAACCATTTTTTTTTTTCAAATGCTTTGTTGGGTCTCTATGATCATTTTGGAGCCAATAATTCCCATATTGTGCTGTTATTTTTTTGATAATCTTAGATAAAAGATCTATTTTTCAATATGATTTTAGATATTTTTTTCCTGATAATCAATTCTGGTACACACATGGGTTATGATGATTCTTTTATATGAGGTAGGGATATTCAGTATGAGGGACATCAAATCAATCATTGTGACTTGATATCTGTTGCTTAATTTACTTAATTTGGGGATCATTATGGCAATGGACAGGCTGTGTTGCATGAATGACAGACAACATATGGACATCACAACTCACAACATGGATCCTCAGAGATCACCAGTGAAACCGAAGCCAACAGAATACAAGATGGAGAGATGAACTAGACAAATTCAGAAAATACTGGCTCCTCAACGCCCATGATAGAGAAGTGTGGCAAATCCTGGGGAAAGTCTATGTCAAATGACAGATATTAAAAGACTGATGATGATGATGAATGGATGAATGAATGTAGTTGAATGTACTTGAAATAGGCTTTTTTAAAAGCAGTTAAAAGTGTCATTAAGCCAGCTCTAGTTTAGTTGGGGTTCAATCTATCATACTTATTTTCTCTTACCAACAGTCATACTTGAGGCAGTGCAAACAGAGCAGCTGCACAATGTCCAAGGATTTTAGTCCTCCCCCAACACACATCCCAAAGAATTTTCTTTTAATGTTTTTAACATACTAATATTTTTGGAGGTAAAAAAAGTAAAATGTCTTGACTACAATCATCTGAGGATTCATCAAATTTACATAGAGATAGATTATTGACACATATAGGACCTTATGTTTAATCAAACATGATTTTATGGATATTTCTTGTAATTTATTTGAAAATAGTAGTAAAATAAATGCAAAAGTAGAAGGTTCCTGAAGAAATATTATGCATTGGGCCCCATTAATGTCAAATAATAGGTTTTGTTAGTCACTCAATAGAAACAGTCACATAACCAATGCCTTTTGACAACACATCACACTGGGAGTGATCAAATGAAAAATTGGTAAGAGGATGATTACTTCTCTTGCCTTTTGTTGGGCAGTGATCATTGAAAAAGTCTGAATTTTCAAAAAACAAGCATGAATGCTGCCAGACAAATTAAGAGACCAATTTAGCATGTAAATTGAACTCCTATCCCCTCCAAAAACTTATTTTTAGGGCGAATTTTCAAAAGGCAAAAGAACTGTTTTTTCTAGGCATAATGAGGAGTGAATGTTTAAATTTTCAGCCCTCCAGCTCCATTGATGCAGTCTGTTCATGTGATACATACATACTGTGCCAGACTGATTTGAAAAATGAAGAAACCTATGCTGACCAATTTGTGACAGTTTCATTTGACAGTCTCTAAAATATTTTGAACTCTTGACCTCCATAGTTGAAACTGAGGTGAGGCCTCAGTGTGTTTGACATTTCACTGTCATCTTTGGAAGATATGATACAATGTTGTCAAAGTAATCATTATACTCTTTATGGTGTCTCTTTTAAATTTCTCTTCGAAGGAGCAAAGGCTTAAGGATGCTGTATTCAGAATCAGTTATTCTTATCATCTTAAAGTTATAAACCACTGCAATTGACATGTTTAGAAATGAAAATAATTCTACAGGGAAAATCTTAAGAGTAGAAATTGAGGTGCTTTTATTTTTTGTCATACAACAAAAATGTTGCAATACCTTGAATTGTGAAGTTTTGATTAGTGTGGGTTTTGATGTAGCATGCTCCAAGTATTGCTGTACAAATTAATGTTATTATGTAAAAGCTGAAAAAAACACATTGCATCATAAAACCTTGAACAGTACGGTTTTGCAAAGTATGGAAAATATTGGAACAAATTGACTGCATTATATTACTGATTTTGACTGTTTTTTTTCTTCATCATTACTTAGACTCAGACCTTAATTCTAAGGCAATGATTAAAAAGCATAACTGGAAATAAGCTGTGGTAAAAAAAAGCAACTGAAAGTTAGAATGAAGTTGAAATCTAGTCAAAATTAGCAATACAATACTTCATCCAATAATTTGAACAAAATCAAGTGCATTAATCAAGGTATACTCTTATATAGTTTTTATGTCCCAAACAAATTTGGTCATTGCATTGAAATGTTTTTCTAATTTCAATAATTACAGCAGTCAATAATAAATTTTCTGGATAGGAGTGTTTTTGTAAGAATACAAGTTGCTTTTTATGGAGACTTTGAATTCAAGCTTCTTTTGCTTTTTTGAATAATCATGTTTTTAAAATGATTTGTGACATGTAAGTCTGTCTGTGACTGTAAACATAAAGAAAGGAATGAGGCAATGCAAACACTCAAAATCAAAATTGACTGCTCTACTGTTTAAGTACCGTGTTCATCTGGCTGCTGTTAATAACTACAACTACTACTACTGGTGTGTCAATTTTATTTTCAACCCAAAATGAATATAAGAATTTTAGTTAATAATACCTTAACCTTCCAAATTACTGTGTAAACACACAGACATAGGACACAGCATTAGGTGTACTCTTAGCAAAGCAACTGGCATTTATTAGTATTTCATGATTACTGGAAAGTATTTTGTTTCACTAAAAACCCTGACTTTTTGTTATTTTGCTAAATACTCTGAAAAACATATGCAAACAAATATTGTCATTAAAAATGATTGCTACTTTCTTCGTTTTATGTTGCCTAAGTTTTTTCAGATTAAACAACTTCACTATCAATTAGAAACCATCAACCAAAACTGTCAACATAGGTTTCTTCAGTTTTCATGTTGGTCTAGCAAGCTCTACATATTATGCGTGTAGGCCAGAGAGCTGAAAGTTCAAAGATTCACATCTTATTATAACTAAAAAAAACATTTTTTTTTTTTTTTTGAAAAGTCCTCCCCTAAATAAGTTCAATTTGCAGTGTAATTTTATTCTAAATTAAGCCCTAGTCTGTGTCCGCTTCTTCATTAGCTTTTTCTTTTTCAATTTTTCAATTGATTATCCCTAACACAGCATGCTGCCAAGAGACTTTGGTCACGTGAGGGTTTATATTGAGTGATAAACCATACCTGAAATTAGTTGAAACCGAGAACATACAATGAAAGACCAACAATAGTTCAAGTTATTTTAAGGATAAAAAATCTAAAAATAAAGAGAATATGGAAGATAGAAAGGGAGGTGTCTGGATGGAAAAAGAAAGCAAAAGAAAGAGAAAGTCATTATTACAGAGGCAGGAAAATTGAAGATATAGAGAGCTAAAGAAAGGGAGAGAAAGAGAGAGAGATTTGTGTAATCGTGCATTATTTATCTTTTCATTCAATAATCAATTTCATGATTTGTTTATTTTTGTATTCAGTGTATTCGTTCATGGAATTAGTTTAATGAGACATTAATCAATTGGCAAGAAACACGGCCAATTGGAAATTATACAGAGAAGCTGCCGAACATGTGTAAACATGCAATTAATTCAATGATAAAAGATGATCATCATGTCCTTACAGCTTCTTGCCATCGGTAACATTAATTCTTAATTATCCACAAGGCTGAATTTAACATTGATGGGGGTCCCAATGCATAACATTTCTTGGAGGCCCTACTGTTATTGTAACCAACTATCATTTTGAAAGAAATCAAAACGCAGATGATATATTCATAATTCAGATCTGGTTAGACACTCCATAGACACTGTCACATGACCAACATCTTTTGGCAGCAATCCATGTTGAGGGTGATCAGAAAAAAATATAAATAAGGAGTGATCAATCAGTAGTTACTCCTCTCACCTTTTGTTGGATCCTTGAAATGTTTGAACTCTCAAATGTATGTGTGTACCACACATACATACTGCATGGATGGAGCTAGAGGGCTGAAATTTTGAACATTTAAACCTCTTATATCTAGAAAAAAAGTTTGTTTTTTTTTTTTTCCAAATTCCCACCCAACAGAATACTTTTAGAGAGGGAGGTTCGGTTTGCACTGTAATGTTTCGCTAAAATGAACCCTTAGCTTGTATTTTCTTGAAAATCAAGACTCTTTCAATGATCACTGCGTAACAAAAGGCTAGAGAAGTAACTTATTTATTGTTCAACCCTTTTTCCAATTTTACTTATTCAAAATGCTCAATACGGCATGCTGCCAAAAGACATCGGTCATGTGACGTTTCTATTGAGTGACTAACTGATCAGCTCCTTTGAAAATTGAAATACTTGAAGGAAAAACTAATTACCATCAATTTTCGAATAGTATTATCTTCCATCTTGGTCTTTTTTTTAGTTGCTCTCTATTGAAACTTCACTGCGGCTTTCAATCTATTTCACTGAATAATCAGCGTGAATCTGAAATAAACGATAATCTCTCAGTGAGACTCAAACTCATGCCCATCTTGCCTCAGGGAAGCCTACTTATACATACCAGCTGTTCTTACAGACTGAGCTATGAGAATTCTATGGCTTGGTAAAGAAGAAATGTAACCCTAGAACCTACTCTTCATTCTCCCCTGATCTCTCTAGGCACCATATTTGCTATTGTTTTTGTGCTAGTAGTATTAGAAGAAGATATATTATTAAAAACTATCATCCAAAACTGGCGATGTAGGTTTCTCCACTTTTCAAGTGAATCTATGTATTGTGCAAGATTTTATTAGGATATTGACAGTTATGGATAGATAAGTGAAAATTGATATGTTTTCTGATGTACGTATTTGCATGTGTTTTTGTGCACGTCATGCTATTTATACGTACAAATAGCAGAAGTCACCGTGTGGGGAATCATTGAGTCATGTGTGAAGTCAAGGAATTGATCCTTGCAAAAGATAAAAGCTGATCATTTTTCTATATTTTATTCATCTGACACCAATTCAAGCATTTCAAATTTAATGGGCAAGACCTCAAGACACTTACCTTGATTAAAAAAGATGTGATACACACAGATAGCATGTCATATTTCAAGACTCCCACTACTACTGAAAGTGTATATTTAGCAGATGTAAGTGATAGTGTGATATGATAGGTAAACAAGCAGTGAAAAATACTACCCGAGAGCTTTGACCGTGTCAGTTTTTGTTAATGGTCTCATCTGGCTGTGAGGCATACCCTACTGGTCCAAAAAAAAAGGTAAAAAGGAGAACTGGATTAAGAGAAAAAGCTAAAGAGAAGGTGTTTAACACGGATGGTTTGGAATTACTATCTTGAAACTAAAAGCTATTTGTGAAGTTAACTGAATCCTATTTGAAGAGCTAATACCATCTGTGGATGTCCATGTCTCATGTTCCCCTTTGGGAAGATCCAACATCTAAAAGAAAATCAATAAACGGTATATTTATTTGAATGAACATAGACTTTTGTTCTTCATGGAATCATCTTTCTCTTCACTGCTTTCTCACCAAATATTGTCCATGTGCATCCAGAGAGGGAACACAATTCATCTCTCCTATTCTTCCATAGACTGTCAGTGATAATAGATGCATACCAAAAGGTATGTGTCAGCTATACAACACATATGAGCCTGTACAGAAACAGATGTATATAAAATGTGCTTGCAAACTGATGCTGTAACCAGATAGGTGCTTATGCTACATTTTTCGTTTACTCTTTACTTAATGTATCTTGGACAATCATTATTATCATTATCAGTTTTTGACAAGTATCAAATACATGTAAAATTAATTGAAATATGATATCATGGTTCCTTGCTCATGTTGAAGACACAATAGACCAAAAAAAAAATTTAAGAGGACTACTAGAAATATGGGTTAATTTATAGTGAGGAAGGATTATAAGAAAGTAAGAGATAAGCCTCCAAGTCCCATCGAGAGCTGATTAAAGTTGTGGTGAAAAGCAACTGTAAAGAAATTAACATGACAGAAAATCTTAATCAAAACTTGACAAATTGAAATGGTTGACAATGCTCCATCTGATAAAAAAAATGGAGCAGAAACTAATGTTTCATGTTCCAGATATCATAATTGATTTGCATTTGGTAAAGATATGTTCTGCTAAATGCTATCTTGCATTTGTCATGAGAAATCCCTCACGTCTTATTTATCACATTTGGAAGACAAGTGACAACAGGCTGCAACAATCATCTTAACAGATGTAATTGTAATATGATATTATGGTATCTTGCTCATGTTAAAAGAGATATGGACCAAAAACAAAAAAAATGTAAGAATTCAGCCACTGCTTATGTGGCCGATTTTGTGGCTATTGATAGTGGCTATTATATTTACATAGAAAAGCAAGCGGAACAATCCTGGCATAGAGATAACTCCAATGGTAGACCTGGGTGTTGGGGACAGGGGCATGGTGGGGCAGTTGGCATGATCCTACTATTCTGAGGTGGCCCAATCCAGAGGTGAACCAGGGGCAGATATGAAGTCAATGTTCACAGCAGCAGGGCCTGGGAAGGAAGATAAGCGGGATGAGGAAATGTCCATGCATGTATATAAATCATATGTGCCTTGGACCAATTTCAACAATCCTAAATGAGCAGTTTGAAATGGGGCCTACATTTTTAATCTGGCCTGGGTCTAGTACCAGCTCTGACTGATAGATGCCTCTTTTGGCTTGGATGTTTGAAAGATGCAATCTTTCAGTCTTTGATAAGTTTCTCTTCTTTTTATCCAGTGTAAGGTAATACTAAAAGCAGCGGTTTGGAACTCTGAAAACTAAAGGGCCCCTTATATTAGGAAAATATTTGGGTCAACCTCCATTTTTAACGTTTAATTTTTAGAATGAAATCAAGGGACTACAACAATAAATAATTTTTGACCTTCAAAATCATATTTATTATAGATGAATTACATCTTTTGTAATATGGTGCTGGTCTGTGTACAATAATTATGTTTTTTTATCAGTTTCTCTGCTTCAAGATTTACAATGTGAGGTTCACTGCTGTTGGGCATTACACATAATTTGTCAGACCCTCATGGGTCCACAAACCCCAGTGATTCTCAAGCTATGTTTTCAAGAATGCATTCCAGGGAATAATGTGAATTATTAAAGTTCTGATGCTTAGATTAAAAGACACAAAAGAAAAATGATCAAATGTAGGGACAACATGATGAGAATGAACACAGAAAATTATACAAACCTGTATGTTTTAGAGATAAAAGTACTACCAATCAATGCTCTAGTGGACACTAGTGATGTTCCAAATATATAAACAGGTGAAATAAAGTTTGTACTAATAAATATGAAATGAGGAAAAGGTGCAGATGAAGATGGCATAATGACAGACCTAGGGGAATATTTCCTCTAACAAAGAATAGAAACAGCTATTTAAACAGTGCATGAGAAAGAAGGGAGGCGCCTCAGAATGTCTGTGTAGACATATTGATATCCCACTTTATAAGAAGGAAAATAATAACATCCATTGCAACTATCACCCTATTACACTATTATCTAATGTATATGTATATATATGTATAAAGAGAGGGAGAGAGAGATCTGAAAAGTGCTCTACCCAGCTGATGTCTTGGGAGAAGTACAAAAGAACAATGATAAATATACAAGTGTGTGTGTATATATATCAATGATTTAAGTAGATCTTTGTTCAGAGAAAGCGCTCGATACCATCAGTAGAGCGGTTCTCTAGAGATGGTATTGAGCACTTTCAATGAACAAAGATCTACTTGATACATATGCACAGGTTTGTTGTACCTTTATTATTGTTCTCATATATATACATACACAAAAATATGTTAAAAAAAACTCTACATTATATATATATATATATATATATATTATATATATATATATATACATATATATACATATATACTAGATGGGAATCACAACAATGCCCTTGGGAAAAAAAACTGAACATCTGACCATATAGAAATAAAACACTTTCATTACTAAATATCTCCTCACACAGAACATCCAGATGGGTAAGGTGACAAGAGCCAAAAAATTAAAAGAATAATCAAGTGCAGGTTTAAGAAATATCTAGATTGAACATAATATCTCATACTGTCGACTATTATGAACTAATTCCTATCAACAATCTGTTTCTCGAATCAATTATTAAAAGTTGTTGTCAGAAAACAAAGCCAATATAGGAATGCAGGAAGAATCAATTTATCAGCAGCTGTTTTAGTTACACCTTACATAAAAATCATTAGTAAAAAAGATTTGATTTTAGGATTTCACTTATCAAGCACACTGCTTTTTATCAATTTTCATTTTTTAATAAAATCTTTATAGAATATCATTTGTTTTTCATGTGTTGACATATTCAAAGTTTTCTTTCTCTGAAAATGACAAGTATCCCTGCTAGCAATATGATAAGTCTTATATATAATATAAATCCATATATATTATAAAGTCTCATATACGAGTGCTTCCCAAAAGTAATTTGCACCGTGGAAGCAAATCATCTGTAGTTCAGCCATCTGCCATTGAGTGTCAGTTTGCCAATGGTTGTCTGCGTGAGTGGAGGTGTTTACTTTGGTAAAATCTGGTTTACGTGTTTTGGTGGTTTTAGCAATGATTGATTCCATGGGGCAAAGAACCTGCATCAAATTCAGCTTCAAGATCGACATGAAACTCACCAGATTCTTCACGAAGCTTTTGGTGACAATGCCATGTCTTGGAACAGAACTTTTTTTCTCATCCAAATGTTTCAAGGAGGGACAAATGTCCATCAAAGACAATGGCCGCTCTGAAGTTCATTGATGGGCAAAAGACTGGGAAACATCAAAAAAGTGTGCAGGGCTATCCTGGCAGATCATTGACAAACAAGCTGTAATGTTTGTGATATAGAACTGTCATATGCGAGCATTTAACGCATTTTCTTGGATGTGCTGGCATGAGACATGTTGTTGCAAAATTTGTGCAATTATCTATAATCTGGCAGTTCGTGCCTTCCAATAACACATTGGTCATTCCCCATCCTATTTACCTGATGTTGACTCCTGCAAATCTTCCCTGTTCCCCAATTTGAAATCCAGGTGAAGGGGAATGAATTTGACTTGATTGAGGAGATCCAAAAAGAATCACAGGTGGTAATCAAGACCATCATGCTTGATACCTTTCAGGAATGCATGGAATCGTGAAAATAAATCACGGGGACAATTGCATTTATGCCCAAGGGGACCACTTCAAGCAGAAATGGGGAGCTAGGGTATGTTATTTCCTTGCCATGTTTGAATGACTGGAACTTTTGTATGATATAATCTAGAAAGTTTCCGTGATACAATATTTTTTTCAATTCGAGCATTTCAGACACTGATTGTCTATCTCCAAGAAGTGCATCTGCATATTTTTTCAGAAAAGTCAGATAGTGGAAATAGTGAATGCTCAAAATGTGTATTTAATTGTTCATAAAAGTTATAAAGATATAGCTGTACCTCACATAAATGAATCACCATAACCCATGCCTCTACCAGAACTAATTGTCTAAAAATGAACAATTTTTTGAATAAACAAAACCACTATTTTTAGATGGTGCCTAATGGTGCACTCATGCGAGTTTTCATGCTTGTAGTCATGAAATTCTGAGCATCAAGATACACACACACACACACACACACACACACACACGAGCAAAGAGAGAAGCTGTAGTCCACTTGGATGGTTGGTTGAGATACAGTAATTCAATATATTATAAATTATTTTCTTGTTTTCAAGAAAAAAAAATTAAAATTGTAAGTGATGGTATTTTTGATATAATTCTACTTTGTTTAGCTATAAAGAAAAGAAAGAGACACAATTTCATCCTATTTCAGCTTTAAATATTTTTAGCCAAACCCGATTTTCAAATCTGGGTCAATCAATGATGTCATAGATCAAATTTATATCATTTTGACTAATCAAATGACTGCAATTAGATTATCTTTGTGGGAATATTTGACAATAACACATAAACAAATTTTTCTCTTCATGAAAAGGTCAATTTCTCTTCTTTGCATTTCCATTCCACTCATTCATCATTTAGATCCACCAGATCTACAGGGACAAAATTTTTTTTATTTTCTAGTTTTAGGTCAGAATGAGAAAAGAATTTAGTGAATCAGAGTTCATGATCAATGAGTAATAAAAGAATTGAATCAAGATCCCAAATATTGACAATGCAAAGAAAACATCTATAAAGTAATATATAGAATTGCTTGAGGAAAAGATTGGAAGATATTTATAAGCATATAAATTTATATGCAAATGAATATGATTATATATACACATATACAAAGCACTGTATATTTACGCAAGTTTGACTGTGAATTCAGTCAGTATATATATATATACATACATGTATATATATATAATTTTGTAAGTCAAGTCCTTAAAAAGGCTTCATAAACATGACTTCAAGCCAAACTTGGATTTTTATCTTACAAATACTTATGTATTTCTTTATCATTGTGCACTTGAAAACACATTAATATAGATTCACATATCCGAATAAGTATTATGTACACTAGCTGCAATAACCATCATTGCCTGGGAAAATAAAGCTCTAAGAAAAATAAATGCTTTTATTGAGTTGGATTTCTCGAAAAATTTGTGTAAAACTGGTACTGAGTTGAAATAATCCACATCCATGGTTCCATACAGTGGAAGGTAAGTGAGGTTCCAGTTAAGCATTATAGTTACATTGTAAATAGAACCTTCTATAAAACCTTTTTAATTTTTTACTTAAAACTGACAAATTTTCTAAAACGTTTAAAGGTGTAATAGATTGTTTGCATATAAAATTCAAGAAAAAAATTCTGAACCTTCTCCATTTGAACTTTGTCTACTGATTACATTTTCAATGCCTCTAAACACTCAGTTTGGTTCTTCTTCAGTGATGTGCATCTCTCGACTTATATGAATACAAACATACTTTACTACTTCATCATATAGATGTATATAACCAACTGTCAACTGATTGGTTCCTCAAACTAAGAACCATGCAACATACACAGGGAAAATTATGCTGAACGTCACAAGGGGAGATCGCAAGAAAGCACATTATATTAGGAAGCAAACAAGGGTCAGAGATATCCTAGAAATCATTATGAGGACTAAAAAGCAATGGGCAGTCCACACTGCAAGAATTTTAGACAAACAATGGACACTCAATGTGGATCCTCTAAGATCATTTGCAAAATTTTGGTCAACCAAAAATAAGATGATAAAATGATTCTGACGAGTTCAAAAGGTATTGGCACCGTGAGATCCAGGAACAAGAGAACTGGTGGATCTTGTGGAAGATCTATGTCCAACAACAGGCTTTAAAAGGCTGCTGCTCCAAATGATCAAAATAATGCTGCTGCTGATGATGATGATAAATCTCAAAAACAAAAAGAAAAACACTCAGTGAAAACACCTCATCCACTTTATAAATTCCTGGACAAAAATTTTATTCATATAATCAAATATTCCTATACATAGTAAGCTAAAGACGCATACAATAATGAACTCATACTTGTATATGAAACCATATTTGTTTATGATGCGTAAACAAAAACAGATAACATTCACAATCAACCTATAAACCATAAACATTTTTCTGTGTAATAAATAGCTCATAAGCTACCGAGATCAGATCTGATATTGTCTAATCCCATAAAGGCAGGAAAACCTCCAATAAATGATCAGTAATTAATTTTTTCCCCCTTCTTTTTCATTGATTTGATGCAATCTGGATAATTTTCTGTTGGCTCAGTGGGTTTTTTGAGTTGGCTCAAAGAACAAAATGGTTGATCAATTTTGGCATAACATGCTGGCTATACTCAAAAGTGGTCTAAAAGGTTCATACATGAACACTTATTTTGCTCATTATTGTATAAACATCGTTTTTACAATCAAAGAGTTTTTCAGAGAATCAAACTCATTCTCTTTGTTATTTTTGCTGTTCACATGATGTTTTGACCATTCAATCCCACAGCCTTCCTCAGGTGTATTATTCAATTATAAAGAGGGTGGCTCTTTTTTCAAGTGGTCAGAAAACTGTAGAAAGCAATTTTTTTTTCTTGATAAACAGCATAGCTTCTAACATAGGTTGCAGATGGTTTTTAATTTTGATTTTCTTTGTTAAACAAGCACTTTCATACTATGTCGTTGTTGAACAGCAAAAGTCACATCAAGTTAATTTCCTCACAGGACAGATATACATTTAGCCGACATGTTTATATGTGTCGCCCCCTTTCAGTTTTCTTTTTCACCAACAACGTTTACCTTTTCGTAAGGCTTCAAGAGGACAGCTCGTTCCTTCTTTGCTATGTTACATGGAATATTATGAATGCACTCACTCATCAGACTCAGTAGCTCAACTCTAGTCAGGTTATAAAGAGTGGAAGAAACTGCTAAAAATAACCCAGTTGTTGTACAGAGAGAGAATTTTTTGATCCTTTATACTGTATGCCTTGGGAAGTGGAAAAACACCAACAACACTAAGACTGGAAATCGCTGGGTCAATTCTGCTTTGGTTTCTGTGGCAAATAAGTTTTTATAGAGTGTGGTTGCTAGGCCTATGTCCAAGTCTCCTTCTTTAGCCAGGCTTAAGATAGACCAATTTACAGAGCTAAAGGACTCCAATTCCCCCACAATTAGATATAAGGGTATGGTTAGGGGCATAGCTCAGGGTGGGAGGGGGTGATATCTTCAATAATTTTCATTTTATATCCACTACTAGCTTTTTGGAAGGTTTGCTCACAGACTCCAAACGATACCTTTATGGACTCTTTAGGGGTCGACAACCCCAGTTTGGAAACCATTGTACAAATAGTGGGCTTCAAGGAGTCTAGTCCCTTGAGCATCTAAACCTCCAGCTTAGCCCCTGGATAAAGTAGCTTTCTTACAATCCTCTTATGGAAAAAGTCATTTCTATACTATTCTAAGTCACTATTAGAAACCTTTAACCAAAATTGTCAACATAAATCTATTCAGTTTTTAAGGGCGGGCTGGCTGGCTATGTATGTATTGTGTATACAAGTCACACCAATTGAACTAGAGGGCTGAAAATTTTAACATTAATTCTTTATCTTGTCTAAGAGAAATTTTTTTTGCTTTTTTCAAAATCTCCCTCTCCCCTGAAATAGATTTTCAGTGAGGGTTCAATTTACAATGTATATTCTTGCTAAATTGGCCCCTTAGTTCGTATTCAGCCGTATTCATGCTTGCTTTTTGGAAATTCAGACATTTTTAGTCGTCCCTGCCAAACAGAAGGCAAGAGAAATATCTAATTTATTGATCACACTTTTTCCCAATTTTTTAACTGATCACCTCGACCACAATACCCTGTCAAAAGAGGTTCCTATTGAGTGTCTAAACAGACCTGTTATTATTTTCTTAATTGTTTTCATTCTATAAAAGAAGATCCTTTCAAATGTTGAAATTAACATAACTTACGCAAAATTTTTCTATCAAATTGAAATCAGTATTAGTATCAATTCATCAACTAACTGGTGTTTGTATATTTCTGTAGATGCCTTTTGGAGCATAGGGCCATAACCACACCATACCACCAAGCTGACAATCACAGGGTCAATGCTGCTTTGGTTCCTGTAGCAAATAGGTTTTTATGTGATGGAGCTGCTAGCCCTATGACCATCTTTCCTTAGGCTTCAGATGAACTGCCTTACAGAGCCGAAGGGCACAAAATCCCCCGCTATTCACCCATAATGGGGGAGAAGTGGATTCATGCCTTTCTCTAGGGTGTTTGTGAGAAGTGAGTGTAAGTCACCTGGATCAAAACTCAATTCATTTATTTCTGTTTTCTGTGGCTCACTCATCCACTAATTGGTATTATTGCATGTTAGTTTCTCTCATACTTAAACAACAGAATACATGAGCGTCTGAGTTTGAACTTTAAACTTTAGTCCAGTGGTTCTCAAATTGTGCTGCAAGTATTTCCCTTATGTGCAGCATAATTTTTTCTAAATACATAAACATGCGCTTTGAGCCTCAAGTGTGTCCAGTATCGAATCTCATGTTCGTCCAAATTTTGCTTTAGAGTTGGCAATCAAGTGGTTTTATCACAGAATTTTATGAGATTTCTATATTTTAAGTGGTAGATGAAAGGAAAAAAAAGGTAATGACTGTGCACATGATGTAAAATTTTCATGGAGTGAAGAGTTGGTATGCTGCATAAGTTAAATTTATTTCTTAAGGTGTCATCAGGGCTGGCCTGTGGCATAAGTAAACTAAGCAGCTACTTAAGGCCTAGTGGCTACCATAGGACCCTCAAGATGGGAGGTTTAAAGGGGTGGTGGAGAGGCTTTCAAACAAAATTCTGCTTAGGGCTCCATAAAATTTTGAGCCAGCCCTGTGTGTCATCGTAAACTGAAGTTTAACTTTTAAAGCCATGAACCACATGAAAAAGTTCTTATACACTGTGAAACTCTTTAATGAATAGAACTTGAAAAATTGTACTCTTTTGTTAATTGAATAAAAAAAAAAAAATTGCCCAAAAGTGAAAAAGAAATGCAATATGAACACTGATCTGAAGTTTTTCCCCTTGATTTTAGATTTGTGTTAGATTTAAGCTGGGAACCACTGCTATAGTCTGACAGACAACACTCTCATCCACTGAGCTCTTTATTTGGTAAAAGAATCGGCAATAGGGATTGGCTTGTGATTTTTCTTTTTTCTGTATTATCTATTAATTGCTAACATGCACATTCTAAGCTGCTGGTTGTTCCTCCTATTCTCTCACCAGTGAGGCTATTCAAGATGCTTGCTCATATACGTCTTTCCTTAACATCGATATCATATTTCTGCTCTATAACAATTTTCTCTTTCCAAGAATAACTTCATTATTGTCAATCCTTTTAGTATTGTTTTCCATTCCCCCAAGAGTTGTTAAATTCTGACAAACTGATGTCAGTGAGATGGTTGCATGTAAATTCCATCAGTTCAAGCTGTTTCTCTGGGGGTTACACACCTTGTTAAACAAGGATTCTTGTTTTTGTCATTAAATGCATGAATGACTTGAACAACAACAAGCCAAGAATCTAACAATAGTACCTCAGGGTTTGTTTGACATTTAATAGAAAAGGAGTGTACAGCCCCATGGGGGAAATTTCAGTCAAAAATTAACTCCTAATTTCATATAAGAAAATTTGAAGTTTATTACATGAATAGGGGAATAATTTCTGATCAACATTATTTCCCTTTGACTTTTAGAAGATTTAAAAAATTTTCTATTCTATTCACAAAATATCCAATTTAAAAGGAAATTCCATTCACGGAAAAGTTGTTATTATTTGGAGCAGTTTCATGCAGTTTATGAAATTTAGAGTTATCATTTACATTGTCATCATCATCATCATCAGATTACTTCAACTTTTTCAAATCATCTTGAACATTTTGGGACATACCTGTCACCACAAGATAACCATCAGATGACCACCAGATGATAATAAGATGACCTCCAGAGCAGGCATTTGGATAGAAATTTCCCTTGCATTAACTGGTAATCTTTTTCTAGTACTTCAAAATCTTAATATAAGGGCTGACCAAAGCCTTAATGAGGCCCTCTGCAGAATTTGATTTGGGGTCTCCCACCGACTTTATAAAACCCTAAAGCAAAATTTGATTTGGGGGATCCAACACCTATCATGGGACCCTACGCACAATCTTATCTGGAAACCCTCACCACCTCCATAGGCCCCTCTGTTGGACTTATCGTATCTAGAAAAAACTTTTTCTTATTTTCAGGAAATTCTTCCTTAAATATGTTTTTAGTTCCTCTTTCACAGCTACTGGCAATTTTATTTATTGCTTTCTATGACCCTCAAAAAAGCTGGTAAGATCGTCTATAAAAAACTAATTAATCTGTTCAACTTGTGTCTGAAACAGAATAAAATCCTAAGACTGGAACAAGGCCATCATGCTTCTATATAAGAAGGGAAATCCGAAAGACCTCAACAACTACAGGCCTATAAGCCTACTCAACTGCATTTATAAACTGTTCATAAAAATCATCACCAACCAGATCACTAAAACATTAGATGAAAACCAACCATGGGACCAGGCTGGATTAAGAAAAACTACTCGACCATGGACCATCTCCATTCAATAAACCTGCTGAGAGAGAAAGCAGCAGAATATAAAATACCACATGCTGTAGCATTTATAGACTCCAAGAAGGCATTTGACTGTAGGAATTCCCATGGTCATAAAGGCTATCACTCTACAAGGTGTAAACCCTGTATACATCAAAGTACTACAACATATATACAATCACACCAACTCCTTCATCAGGCTACATAAAGACTCTGAACCCTTCCAACTCCAAAAAGGATTAAGACAAGGTGATACCAGCTCACCAGAACTTTTCACAGCCTGCCTCAAGATGATCTTCCATAACCTGGACTGGGAAAATAGGGATCAAAAAAGACAGCAAATATCTAAGCAACCTCAGATTTGCAGACGACATCATCCTTTTTGCAGAGAACCTATATGAACTCCAACTAATGCTAGATGAACTAAATGAAGAAAGCAAAAGAGTTGGCCTACATATGAACTTCAGTAAAAGAAAAGTCATGTGCAATAATAAGGACATAACTGTCAAAATTGAGAATGCAAAACTGGGGAAAGTAGACCACTACATCTACTTGGGACAACAAATCTCTATGAAACCCATAAAGGAAGAAGAAATCAAGCGGAAAATCACTATTGGATGGCAAGCCTTCGGCAAAGACAGCTCAACTTTAAAAAAAAACATGATCCCAATAATCCTAAAAAGAAGAGTATGCGACCAATGCATCCTCCCAATAGTCATTTATGGAACTGAAACATGGAACCTAACCAAGAAACAAACCCGCAAACTGAGAAGTATGCAATGTGTGCATGAGAGAATCATGCTCAACCTTACATGGAGAGATCACAAGACAGCACAATATATCAGAAAGGAAACGGAGGTCCAAGACATCATAGAATCCATTAGAAAACTCAAATAGCAATGGGCTGGTCATGTTGTGAGAATGAAAAACAACCAATGGACATCACTACCCACAACATGGATCCCCCAGAGACTACATGTAAAACCGATGCCTGCAAAATACAAGATGGAAGGGTGAACCAGAGAAATTTAGAAAATACTAGCTCCACAACGCCCAAGATAGAGAAATGTGGCAGATCCTGTGGAAGGTCTATGTCCAATGACAGACGTTAAAAGACTGGTGATGATGATGAAAGAATTCATGAATATATTGAATTTCTATGAGACGATTCTCATAGAAAAGGTCTGTCCATGAAGAAACCAAACATTTGAAACAGCGTGCCAATGAGATGTTTTAAAGTATTCTGACTGATATCTTATGTAGGAGGGACTTTTTGATCTTTTGTATAAAGAAACTGCATCGATCCATGTTGGTTGGTTTTTGAACTGCACAATTTCCCCATCATCTCAGTTCACAAGTGTTTTATTTTTAATTCCTGCCAGTTGGATATCAAGTTCTTCCCTCATCTTTCTTTTTGTGTGATTTTGTTGAAGGTTTGGAATTTTAGGGTGCAACAGATGACAGGAAATTGGTAACGGCGTGATCCTAGATTCTGCTAATGAAAAGAATGGCAAAGCATTTGTGTCACAAGAATGAAAAACAATTCTTAAGAAATTTTGTAATGTTGCTAATTCAGTTTGAAAAAGGTATTGACCAGCAAAGCCACAATATCACTAATAAAAAATTAGATGAAGTAGTATGTTTGCCAAAAAACAAATCTACACATATATGTATGCATATGAATACATATATATGTATACTGATAAATCTATCTGTGTTTCAGAAGAGTTACCATGGTTCCTTAACATCTCATTTACTAATATTTTTCTTAATAGTCAACAACTCCAAAGCTGTTAATAATGTACATGAATCATCAATTTTATCAAAGGGTTTCATTAAAAAGTGTCTGAACTCAATCAAGTTAAAGAGTCTATTATTTCAAATGGTGGGTCGGAGATATTTTTGTTAGCATAATTGTTACTCTCAAGTGAAAGATTCCATTATAAGAGACAGGGAAACAAACTGAAGTAGACACTCTGTTAATTACATGGATAGATTCCAAAGAGTAAGTTTTGTAATTTTAAAGTCATTAAAAACTTGATGGGAAATTGGTGATGGATATTATGTGGCAAAATGCCGAAAAGTACTATAATGCTAATTGAGACATTTTAATGTCTTTGCAAGAATTGAATTATTGCTGTCATTGTTCAGATTACAGAGATATATATATTCATATTTATACTTATTTATTCATATATATATATACATATATATTGTTCTGAGGCATTGGCCTTTCATTGACCTGTGTACATTTTTTTTCTTTTTGGCAGATACACAGGAGTGGTGGATTTCCAACCTAGATATCAGCAAATACAATTTCCATATCATACATAGTCAACATGAGTTCCTTCAGTTTTTGAGTGATTCTGCATAGCCAGCTATGTATCGATGTATGAGTATATGTTAGGTGTACTGGTAACACCAATGGAGTTAGAGGGCTGAAATTTAAACATTTACTCTTTATTATGTCTTGAAAAAAATTGCCCCTCAAAATAAATTTTTCAGTTTACAATGTGAATTCTTGATCCCATAGTTTGTGTACAGCATTGTTCATGCTTGATTTTTTTGGAAATCAAGACTTTTTAGTCATCCAGCAAATTAAGAGAGAAGCAAATTATTCATCAATCACCCCTTTTTCAGATTTTCATTTTTTTAATTACACACAATTCAGCATGCTACCAAAAGATGTTGGTCACATGAGGGTTTCTTACAAGTTACTATCCAGATCTATTTATTAGGAATCTTATATCTTGAAGGAAGCAATCAAAAAACAGTGTTCAGAACCAGCAGTATTGTGAGGGAATGCAGGGTTGTCTGCTCTCTTGGAGAAGGAAAAAGATTTCCAAAATTAAACCAATTTCAGAGATGTTTGAAGGCCATATGGAATGAGTATTTGAACTTATACAGACGAATTTCTCTTATCAGTTCATTGTCCAATTAGAGAATTCTGATGGTACAGGTCTTGTGAGTCACCCACTAAAAATTTTCACATAACCAATATCTTTTAGCAGTATGCCGTGTTGGGAGTGATCAATGAAAAATTTACTTTTCTTGCCTTTTGTTGCATCAATGAAAAGCATAAATTTTCAAAAAACAAGCAGGCCTGAAAAAGGGACCAATTCAGCTTGAAATTACATTGTAAATTAACCCTTACCCTGCCAGAAACCTATTATCTGGTAAATTTTGAAAAAACCAAAAAGGTTTTCCTAAAAATGATAAAGAGTACATACTGAAAGAGTCAGTTGGTGATACCTGTATGCATACTACATAAATACATGCACAGCCAGCTAGACAGACCAATTTGAAAACTAAAGAAACCTATTGCATTAGATTTCATTGACAGTTTCTAATATAGATAGTGAGGGAATGCGGTTTCTTCCCCCAAGAACTGTATCCACACATTCCCACACCACAACAGTTCTCTGTGACATTCTTGGTCATGATAAGAATCAACCGGGTATTCAATAAGCAGAGCCTGTGAGAGGAATTTTAGAAGGCGGTACAAAGCTGTTTTCACCCTGAACTCATTCACATCCTCGTCCATCAGCCATCCTGTCTCCATCTGTTATAACCCTTTCACTACAAACTGAAGAAAAATACTCAGCATCACATGGAGAGATCACAAAATTGTACAGTATATTGGAGGAAAAACAGGAGTCCACAATATCATAAAATCCATAACAAAACACTAATGGCAATGGTCATGTTGTGAGAAAAGCAGACAATGATTGAACATCACAACTTACTATATAGATCCCCAGAGATCAAATGCAAAACCAAGGCTGACAGAAAATAAGATCACAAGACAAACTAGACTAATTCAGAGAGTATTGGCTCCCCAACACAAAAATTGAGTGGTTGGGGAAATCCTGGAGAAGGTCTATGTCCTATGATGGAAGATAAAAAACTGATGATGGTGATGATTTGATGGGCGACCAGCCAGCCAGCCAAAACCATTAAAAAAATGAAGAAACCTATGTTAACTTTGTTGACTGTTTTTGTTGCTAGTTTCTAATGAGAAAGTTATATTCACTGATATCTAGGTTGGAAATCAGCCACTCTTCCATGACTGCCAAAGAAAGAAAAAAGAAATCTATGTAGGCCAATGAAAGACTTATAGCTCACAACAACCAATATGTTATCTTAATACTGCCAGCAATAATACTATTCCTTGTAGAGCCTTAAAAAAAAAGTTCTATTATCCATAACTCACATTTGATCTCTGGGGATCCATGTTGTGAGACACGATGTCCATTTGTCGTCTGCCATTCTTAAGACATGGCCAACCCATTGCCATTTAAGTTTTCAAATGGATTCTACGAAGTCTCTGACTCCTGTCTTCTCCCGGATGTATTGTGCTGTCTTGAGGTCATCTTGTGGTGTGCAAATGAAATTTTTCATGGTTATAGCCACAAAATTGTGACCAGGAGCACCAAGTGACCAACACTGACAAATAAACAGACACACATACAAGCAAAGAAAGAAGACTCAGTAGCCTATTCAGCTGATTGGTCAGACAGACTATTAGTGGTACAACGGTGATTCGATTTGATGTTTTCTTATAGTCTGGTCTTTGTAAGTATGTTCAGCTTTGCTTTGTATCTCATTACTATATAAACCATGAGTAAAGAGCGAAGTTCTTAATAAAAAAAACCTTTCATCTGATTGGCGTATGGTAGTACCTATATAAACACACACACACACACACATACATACATATGTGCATATACATGTATATATTTTATAGTTCAGTTCTTGTAATGAAACTTCCATTCCAGCCTTTGTTCTTCTATTTGAGTTGATTCCGATCATTTTAGGAAGATTAGATAATTACATAATAACACTTTTCAATGAGTGCACAGATACCACATTCTGATCTTAGGCAGTGGGACAGGTGTTGATTCTTTCATCTTAGACAAAGTGCACAGATACTCCAGATCTATGAAGAACATAAATAATCTTGTGATTTCTGATGGACAATGTTCCAGTATTAATTATCATTTTGAAGAGGACATACACAAGCAAGAACAACCCTATATGCATATGTGAACAATATCAGAAAGAATAATGAATTAATTTTATCTTTTCAGTTATTTGGCTGTTTGCAAGTGGTGTTTGTTGCTAGCCTTTTCTTATTGGCTCTGGTTTCTACAATTTGTAAATTGCATTAAATAAATGGTGTTCATTGGAAATTATTCTGTCTTTCTTGCAAGAAAATTGTTTCTCTTTAGTTAGAATTACTTCCTTTGATTGCTTGATTCAAGACAACAAAATCTCTCTCATGTCCCCAACAGTAATTGTCAGAATTGGCAATAATCTTCTTAATGAGGGTTGATTGAGTGCAGGTTTGTTTATGCTCAGATCTTTTCCAAATTGTAACAGCTGACCTTGAACTTCGAATCCGGCAGATCAGATATGAAAATTAAAAACAGTTACAGAGTCTGAACTTTTAAGAAAGGGTCATTAGAGGAGTTTTCCAGGTGATTGAACTACTTTGTGTTGTTAACGCAACATTACAGTCAATCCATTCTAGGGCCTTCTTCAGGTGCACTATCTGAATGTAATGGTGGTAGATAGAAAAATTTCTTCTCCGATTGCTACAATCCTCATAATGTAGGATTCTTTCTTTTCTTTCTTTTTTCTTGTCAGGACGGGATTTCCATACTTTATCCCTATTACATTCAGATAGCTCACGTAAGGGAGGTCATTGAACAGATCAGCCAAAACGTTGTTTCAACCATGTAAACAACATCAAGAAGATGACCATTATTTTCATTACAGTAGCAGCCTTTGAGTGTCTGTCGTAGGACATAGATCACCCCCAACATTCACCAGAGATCCCTTCCGTTACTGCCTTTATTTGCTTCTGCCAACAGTGTTTGAAGAGGTATTTGTATTCACTTGTGTCCATCTGTCTGTCCACACAATATATCCAAAAGTCCTAGATTAAATTTTTTGGAAGGGTTGGCCATGTACCATAGATGGAAAGATTAAATTTGGTGGTGGATCAAGGAATTTCTTTTGGAATGAAGGAATGTTCATCATTTTGCGGGAAAAGATATCAAAAACAGGATTAATTAAAGGGATAGACTGACAGCCCAGAATCAAATCCCACTCTAAATACAAATATTTCAGAAAAATGTTTTTCCTGCTTACTGAGGGAAGTGTGTGTGTACCAAGTTTCAATTTGCTACTATGGACGGTGAGGGCTGAGAAGAGTAGAGAAGAAAGAAAATAAGTTGCGATAAAAAAAAAAAAGAAAAAGTAAAAGACAAGCTGATACAACATGATATCACCGAATCAATCTTTCTTTTTACCTCTCTCTTTCTTTTCTAAGCCTTACTAATTGCAATGATAAAGTCAACTCTCTAGGAGTTTGAAAATAATATAGTATTTGAATCTTCATGCACTCTAAAACAAGATCTGTTTCTGTTTGGGTCAATACAGATTGCATTTGTTGAAATGAATACCACTAGACATTATAAAGTATTACCAAATGTTGAACAATCATAGCCATCAAAGATGGTGAAGGTTCTATCCTTTTTTATGTATGCATGTGTTTGTTTATATGATCATTTGCGTGTTCCAGCACTCTTGGCTATATCATTTTGTCTACAGACTTGAACATTGGCATCAGTACATAAGACCCTTTCTAAAATTTTTTTTTTCTTTGAAAGAAGACTCTTTTGTAGGCCTTATTTTGAGGGGTTTAATAATAAAACCTAGAATCTCCAGAATCTAGATGTTTGCAGATGTTGTTTTCCTCTATTTCAGAAGTTTTCCAGTGGAAAACACCTGTGTTGTCATCAATAAAATTAATTCTGACCATATCTAATCTTCAGTCCAATTTTTCCAGATGACTTCAAATTTTGACTGTACCGTAGTTCAATTATTGACTATGATGGCAAGTTAATATTCAGTCTCTGAATGTATCTCATCAGTCAAAAATAGTCAAACTGATCTTGAGTCATACATATGTACAGAGGACTGTAGTTAACATCCAAGAATGAAAGAAAAGAGAAATTCTAGCTTACCTAATCAAATACCAAAAACGTTAATAGGAATGGAAGCATAGTTATTTCACAGCAATTATTCCTTCCTTTTATTTATATTCATATACTCTCATATGCAGTCAATGCCAAGGAATATTTGTGTAACAAAGTGCATATATGGGTACACTATGAAACATGGATGTGAATCAATACTCATTAAAATACTACGGTAAAAAAAACTAAAAATATAGATGTTATATCAGTACCTTGTATTAATGAATCAATGTTGCCAGCATGTGTAGTGGAACTAATTATCTAAAACATTATCTAAAATTATCTGAAAAACAGATTTATCTAAAATTTTTTTTATTTTTTCAAAACACCCACACAAGATTTAGACACTGTTGGTCCAAAATAACTATACAGACCCAGAGAAGCAACTTTGGGGAATTTTCCTGGTTGTAGCTTCAAAATGTGACCAGGAGTGCACAGACACATAAACACAGAGACGCACAGATGAGCAAAGGCAGAAGAATCTGGGGCTCATTTGGCTTGTTGGTTTGGCAATTTTGGGAGCTACCGCAACTCAATAGGTGAATAGTACAGGCAGCTGGGGCCCTTCAGCCCTGTGAGGCACTCCATCTCAGAGAAGGTCACTATGACAGGAAAAAAAAACGAAACAAACAAACCATACCCTGGCTGTTGCCATAGCTGGTCATAAGCCTGAGCAAAAGGGAAGGTTTGTGCATGGTGTTAGCAGCTCCAACCGTATAAAAAAATTAACATGTTTATGAAACCTCAGCAGAGTAGCTGAAGCCCAATACACCACAAAGGGTCTACCTGAATAGACAAAACAAAACATAGAAAACAACCGATCTAGCCAGAGCCAGCCCAAGGTACAAGCAAACTGAGCAGTTGCTTAGGGTCCTATAGTCACTAGAGGGACCCCAAGAGCAATTGGGACTGAATTATGCTTAGGGCCCCATAAAGGCTTGGCCAGCCCTAGATCCAGCCAAGTTTGATACAAAGGTTTCAATTGATGATTATAAAGTTTTTGACTAGAATGTCTTTCAGAAGACCAATGCTCTTGGTGTAATAAATAGAACATCATGGTATTTTAGGGAAAATTGAAGAAGGAAAAACTATAACTGAATGGTTTATTTGAATGATGTCTTCTGGCGAAGCCTTCACAGCCTAATCTACATTCACCAGATCTCTCTATCATTGGTATCACAGAGTCAGTACTTTCTGAACTTGTCAAGTTGATCACACCGCCTTACGTTTTGTCGGTCCTGGTTTTGCATGTGATCTCTGGGTATCAACATCGTTAGTTGTGATGTCCAACAGTTGTCTGATATTCTTGCAATATGACCAGCCCATTTATCATGTAAAATCTTGTCCTTGGCAAAAACTGATTGACTACACAAGGCCAGCCCGAACTTTTATGGTGCTCTAAGCAGAATTTGATTGCATCACCGCACGCACATGCAAACTCATCCTGTGCCACACTCTTGGGAGCCTTATAGTAGCCATGAGGCCCTAAGCAGCTGCCTAGTTTTCTTTTGCCTTGGGATGACTCTGCTCAGCAGTCAATAAAGAATGCATACATTTTTGATTTTCAAGAACAATACACACCTCAATGTCTGAATTATCTGGCTGATTGCTTATTAAATATATTTTCGGAATCTATGACATTCAAACCAAGAGAGGACATGTCTAATGGCAACTTATCTCTATGCCATGATTGTTCCACTTGCTTTTCTATAACCATTCTTTTTTATTAATAGCCATTGATTCAGCTATATCTCTAGTGGTTCTCTCACATATGTTTTTGGTTTATTGTTTCTCCAGCATAGGCAAGAAACCATAATATCATATTACAATCAGTTCTACATGTATTTGATTATAATATCTGTTAGGATGATCATTGCTGCCTGTTGTCACTTGTCATTCAAATGTGATAGATATGACATGAGGGATTCCTCATGACAAATGAAATGCATGAGAGTTTTGCAGAATGTATCTTTACAAAATGTTTATCAATTATAATATCTGAGACATAAGACATCAGTTTTTCCTCTATCTATATTAGATGAAGCATTGTGAAATACTTGTACAAAAGTGTTTAGATGTGAACATTAAAGTATGTATGTGTTATATAGATATACAATAGTGATTTGGTTTGTATATTTGTGGGGTGTGTCGATATAAAATAGTTACTTTGCTTTTATAAGTATGTTACATTAATAGAAAATAATTATTGAACAACTGTGGCCATGAAAGAAGGCAAAGTGTACTATCATTTTCTTTATATATGCATATCTTTGTTTGTTTGTTTGTTTGTTTGTTCCAGTGCTCTTGCCCACAGTGTTTTGTCAACAGACTTGAAAATTGGCATCAGTACTCCATCAGACCCCTTTCAAAAACATTTTTTAATTTTTGAAAAAAAAGAAAAACCCAAAAAACTTTGTGCCTTATTATTATTGATAGGTTTGATAATAAAATGTTTCTCCAGGATGTTTTTTTTTCTCTCTTTTGGATGTTTTCCAGTGAAAAACACTCGTCATGTAACTAGAATTTATTCTGACCATATTTATTCTTCAATGACTTCAAATTTTGTTTATATCTATATACTTACAAGTGGTACATTTTATATAAAAAGTTCTGCTCTTGAGTATTTGAACGAGCACAAATTCTGTGATTCTTGCCTGGGATTGTATTGGTTTAGTTTGAATCTATTTAAGTTACTACTTTGGCGACTTAATCTGATTGATTGATTCCAAACAACATTTTAGCTGAATAAAAAAAAATACTGGGTTTGATTCATTTAACAATTTTATCAAGACATTTTTGAGAAATCAAGTACTCAGAACAATGGGGGAAAAAAAAAAACAAAAAAAAAAAAAAAAACAGAGGCATTCCTTGTGCTGATTACAATAAAATTTGATTCTATTGTGTAAAGTTCCTGTTTTTAACTCTCAAAACCAAACCATAAAAGCACTACTACATATGTATATTATCATTAAGAAATGGATATATGATCCCACAGAAATAATTATAGATGCGCTATATTACTTAGAGACTATATGAAATGACCTCCCCTTATTACATTGTGAATGCATCATTTGGCCTAGTCAGCATAAATAGAATAAACAAAGAAAATGGGCTGCTGCACTGAACATGAGACACTATACAATAGACATGGACAACACATGAGCAAGATGAGAATTAAGACCTGTAGAAATCATTTGGACTTTCAACATACCAGAAGGCTGTTTAGCTCAATGGTAAGAGCAACACTATATTGAAGCAGCTACCTAGTGGTCACCGGTTCAATTCCTGCAGCATCCCATTTTCTTTAATCTATTTATGCTGTCTCGGCCAAGTGATACATTCTCCGTGTAATAATGCAAAATCATTTCAAATGAATGTATATATATATATATATATATATATATATATAAGTTGTTAGTATAAATTAGCAGAGTGAAAAAATTCCCTATGTCCATCTATAAAAACTAGAGACTGGATATGCAGTTGAAAACAAGTTTTTCTCCAGAAACTTTTACTCACCAAATATATATTGTAGGGTTTGCTTTGTTCAAGTAGAGTCTAGTAATCATTTAGACACTTGAGCATGTTTATGCATATATATATATACATATATATACATAATGAGATATTTGTTGCCTTTATCTTGAGTCAATGCGTTACTGAATCTTAATAAAGCTGATCTAATACATTATTCCAATATTAATCAATAGAAAGCACTACTTATAATATTGATCATGTTTTGGTGCATATAGCTCAGTAGTTGAAGCAGAAGACAAGTAGCTGAGTAAATGTTTAAGTTAACCTAGTCTGGCACATGGCCAGAATCAGGGCCATCCCTAGGTACTGGCAACTTGGGCAGTTATCCAATGCTAGGGGGCACCTGTCAGCTGTATGAGACAGTAGGAAATGGGAAAATTAATGGGGAAATTAATAAATGAAACAGAATAAAAGCAGTCAAAATAAGTGAACTCTCTTATGTAAAGTCAGATTTTACAGGAATATCTGGCAGTAAAATACTTTTTGTTGTGGTGAAACTAAAAGAATCAATTGGCACAGGAGATTCTCATGACTTTATTCCTCTGTATTTATTTTTCTCAACATAAACCATAAATGAATGAATAAGTATACTTTAAAGGGTGACAAAGTATAGCTTGCTCAGGGGATCAGGAACTCTATGGCCAACAATAGCAGTACACGTGGTATAAGCCAACTGGCAATGGTCTGTTAGGCTAGCTTACAAACCATCACTAAAAGATAGGTAGATATATAAATAATTTCATTCCAAGAGATAAATTGCCAATGAAAATCTGCTTTTAAATTAAAACCAAAATAATTTTTCACCCATTTAACAATCAACAACTAGAACTGATCACCCTTTAAAGTCCATTGTTGAATATAGGCCTCTCCTACTATTTTTTTTCACCTCTGAAATTCACAGTATCAAAACATCATCAACTTCTCCAAATCATCACTCCATCTTATTTTCGCCATCCACAATTTTGTTCATGACCTCCAGGGATTCATGTTTTGTGTTATGGTGTCCAGTGGTTGTCTGATATCCTTGCAAGATGGCCTCATTGCCATCTGTTTGCTAATGGCTTCTACAATATCTATGACACCCTGTTTGCTCTCTTATGTATTGCTTTATTTTGCAATCTTCCCATTGGATGTTTAACATGATTTTTCTCCTATTTACAAGTCAAAATCCATTCTGTATGAGAAAAAGAGAGAGTGAGAAAAAGGGAAAAACTGCTGATACCAGTTACATCAATTGTTCAAAATATTGCTTCTAAAGTTTTAGTCATTTGTATCTGAAAATGGAATCTGTCCAGGAAGCATTGCATTGAATAAATTAAATTAAAGATTCATTTCAGAATAATACATGGAAAATGGTTGGAACAACAGTGGTTTAACCAATTCATATACAATGATTTGTGATCTTATAAAATATACTGATTATACATGCATCCTGTTACACTCACAATGTTATGAGAAATATGTGTAAGGTATTTGCTTATGTGATACTCCTTGCGATTGGCTACATTTGCTGTCTAACATTTACCAAGGGATATAAATGCTAGTTACAAAGTCTTCCTCACTTATCAACTTGGGATTTTCTTAGCAAATGTTCAAAAGATCCAGATCTATTCTGATTGAAATGCAAAGCAACTTAATGTTTCTGATATTTTACAAGTATAATGCAATTGCAAAATTATCTAAATACTGCTGTTATTTTTGGCAGTATGAGTGAATTACCAGAGTTTTCAAATGTTGTAACATGATTATGTAAAGTTTTGTTTTGATTTCTGTCATCATTTTGGTTGATGATTTTTTGAACACATTTTGGTTGTTGTACCTTACAGCCGTCTTCAGATGATGAGTTGGTATATTTTCAATCATCAAGATGGTAAGCAGCCATTTCTTTGATTGCTTGGAACAAGCGCATCCCTTGGTCTAGTTTTGGTCAATCTTTGGTTCCAAACACTGTTGTTGGTCATAATCCGGAGTTATCTAGAGTTGATACCTTTGTCAAGAAAATGTCCACCTAAAGATGGTACAACAACCGGAATTTTGTGTTCAAGAAATGAACCAAGATGAGGACAAGACTCCAAACAAAACTTTACATAATGAGTAAACGTACTCATATAAACTGAATCCACAGGCATTGTATGCACACACAAACTGGCATAGGAAAAATAAATGTAAATGATGGTTTCTTGTTTGAAATAAATAAAGAACAGTTTTTTTACTACATCTTCTGATTGTAATTCTGATCATATGAGAATATATCTGTACCTTGCATAAATGAATCATGTACCAGAACTAATTATCTAATAAATTGATCTTTCATCTAAAATTATCAAATAAAAAAATACCAGCATAATATTTGGGCATTGTTGGTCCAAAATGAACATACTATCAAAAGCACTTTTTTGGAAAAAAACAAATAAATGTTTGCCTAACTGTGTACTCATGCTGATTCTTCAGCTTGCAGCCCCAAAATGTGACCAAGAGCACCTTGACACACACGCATGAGCAAAGAGAGAAGAATCTGTAGCCCACTTGGCTGGTTGATCAGGTGGGCCATTTGTTTGGCTATGGTGATTTGATACAAGGTATAGCAAAGCAACAAGTATTTTAAAAGTATTATCCTGTTTCTTTACTCATATCTTGATTAAAAACTAGGATATTCGGCAGAATCACCTACATTCCTTCTCAAAATTATTTCCTTAAATTATCCAGCAGAAATGTATACCCATGCACATGTGTGAAAATATATCCAGGTGCCAGTCTAGGATTTCAAGCTGGGCAGAACCATAATTTTGAACAAGTGCAAAAACTTATTTCTACATAAAAAAAATTTATTATCAAAAAAATAATTTTTCACTTACATGTGGACAAAAGAGTAAGGTAAAAGAAAAAAAAAAAAAAAAAAAAAAAAAAAATCAAAGAAATTTAACTTTGAAGCAATAAATGAAAAATTCATAAAAAATGAGATAGATGACATCTTACATCAAATGAAAAACAAAATTATGAATTTTTCATTTTAAAGTTAATTTATGATCAATTTTAATTATTTGGGGTTTTTATTTATTAGAAGCAGCCAAGCAAAAATAGGTTAATACAATTTTCAAATTGATCTGGCTGGCTGGCTATTTATGAATATATCATTCAAAAAGGCCCCACCAAAAGAGCTAGTGGGCTGAAATTTCCAACATTTACTCATGTTTTAATGGAATGATTTTTTTTATTTCTTGAGATTTCTTCACCTTGATAGAATTTTTGTGAGGGGGTTCAATTTGCAAGGTAAGTTTATGCTAAAGTGATCCCCAGTTTGTGCCTACATTCATTCTTTTATTTTTTATTTGAAAATCCAGATTTTCTTAGTAATCATCATCAGTCTTTTAACATCCGTCGTTGGACATAGTCCTTCCCAGGATTCACCACAATTCCCTATCATGTGATGGAGCCAGTATTTCCTGAATCTGTCAAGTTCATCTCTCCATCTTGTGTTCTGTCGGCCTCGGTTTCTCATGTGATCTCTGGGTATCCATGATGTGAGTTGTGATGTCCATCGGTTGTCTTTCATTCTTGCAATATGGCCTGCCCATTGCCATTTGAGTTTTTTAATAGTTTCTATGATGTCACGAACACCTGTTTTCTTCCTTATATACTGTGCTGTCTTGTGATCTCTCCATGTAAGGTTGAGCATAATTCTCTCATACGCATGTTGCATACTTCTCAGTTTGCAGGCCTGTCTCTTGGTTAGGCACCATGTTTCAGCTCCATAAATGACTATCGGGAGAATGCATTGGTTGTATACTCTTCTTTTTAGGATTATTGGGATCATCTGGTTCTTGAAAGTTGAGCTTGCTCTGCTGAAGGCTTGCCATCCCAAAGTGATTCTTCATTTGATTTCCTCCTCTTTTGAGGGTCTCATAGAGATTCGTTGTCCTAGGTAGACCACTGCATCTACCTAGGATAACGAATTTTCTATCTTGACAATTATACTCAACATGATTATTGCACATGATTTGTTTTACTGAAGGTCATGTGTAGGCTGACTTTTTTGCTTCCTTTGTTTAGATTGTCTAGCATTAGTTGGAGGTCGTGTAGGTTCTCTATGTCATCTGCAAATCTTAGGTTGCTCAAGTATTTGCCATCTATTTTGATTCCTCTATTTTCCTAGTCCATTTTCCTGCAGATCATCTCAAGGTAGGCTGTAAAGAGTTTGAGTGAGTTGGTATCACCTTGCTTTACTCCTTTTTGGAGCTGAAACAGTTCAGAGTCCTTATGTAGCCATCACTGTCCAACAAATGGCGAGAGAAGTAATTTATTCATTGATCATCGCTTTTTCCAATTTTGTAATTGATTACCCCTCACGCAGCATGCTGCCAAGAAAATATTGGTCACATGATGGTTTCTATTGATTGACTAACCAGATCTGTATAATTTTTCTTTGTCTCAATATTTAAAAAAAAAACTTTTTTGATTATGCTTCATCAGAGTTGGGAAGAGGTATCTGAACCCCCTGGATCCATACCAGATATCATAAATTCAATTATCTCACTTGATATCCCTTGTGTTTTTTCAGTCTCCAACTTTCAAGGTTGTTCCGCAAATCTAAGAAAAGGAAACTTGTTAATTAGTTACCAAAATATTCATATCAGTTGCTGCCAAAAAACAAAAATCATAATTGTCTGTACTTAAGTAGTTATGAGTATTTCAGATTTCAAGAATAGCTCCATTTCCAACATCCTCTCAAAGGGATGGCCGCTGCTGGATCAGTTTTTAGCCACAATTACCAGAAGAATATTCTTGGCCCGGCTACCTAGTTAATCCCCACAAACTTTGGCACAAGCATCCATGTTGAGATCCAACATTGATTTCAGCATCAAATAAAGGAACTACATCGATCTGCCGAGAAGCTTACCATCGTTGTTTTGATGAGGCAGAAGTTGGCAGATTTCACTGAAAGAGACAAAATACCGGATAACGCAGCTGTAACCACGGGCCAAATTCATATGGCTGCACTAATATTTACAAGGGATTATTCAGTTAAGTAGCATCATTTTGAATAAAACAAAAGAATCCTGATGAATAAGATACAATGTGTACACATATCTGCATGTAACATTTAACAGTTTAATGAGTGCACAGATACTACACTCCGATCTGTATTTTACTCGCTGTCTCATTACGCCGAGATGTAACACAAGGTCAGTTAAATGTAGGGTTCCATATATGGAAATTTAAAGAAATTGCTCCAGTCCTCGCAACTGGTCTGGCAAAGGCGTCACAGCAAGCCCAACCTTTCCCCTTTAGAGCAATGGGATGATGCTGCCCCTAGGCTTACTCATCTCCCAAGACTTGGTAAGGTTATTTTTTGAGGCCAAAGGATGAATCCTTGGCCTCTTGCACTTAGCCTCAGAAGGCCATCATCAGCCCCTGTATTGTGCGAAAGTTACCAAAGAATGTACTGTAAGCACATACTACACTTTCCCTTAGCAAAAGTGCTGGGAAGTGACATCTGGATCCTGTTCAAAGTACAAATATTCTACATTTTTTACTATGTTAGTAATTTAATAAGATGTATAGAAATATCAACCAATACTTAATTATCTAAATTAGAATCAACATTTTTACTAATAGAAATCAATATATTTTTCCATAACCATCTATACAATGAGGAACATTGAAAGACAGGAGTGAGGCTCTTAAAACCTTTTTTTAAAACCCATAAAAATAAGGCTGGTTAGTCACTCAATAGAAACCAATGTCTTTTGGCAGCATACCATGTTTGAGGCAATTAATTAAAAAAAAAAATAGAAGAAGTGATTAATGAATAAATTTCTTCTCTCGGTCTTTGTTAGGTAATAATCACTAAAAAGTTGATAATTCAAAAATAAACCAAACAAGCGTGAACACTGCTGGACACAGAATAGGGGATCAATTTAGCATAAATTTACATTGCAGATTGTAAGCTTATTTTCTGGGGGAATTTAATAAATGAAACAAAAAAACTTTTTACAGACATCATCATCCCCAGGATCTGTCGCATTTCTCTATCATGGGCGTCGCAGAGCCAGTATTTTCTGAATTTGTCTAGTTCATCTTTCCATCTTGTAATATGTCGGCCTCGGTTTCACATGTGATCTCTGGGGATCCATGTTGTGAGTTGTGATGTCCACTGGTTGTCTGTCATTCCTGTAACATGGCCAGCCCATTGCTATTTGAGTTTTCTAATAGATTCTATGATGTCTTGGACCTCCGATTTCTTCCTGATATAATGTGCAGTCTTGTGATCTCTCCATGTGAGGTTGAGCAGGATTCTCTCATGTGCGCATTGCATTTTTGAATTTTCAGCTTTCTAGGTCCATTTGTGTGGCACGTGCATATGATACATAGCCAGCCAGCCAGCCATCCTTGAAAACTGAAAAAACCTATGTTGACAATTTTGGTGACAGTTTTGCTTTACGGTTTCTAATGTAATCTCAAAAAATAGATGCTGAAAAACCAATTAAATTACGATTTTTTGTGTTGTGTTGGATGGTTTTTGTTCATTACTTGACTAATTCATCGATAAATTTCAATTTCTACAAGACAAACTTTTTGGAAAGATTACTGAAATCATTCCACTGACCAAGAGTCCATTATTTTGAATAATGGGTTGGATATATTCTAACCAGCAAAATTTTTACCTTTGAGCAGAAAAGCCCATTCTTTGTTAATATACTTAATGGAAGTATACTACAAATTCTTTAAGACAATTTGGACATGAAAATATCCTAAGGAATTGAGGCTCTTTACTAGTCTATTTTGATGGTCAGATCGATGAAGAGCTTTGCTTTTGTTTATTAAAAAACACTAGCATTCCAAGGGAAATTATGAATCATCACCACTCAAATATGCTTAGTTGGGGTTGATCAATTAGGAAGTTGAAAAAAGGGGTGATCAATGAATAAGTTACTTGTCTTGCCTTTTTTGGGCAGAGGTTACGACAAAAATTTGAATTTTCAAAAAACAAGTGAACACTAAAAATTAGTATCGGAGGGTGATTTTCAAGAGATAAAAAACATAGGTACATATATATATATATATATATGTCAGAACATATGAATAACCTGCAACAGTGATTAAAATGGTCTGTTATGGGTAGCAGTGATTAATAACTCATGTACTGCGAATACTGGGAATTTCCATCATTGCAATTCTGTGGCTAACTCAATAAAATTTCTGTTTCATTATGATTGATTGCAACCCAATTCTATCTGTGAATCAGGGCTTTTATCTTTTTCAGCAATGGATAACTACTCTTTGCCATCTTTCGTAGATAATGGGTTGAACACAATTCATTGGAAACTAAAATATGAATAAGTTATCATTTAGGTAATAAAATGTCCAAATCAAACAGAAAACAGGTCTGGTTAGTCACTCAATGGAAACTTTCACATGACCACCGTCCTCTGGCAGCATTTCGTGTTGGAGATGATCAATTAAAAAAAAATGGAAAAAAGGGTTTGGAATGAGCATATTACTTCTCTCACCTTTTGTTGGGTGGTGATCACTATAAAGTCTCAATTTTCAAAAAACAAGCGTGAACGCTGCCAAAACACAAAGGGACTGATGTAGCATGAACATACATTTTAAATTGAAATCCTCTCTAAAAACTTATTTTTGGGAGAATTTTAGTCCACTAGCAGCATTGACGTGACCTGTATGCATGATGTATAGATAGACTCGCCATCACAGTCAGTAATTGAGAAACAGTAGCATCAAAATTTGAAGTCATGTAGAAAAAATTCTATCAAAGAATAAATATGGTCAGAATAAAATCCATTTATGACATCGCTGGCGTTTTCCACTGGAAAACATCTAATACAGAGTAAAACAAAAAACAACACGTAGATGATTCTGAAAATTTTAAATGCTATTAATGAATCCGTCAAAATAAGACCCCAAAAGGTCAAAGAAGCTTCTTTTTTTTTAATAAAAAAAAATTTTTTAAATTAAAAATTAAAAAAAAATTCTTTGACCAGGTTTAATGGAGTACTGATGCCAATTTTCCAGTTAAAAGACAAAACAGTATGGACAGGAGTGCTGGAACACACAAACACACATACATAAAAAAAAAAAAAGAATAGAGCCCTTCGCCAGCATCCACATCAACCAGAGTCACTTCAAACAGTTGAAACCTGTGTCGACAGTTTTGGGAACAGTTTTAGTTGACAGTTTCTGATAGCTTGTCTCGAAAATTCTCATCAAGTTTACCTGGATGATTTCCAAAGATGACGAACTGATTTTATAGATTTAGGGGTCGTAGAGTAACAGAGTTTATTATTTGTCTAATAGATCACGCAGAAGAATTCTGTTTCCAATCCCATACCTCATGTAATAAGACAGAATAAATATAGGCCGGGCCTTTTCCAATTAATCAAGAAATGTAGGCTACAATTCAATTCCAATAGAATTAATCACATTAATAGAATGAACGCCTTTCCGGGGTTATTTAAATACAGTGATCCCTTTTTAAAATGGACCCTGTTTGAAAACTGAATTAAGAGAGTGACTGTTATGAATGTTTTGTGTTAGCAACCATTCCACAAAAAATTCCAGCATCTTATTACAAATAATTTTTCTCTTCTTATAAATTGCATTTCTGATTCATTTCCTTTGCATGCAAATCGTCACATTGTTGATTATTCCTTTTACATTACGATACAAGAAAGAAAGACGATAAGTCAAAGTAATCCTCGTTGTTCAACAGTTCATACTTTCTCCATTACCTTAGGTTTTTTGCCAGATGGACAGAAATATCATCATCATTCATTATATCATTAGACCAATTCAAAATTACCACTACAATTATTTCTCCACATTTAGAAGTAAACAAACTTATGATTTAGATATTTTCAGTGTCAGGTCTCAATTAATTAGATCTGAATGAATCAACCATCGATTAAGTAAGACAATCGGCTAGAATGGACAACTTCTCCCCTTTTATTAGTCTGTTTTAACGAGGGTCCACTGTATTTTATCATTTTAAGGAATCTGAGCAGGAAAATCTTCATGTTGACCTCTTTGAGATTTTGTTTAAAAAAACAAAAAAAACAATTCATATGTTGCGACAAAACAGGGAGGGTAATTGTTTAAAATTCCTAAATCCATCCAAAAATTAAACGATTTTTCCCTTAGCCCATAGCCCAATCTTCAACAAAAATTTTATTAATTGTGGACTCCTGGAGATATTGTTTCGACGAACAGACAGACTAACAGACAAACACGAATAAATAAATATACATCTTCCAACTTCGTTGGTAGAAGTAAAGTACAAGCAAAACAGGTCTGGTTAGTAACTCAATAGCAACCGTCATGCTACCAATGTCTTTTGTCACCATGCCATGTTGGGGATGATGAATTAAAAATTGGAAAAAGGGATGATTAATGAATAACTTACTCCTCTCACACTTGGCAGATAAAAACTAAGGAATACACCTAGTAAAAACTTACATAGCAAATTGACCCCCTCATAAAAACCTATTTAGAGGGGAATTTTCAAAAAACGAAAAAAGTCTTTCCAAAACATAATAAGGAGTAAATGTATAAATTTTCAGCCCTCTAACTACATTGGTGCAGCCTGCATATATGATACATACATATATAACAAGACCAACTTGAAAACTGAAGAAACCTATGTTGACTGTTTTGGTGACAGTTTAGATTGATTTCAAATACCGTCAAAAACTTCTTAAAGTTGATTGTATAAATATATTCATTGCCTTATGTCAAAATTTTGCAACTTGAAAAAAAGGAAGCTTAGCAACAGTGGCTAGTTATCTTGTAACAAATCTTATCTTGTGTATTAAGGGGGTATACATCTAGAACGCCTTAGTATTTATCAGTACAAAAGCATGATGCAAATTGTTACTCGAACCAAATGAATTTTAGGAAACAAGATCAGCAATGCCAGTTACAATTCTCATCCATACCGTTCATGTCATTTTTGTGCTAATACTATTGGAAGAGGCATGGACCCTAAGATTCCTGTGCCATATCCTATCATTTCCCATCAGGAAGGAACTCTTTTCTATGATATGAATAAATTTTACAAGTCTGGTTAGACATTGAATAGAAACCATTATGCAATCAACGTTCTTGGCAGCAAGCCATATTAGGGATAATCAATAAGAACGATTGGAAAAAGGGCTGATCAATGAATAAGTTACTTCCTCTGCTTTTTGTTAAGCAGTGATCACTAAAAACGTCTAAATTTTCAAAAAAAAAAAAAAAAAAAAAATAGGCGGACACATACTTAGGGGTCAAATTAGCATTAGCTAAGATTGCAAACTGAGCCCCCTTCTAAAAAGGTATTTAGGGTGGGGATGGGTGAAGAGAAGAAATGTTTGTGTGGCCTGCATGCATGATACATAAATACAGAGCCAGCCACACCAACTTGAAAACTGGAAAAAACCTATGTTGACAGTTTTAGTAACAGTTTTCATAGGCATTTTCCAATAGTATCCACTGTACAAGTAGATAGTTATTCGTTGAACTTTGATATATGACATCTGCTGGAATTTACTATCAAGGTTATATTCATTGAGCAGTGATGACAAACAAATGACATGAATACCAGCAGTGTTTAATTGATCATCTCCAACATGACATGCTGCCACGCAATGGTCTTTGAAAAAAAAGAAGTTTTTTGGTTCGATTTCATTATCCTAGTTTTGTGAATTTATTTTGGAATTTCAAGTTGTATTTTATTAAACTCTTGATTTCACAATTATATAAAAAAGAAGACCACTTATCTCTAAGTGAAACTCCGATAACAGTATTATTCAAAAAAAATAAAATTACGACTGAGCTAAAAAGTTTTGCCATCACTCCTAAGGAGTAAACACCGACTATAATAAGTAGGGCTATCGTCGTAAAAAAATCTACTCTGTCAAATAATGTTCAATAAACCAGTTCTTGGACGATTACCAAAGTTAAACAGAGGGATGACCGCTTGGGAATACCAGGTATCGTAAACGAGAATGGTAAAGTAAGAGACACCACTTCAGTGCTTGTTGCCTCTAAATCTATTTCACCCATCTAAAGCCGAGACAACAGAGAATTGTGATATGGGGAAACTCTGACAGGCCAGCTGATTCTGTGCTATTTTTGTTGTTTTTTTTTTAAATTTTACTTTTTAATGATGCACCAAAGGCGGAAGTAGTAACTTATTCATTGATCATCCATATTTCTAACTTCTTAATTGATCATCTCCAACATGACACGCTGCCAAAAGACGTTGGTCCCACGATCGTTTCGGTTGGGTGACTGACCAGACCTGTTGCAATGATTTTGCTATCATCTTGATCATGGAGGTATTAAATTAAAGCAATATTGAGAAGCGCGTGTCATAAAGAAGTTTAATTGATTGAAGTAGGCTTATCGTCTCAGGATGTGAACTGAAGTATCTTTGGCCTTTTGGAAGCTATCAAACATTCTGAAATGAAGTATTCACCAGTTGATTTAACAGAAATTTCAATGATGTTGCATAAAAAAGGAAACCCAGAGGACTTCAATAGTTACAGACCAATAAGTCTACTCAACTGCATCTACAAACTTTTCAAAGTTATCACCAATCGAATCACCAAAACGCTAGTCGAAAATCAACCATGGGAACAAGCTGGCTTTGAAAGCTACTCAACCATGGACCATCTCCATTTGATGTGTCAACAGTAAGAGAAAGCAGCAGAATATAAAATGCCACTTGCAGTAGCATTTATGAGTTCAAGAAGGCCTTCGACTCAGTATCATTGATGCCTTGAGATGATCTTACGCAACCTAGACTGGGAAATCAAAGGAGTCAGAATAGACGGCGAAGATTTGCAGACGACGTCGTCCTTTTTGCAGAAGACCTCCAGGACTTCGAAATAATGCAAGACAAACTGAACGAAAAAAAGAAATTTGGCTTTCATGTGAACTTTAGCAAAACAAAAGTCATGTACAACATGTATGTCGGAAATAGACACATAACAATCAAAACCGAAATTTCAGAATTGGACAAAGTAGACCATTACATCTACCTAGGACAAGGAACCTCCATGGAATCATCAAAAGTGGAAATCAAGCGAAGACTCGTTCCAGTATGGCGAGCCTTCGGTAGAGCAAGCTCAACCTTCAAGAACAAGAAAATCCCAATTGTCCTATAAAGAGGATTATACAGCCAATGCATCCATCCGAAAATCAACTATGGAGCTCAAACATGGAACCTAACCAAGAGACTGATCAGCAAACTGAGAACCATGCAACGTGTACATGGGAGAATCATGCTCAACATCACAATGAGATAGCACATTATATCAGGGAATAAACAGGAGTCAGAGACATCGTAAAAACTCAAATGACTTTTGACTGGTCGTTTTGCAAGAATGGCAGACAACAGATGGACATCACAACTCACAATATGGATCACCAGTGATCAAATCTGGTACAGAAGCCGACAGAATACAAGATGGCAAGACGAACTGGATCCATTCAGAAAATACTGGCTCCACGATGCCCATTATAGAGAGGTCAGGTGAATTCTGCCAAAATCTTGCCAACCTAGTGTGATTTTTCGATTTTGATTGTTGTGTCTTTGTCTTCAGTATATTCGTTGTACATGAAATTTGTTTTACTGAAGTTCGTGTGGAAGCCTACATTCTTGCTTTCTTCATTCAGTTTGTCCAACATCATCAGGAGGTCATGAAAATTCTCAGTAAAAAGGACGATGTCATCTGCAAATCTATCTATGCATAAATCATAAGTATTTAGCACTGATTATCAAAATAACTAGTTATTGATTTATAATGGGGGTGCCTACATTTTTTATCTGGCCTGGGCCTATTTACCAGCTCTGTCAGGCCCTATTTGTTGAAATCTGGTAGCTTGAGCAACATTGAAAATTTGGTCTTTGTGAACTATTTACATATCAAAACAGAAAGAAAATCAAGCAAATAATTTTATGCGTTTGCATTGATATCTTTCATTTTTTCTAAATAAAAGATATCAATGTAAACAAGATATCAATGCAAATAAAAAATCGGGGCAGGAAATAAAACTGATTTTTATGGGAATATTTATCTAGAGTATCACACAATATATTGCTTGGCTTTGTGTCAGAAATATAAAACGTTAGGGACAAGGAAAAGAGGAAAATGACAAAGAGAGAAAGATAGGATTGAGATGAGATAAAGAAATGATTTTAAAAAATGTGAAGTTAAAAAGATCAGTCTTTTTTTTAAATGTATTTCTGCGTTCTGGACTCTCACTTCATATACTCTCTCACAAACACACACACCCTCTCTCCCTTCACTTTTCTATCTCTTACAGTTTCCTCTCTTTGTTCCCCTTTTATTTGATCATAGATAGAAATTGATATATTTATAGATAGATAGGTATGAAAAGACTGAGATAGATAGATACATCGGTAGACAGATAGATGTGAAAGACAGATGGATAGATTGATTGATAAGAAAAGATTGAGATACTTATACAAATAGATAGATAGATAAGTAGATAGATAGATAGATAGATAGATAGTTAGAGAGAGTGGACAGATTGGGATAGACGGATATATACACGTGGACAGACTGGGATAGACGGATATATACACGTGGACAGACTGGGATAGACGGATATATACACGTGGACAGACTGGGATAGACGGATATATACACGTGGACAGACTGGGATAGACGGATATATACACGTGGACAGACTGGGATAGACGGATATATACACGTGGACAGACTGGGATAGACGGATATATACACGTGGACAGACTGGGATAGACGGATATATACACGTGGACAGACTGGGATAGACGGATATATACACGTGGACAGACTGGGATAGACGGATATATACACGTGGACAGACTGGGATAGACGGATATATACACGTGGACAGACTGGGATAGACGGATATATACACGTGGACAGACTGGGATAGACGGATATATACACGTGGACAGACTGGGATAGACGGATATATACACGTGGACAGACTGGGATAGACGGATATATAAATGTGGAAAGACTGGAATAGACGGATATATAAATGTGGAAAGACTGGGATAGACGGATATATAAATGTGGAAAGACTGGAATAGACGGATAAATAAATGTGGAAAGACTGGAATAGACAGATGAATTAATTTGGAAAGAGTGGGATAGATAGATCGATATGAATAGACTGTGATATATAGATTGATAGATAGAACCACGAAGTACATTGCTTGGCTACGTGTCAGGAATATAAAACAAAAAAAAATTGCAATATCTACCAAAGTTTATGAGTTTCTTTTGAGTTTGTTCTATTCGTTCATCCTGGATGATGACTTCTTGCAACCTTTCAACCTGTTCTTTGCCAAGTATATTCTTTAACGTTGGAACTCCTGAACCGGGGTTTCCTCGTAAAAAAATGAGGAAAATAGAATGTTTCCCTGGGGCGTACGGAACGGTGGTTATACGGAGAGCTGAACCGACCAAAACTCTTTCTGTCGGCAAATTCTTTTCCTTAGCAGGAAGATTTATTGAAAAAATCTTATAAGATTTGTAGGCCATGTCCAATCTCTCACCCTGTTCTTGATGCTGAATTCAAAATTCAAATAACTTGCTGCTTTGTCGCAAATAAGTAGGCCTGCCACACGCACCCACCATTTATTCGGTAAGCTCGAAAATTTTTCATTCGCTAGTTGTCATATCACCCAAGTGATTATGCAAATCTCCTTTGTTTTGCACCAAGAAATGTCATCGGGCGAAAGAATAACACACTATTGTTAAGACGAATTATCTCGTCCATGGCACTGGACTGACAACTTGTTAATACATGCTATCTGGTCCGTGGCAGTGAATTGGTCAAGCTTATGTGTCCGTACTTAATGAGAGATAGATTGATAGATAGAGATGGGGGGGGGCGATGGATAAAGGAGCCCGGAAAAAGTCATCATTATATATGACAAGTTGTTTTGCTAACGGTATACTCGGAGCTCTTTTGTATTAGTATGTTTACACGCAAATTTGAAAGGAATACGAAGAATTGTTTACTAAAATCATTGTATTCATTTTGAGCAAAACCCCCCCAAAAACAAAGTGACATATCAGCAATAGAAGTAGACGTAGTAGTTGTAATTATATTTTTTGCAGTCGTACAAAGAGCAGAACAGCTACTTGGTGATCGTGTGTTCCCATTATCCCCCTTCTCTTTCTGCTAGTTATGTCGAAGACAGACTGCCTGCTAATTATTTTAAGGGCTTACCTACAGTTTAATTAATGCTTGCACAATTAACTAAGGTCATATGGTTCCAGAATTCTTACCTTTTCTTCATCATGATCTAAAATTCCATAACTGCCTAACAAAAAGAGGCATAGGTGGGGTGCCTGGGCTGAGCGGGGGGGGGGCTGGCTCCTTTGAGTGATCCCTCTCAATATTTATTGAGATCCGTCAATCGAGATGTAATTGGTGAACTACTATTTATAAAACTTCAGGGGCCCAGGGAGGGTGTATTTTCAAAAACCATCCCCGTCCCTCAGTCATGCTTCTGCTAACAAAAGTTACAACAGCAGAGATAAATTGATCCTCTGTTAGCAGACAGCCACCCCCCCCTCCCAGAAGGACGAGCCTATCATTCCTTTTTCTGTGAATTTTTTATACTGGCATACAGGGACGTGGATAAGGGTTGCACTCCCCAAATGCTCTGTTAGCAAAGTTCTTCCCTTATTCAGGCTGTGCACCCACTATGCTGGCAAATTAGAGTCCCAGCTACCCATTCGTCGGCAAATTATAGACGTGCAATCCCAATAAAAAAAAATGATTAGGTATGCCTCTGTTGTCATACACAGAATTCCTGACATCAATAAATTGTAGCCCTCGTATATATCTAACTATGAAGCCATAAATCTGAATTAGGTGGCTGTTTGTTGGTTTATTTGTTTTGTTCCTTTTCTTGTTCAGTGATATCCCATATCAATGTCAACCTCGTAAATCTTGGCTTCTTTAGCCGAGAGGGGAAAGAGAATGGAATAATTTGTTCCGTCTTTTTTTTAGAAAAGCCTTGTTTAGGAATAAACAAATCTTAACGATAAAAGCTATCTTTTTTGTTCAATTACAGTAAACTCTCATTGCAACGATACTGGCTCTAGTAGAACTATTCGATTACGTATGTTCTAACAGCACGTTTGTTATTATATTCGCACAAGACTATTGGCGGAGATTGGTTTGCAACAGCAGTAGGAATGAAGATTCTAGTGCACTATATGAAAACCTTTTGATTCATTCATTCCATTTGAAGACTGAACTTCAATGTATCAGGGGAAAACATTTTTGAAAAAAAAATCATAGAATCCATTAGAAAGCTCAAATGACAATGGGCTGGATGTATTGAAAGAATTTCAGACAACTGCTGGACATCGAGACTCACAACGTGGATCTCCACAGATCACATGCGAAATTGTGGCTGGCAGAATATAAGATGGCGAGACAAACTAGACAGGCTCAGAAAGTTATGGCTCACCGACGGACAATAAAGGGCTGATGATGATAATGATGATGATATTGAAGTCGTATATTGGACATTAAACTGAAACAGAGTTTCCATCGTGGCACACGTGCTGGTCCTAAGTGAACTATTATGAATCGAAGTCACTGCTTCTGAAGAACAAAAATGAAAACATGCAAAAACTGGACAAAGATTTGAGACGGAGAAAATGAGAAGTTCGTATCACAAATAGTCATGGGCGTCCCTTGCAAAAGTATATATTTCCAGGGGTAGGGGAAAAGGGATTGCATTTGGAATATATCTTTGTGGCAAGCTAGTGAATAATAATAATTCAATCTTTTTATATGGGAATATTAGATAAATTTTACTGCACTATTATTCTTCTCTAACTACTATCAATCCCCCCACCATCAGTGAGGAGGCCGAATCCCCTTTGCTACCCCCTGGCAGACGCTAATTGAGATCATACATTTTTTAAAGCTCAACATCTTTTTTCATAATGCCCATAAATTGCGTAAAACATTTTTTTAATCAACATTGATGAATTCTACAACTAGAAATGGGGAAGTGGTTTGAAAATTAATCTTCTTCCCAACAGCGTATTTACAAAATGCAATCAATAGATTGCCAAGTTGCACTTGAACTTTCGAAAAAAAGTGTAATTTAAAAAAAACAACTATTCAAATTCAAATCTTTTGGAGGCAAATTAAAAAAAAAAATGAACTGCTTGCAGGGGCGGGTCAAAGATTTTGAGTAGAGCGAAGTCCAAATGAAAAAATTGGGAGTGGGAGGGCCCAGAGGTCTCAATGAAAAAATTCGATTTCACGAATAAACACGAATTTCAAGTATGTGATCTGGAATTTTTTTTTTCCACTTTGATTTGAGTCGTATCTTTTAAGCATAAAAAAATTGAAAAAAAAAAAAAAGAGTAAAGTAAGAAAAAGAAATCAAAGAAATTTACCTTAGAACCAACAAATGAGAAATATTTAAAGAAAAACAAGGAAGACATCTGTATCAAGCTAATATCACTTTCGTAGTGACCCAAAACTAGATTATCTTTGGTCCTTAATCTAAAAAAAACGCCAAACGACCAAATTGAAGTCAACGCAGAAATTCTTATCAAAACCAATTCTCCGCGCACAATGTACACCTCTGATAATGGAATTCTTCTAATCCACATTGCTCTGAAATAATCAACTAATAGTGAAATATGATACTAACTGGAGGCTTCGAGTCTAGGGTAGTCCCAAATCTTTTTTACTTCCAATTATGTTTTGAAAGCGTTGGTAAAACTAAGCCAAAAGGTAAGATTCCTGCAATTAATATCCCACTCACATGCCACCTTCAATAAAAGCAACGCACATTATTTCTCAGATCTCTCCATGCCTATATATTAAGTAAGTATGTTGAGTTTTTCTGTTCATACAACGATATGCGCTCCTATTTCGATCAACAATACACACACATACGAAGTAATACATATGTTTCGCAAGCCTACACTCACGAACCCCATACAATAACATATGGACCATGTGCAGCGTTGATCAAGTTCTGCATCTGCAAAGCGGGAACCTTATTCCGTAGCTAAGTAGTAAACCAATCAGTAAAAAAAATATTCCTTCTTCCCCGATGAGAACTTTACCAATCTTTCTTTGGCTATCTAATCTTATGCACATTTATAAGAAATATCTCTTGTTGATCTACATTGATTCTGTACTCTTAATCGTGCATTCAATTATATAAATCTATTCTCTTATGCATTTGCTTTATTACGATGGTTTTTCAAGTCATACCCCTGCTATATCCCTGGACTAGCAGCAGTCACAGAACTTTAAGGAGAGAACTACTACTTCTATCCTGACCCCTACCACAACTCCTTAATGTTTGCATTCCATTCACAAGTAAGCGTGATTGGATCAAGTTCTAGATAGTACCAACGAAGTCAGAATATTTTAAAACAATCAAAGCTAACATGTCTAAGATGAAAAGCAAAATAATAAATGTTTGTTTTTAAGATTAATTCATGATTACTCGGAATATTTGGGGGATTTATAAATGAAATTCATTTATCAAGATTTGAAAAAAAAAAGATGCGATCGTGATGTACCCGAGCAATGATGTGAGTGGGATCCTTGATCTGTGCCCGTCTTGTCATTTTTGTGTGATCTTATTTTGAGATCAGACCAGAAATTACTTTTTTCTCGTTGTTTTAAAGTTTTTGAGCGTTGTTTTTAAAATAAAATGTAAATTATATGAAATATTATGAATCATTAAATGTGCCCGAGTATAAAAGCAACTTTAAAAGAAATAATATCATGGTAAATGATAGTCATAGAATGAATGATAATGATCTATGAGAGTTTGTTAACGATTTCAGTGTAATTTTCATAAATGAGGCAACTCGATACCACAGATCTTTGACTAGTCGGGGCCGGAACTATTCAAGTTAAGATGAACGAATATTTTTTTTTCTTTTATAAACGGTGTAGAAGTCAATTTTATTGTCGCGATGCAAGTAAATAGGCAAGAAGGAAAGTCTTGAAAGGCGTATAAAGTAGAGTAACTTGTTGCTACTTCTCTTTCAACCTTTGCCAAGACATTCGTTGGTCTGTCGATGAGCCAGGATCATTGGGCCAATGAATCATAATTTTGGAAACATTGCAGTGCATCATTCGACCCAGGCAGACGCTTTCCGATTGTGAACAGTGATCTATAACGTATTCTGGCAGAACAGCGAGTGTTACAAGCTGCCTAGGCGCAAGGATGAACAATAAATTCCCCGTCAATGGAAGAACAAGAAAAGGGGAAACATCGTTTTGAAAAATTGCTGGAGCTCTCCATTGGCAGACAACAAGAAAGAGTGGGGAATAGAAGAAAGAATGATAATAAATGGAAAAAAAAAGACAAGCAAAGGAGATAGAAGTAGTGCAAGTAAGGAGAATAAGGACAAACAAGAAATGCATATAAATGTACTGAGATAGATATGAACAGAATGAACTGGAAGAAAATGATATCAATGAAAATAAGGATGAAATGATGAGATTGTAACAAAGGCCAGGGAGTGGAAAAAGAGGGAGTAGTAGCTTAACACTAATCAATAGAAATCAGTTTCCTGTCGGACTCCCAGCAAAATCATAAATATATAAAATGTTGCATGAAGGGAATGTGCCCAAGATGATTAGTGAGCCTTATCGGACAAATGCCCAGGTCTCAATATATTTCTATACTCAAAACTGAATGTATATATGTCTGTCTGTATGTATGCTTGTTCCAAGTAGCAGGACATAGTTTTGCGATTACGACACTGAAATTTGGTATAGGGATACATCTTTCCACGGCAAGGGTTATAGGCTATATAACTTTTTGACTTTGTAAATGGATCAGAATGTTGTTGACTTTTTCAATATCTCATTCTATCAAAAACAAATGTAAGGGGAAGAACTAATTCATTGATTGAGAGTTGAATTGATTTTCAAGCTGATATTTTTGCGGGTCAATTATGGTTTGAAGGTATCCCGTAGTAGAATGATAAAAGAGTTCATTTCTATTTTCGTGAATTATGGATAGATTCTAAGAAGATAATCAATAAACTGCAATATTCCTAATATTCGGAACATTCAACATGTTTCTGTCAGTTTTCAAACCTGCCTGGCAATGTTTATACAAAATATCAATTAATGGACATGCAAGTACCACACTTACTGGTTGCATCAACGGTGTTAGAGGGCTGAAAATTTTGATATTCACTCTTATTTATGTCTATATTTTTTTAAATTCCCACCCCGAGTAGATTTTTGTTGAGGGATCAGTTTGCAAAGTAGTTTTAGGTTGAAATCATCTCAGTTTATGACCTTTCAAATTCAGACTTTTTGGAGATCACTGCCCCCAGAGGGCGAGAGAAGATACTAATTTATTGATCACCCCCTTTCCCAATTTTTTAATTGATTACCCCGAAAAACATTGGTCGCATAACATTTTCAATTGAATGACTAACCAGACCTTTTTTAAGATTTTTTTTTCTTTATTGGAATTTTTCAATATTTATCTCCAATATAAATTTGGAGGTTATGTTATTATCGACAGGATACAAAAAAAAAAGCTGTGGTAGAAATTTGGTGTACACACGAGCGTTTGTGAATCCAGTGAGAAAGGAACAAGCGAGATGTGTGTTTGGAGTTTTCTGCATAACTACTGGTACCTAGAGCGGCGCAGGGTGCCAGAGTGAAAAACGGTCCAGAGAATAGATTCGGCGAGCCGAGTTCAAACTCCAGCTTTGATAGTTTGTGTTCACTCTGCATTAAAGCCCTTGAGGAAGGCATGAATTGCCTTCCGCCACCCTATCTATGAATAAATTGTGTGGGTAAATCGAGTGGTGCACACCATTTCACATACTGAGTAAGCAGTAATGTGATGTGAGCAGCTAAAGAAGAGACGGCCGTAGCCAGCGTAGGAGCACTCCTTGCTGTCAATTTTTATACCCTTTACGGCAAAGTGGATCTTTTGAAATGCTAGCAGCAGAGAAAACAGATTAGTTATAATATATTTTTCTGATTGGATCTCTGATTGGACACAGCCGTATTGCGCTAAGATATTGAAACAACAAGCCTAGCTGCTGCAGGGTCTAACTCAACTCTTCTATTCCATCTTATGATGATCAGATTTTATGAAATTTTACCTTGCGTACCTGTAAGATACATTTTCCTAGATATGCAAGACTCGTCAGTTTGGCTCAGTCGATAAGAGAGCCGCCAACCAATCAGTTAGCTACGATTTCAGATCACAGTGGGGGTATGTGTTAATTTTACGTATTTATTTGGTTTAACGTGACGGGGCAGATGAACAATGAAGAGCTCTCTCACCTTAATTAGGTGAGGATTGTTCCCTCTTCTTGTTCTTACGATAGAAAAACGAAGTCAAATCCAGATATGGAAAATTAGGGTCTGGTTCTTGTTCTCGTTGCTGTTACACTGGAAAATCAAAGTCAACTCCAGAAAATCGAAATCAACCCCACGTAAACTTCATTTAAGATACATTTCTATGAATAGTCTTCAGGAACAAACATCGTGGTCACTTAAATATCAAGATGGTCTGCGTAAGCAGAGCCGTACTCAGAGCAATGTAAACAGAACAGCTGCACAAGGTAGCAAAATTTTGGGGGTCACCCGAAAAGTATTTTGATGTTTTTTTGCAGGAAAAAAAGGGAAGTGTCTCGACTAAACTTGATTGAGGACTTATGTTATCATGATTTTATGAGTATCTTTATTCTGTTTTGATTTGTTCCTAAATAATAGCTAAATACGAAAGTAAACGTTGAGGTAAAATTTCCGATCACTGACACAGAACATTTATAACATCTGATTTATTTTAATTTTACATCCTCTCAAACTCTTCGCTTTCTTAACTCAGAGAGAATTTACATGAAGTATTGGCCCATGATAGAGAGGTCTCACAAATTTTGGGGAAGGTCTATCACCAACGACGGACATAAAGGTTGACGGTGAAAGGCTGATGATGATATGTGGCATATATTAAGATCACAAAGAGTTTTAACGACTATTTCATGGAAGGGGGTTAGAAGAATGTTACCTGTAATGAGCAGAGGAGAAGGTAAATGCTGACAAAATTTCGTGAAATATTGGGAATCTCAGAATCAGATGAAGTATTAAGAGTCTTTGTCATTTCAACCAGTGATGGAAATGGGGAAAGGGTACGCGTGGGTATACTGTGTACCCTTTCCACAATTTCTAGATTCTTTGTATGTTCAATGTCTATCAGTGGCGACATTACCGTATACCTAATTCCCGAAACCTAATTCCAGTGCGGATTTCAACAGTTAAAACTAAAAACAAAACAAAGAACCCATTATTACAGTCAATAATTGAACAACCGAAGCGTCAAATTTGAGGTCATGTAAAAAAAATCCATTGAAGAATAAATATGGTCAGATTAAATTCTTTTTATGACATCACTAGAAAACACATCTAGATTTTCTCCTCCAAGTGACCACAAATTGATAAAAAAAGCCATTTTTCTATAAATAAAACGATAAATAATTTCTTAGATGGGGTTTAGTAGGGTACTGATGCCAATTTTCAAGTCTGTAGACGAAACAACGTAGCCAAGGGCGCTGGAACACTCAAACATATGAACTAACAAAGAAAAGCATTAACAAACAGGTGCAAATATAAAAACGGATAGAGGCCTTCGCCATTTTTGACGGCTACGATTGTTCGGTAATCAAATTTCAAAGACGTTGACTGTAAAGTCAGTTTGTGTTTTGTTTTTTTAAATCTTTCTTGGTCTTTTCAAACTTATTTACTTCTCCGCTCTGTACTTCATAGTACTGGTCAAGATTATTGGAACCCTTAAATTTTTTGTATATCCTGTACAATATATTGAGAGATGGACGGAAATCTACCGAATTAGTATCAAACAATTTTAATACAATGTCCTAAAAACATTTTTCAGCTTGAATATAGTGATTTCACTGGAAAAAAAAGAAAATATAACCCGGAAAGAGGTAAAAGTACCTATCGTTTATATTTGCCTGCACACCCTATAAAAACAATAATTGTCCCACAAACCTTTCTTGTAGCTATCTATAAGCTTCTTGTACCTATCAGCTGTTCGTTTCTCATATTCTCCGTGGCAATTTATTTGAGCTCTTGAATGTTTGTGAGATTCTGCTCTTCGATGGCATATTTCCATTCTCTCCTGAGATTTCCAATTTTTTTTCCTTGTAAGCAGAAGCCAAAGAACCCCCCATTGCAGAGAAAAGGCAAGAAAAGGAGTAATTTTTGCCCAAGAGTGTCTAAATGGCAGTGGGCTGGCCATGTTGCAAGAATGGCGGCAACCGACTCATGACATGGACCCCCCGAGATCACATGCACAACTGAGGCCGGCAGTGTATTAGATGGAGAGACGAGCTAGACAAATTCAGAAAGAACTGGCTCCACGACACCCACGATAGAGAAGTGTGACGAAACCTGGGGAAGTTCTACGTCCAACGACGGACGTTGAAAGACTGATGATGATGACGACTTGGACTGTCCACAATACTTCTGGGCAAACATTATGTGGACAGACAAAACCAAATAGAGCCTTTTGGTGATGCACACCAGCAATTGACAACAAAATGAAGCTTGTAAAGTAAATAACGCCCCACTCAGATAAGCAAGGTAGGGGATCTACACTGTTGTGGAGCTGCTTTCCTGCCTTTGAAACAGGAGGTGTGGACCCAATCGAAGGATTTGTGAAATCAAAGGATTACTCGGGGATAGTTAACAAAAATATTAAGTAGGCATCAGATCAAAAGCATATGATGAATAGGCTAGTCACTGATGTATTTGAGTATTTCTTGGGTCAACTCAAGATATCAACGACGTGTGCAGTCGCACAGGGCACAAAGTGCCGTGGGCATCTGTCATGTGTCTGATACAGTAGAAATTATCAAATACAAATGTGAAAATGAATAAATTGAACAGCTCGAAAACAGTCAAAATAAAAAAAAATATTCCTTGATGTGATGTCATGAACATCTGACAGTTAAATACTTTGTTTTGGTGAGACCAAGAGAAACAATTGGCAAAGTAAATTCTCATGAGCGATGTCAGACTTAGTTTGGTGAGATAGAGTATCAACAATAGCTGTGGCCTGGGAGGGAAAATAATAAATACATAACGTATCAATCAAATGATAATCCGAAACTCTAATGCTGTGACAGAACCGTTTACTTTTGCCTGGTTATTGCGATAAACTTTTCATTCATATATATTTATTTCCTCAATGTAAAACAGATTAATGAATAAATGAGATCATGCTTTAAAGAGTGTCGAAATTCAGCTAGCCTAAGGCACCAGGAACTCAAGGACTGGCCATTCGTCTCAACTCTCCATGTCGTCTCTGTTATTTGAAAAGAATAGTACCAGAGCAGTCATATTTACGTAAAGTACTAATGAAAACAAATAGTGGTATTCTTGTATCTGAGAAAAGGGTGTTATATGAACTTGATGGATTCTCCCAATTTTTGTAGAGAAATGCATTTCTTCCAGTTAAGCAGGGGCCTTTTTTTAATGAATAAATAGAACCATCATTTTTTAATTTAACTGCACAGCCCTGCCCTGCATCGTTAGTCCTGTCCACTCTGTTTTCAAATTTAATGACGAGAAACAAACCCTAACCAACACCCAGATTCGTTATAGGAGCTTTTAGCTTCTTGGGTTGATTTGGAGATTCGACATACTGATGAGAAAAAATGTGACCAACGGGGTGTTCGATTCAAAGAAATCTTTTGTCTACATAGCAAGACAATAAACATTATATTGACTAAAATATACGTGTTTTAAAACAGACTGATTTTTGGTCCATTTACAAGATTTGAATAAAATGAAACAAAAGAACTGAAGATTGTATACTTCTGAAATCTCATACGAAAACATCGTTACAAGCAACGAAAAATAAAAATCCGTTATTCTGTTTTCTCCCGCCTGCATTCGAATGTAACATTTTCAGTAATAACACAAACGTTAGGTAGTTTGATTAGAGGATAGCAATAGGAACGAGAATATAAATCAAGTAGTTTAATAAGAGTAGAGAGGGTAGAAAAGAAAGTTAGGTAGTTTGATAAAACAGTAGACGGTGAAGGGGTAAGTAATAGAATTAGTTAGTTCACTGAAGAGATGGGAAGATTTTCACAGACGAAACTAATCCATTTTCGTAAAACATTTGGATAAAAACATAGACGGGCAACAAAGAATGGAAGGAATAAACGAGAGAATGGGAAAATACAGACAGAGTGTGAAAGAAGAGAAGAGGCATGAGATAAATGGATGATCTTTGTTGTCAACGCCCGTGGAATTTTCCTGGGATCAGCTGGAAGAAATTTAAAGGTCAAATTCTGTTGGCATTTTTCTAAAAGCTCGCAGCCCAGTTGTATCACTCGGAGTTCAAGTGTCCTAATGCCAGGTCAAAATGACATCTAATGCTCTTTACTATCATAGAAATTGAATCTTGCGTTTTTTTCCTTCCTAATTCAGCTCTAACTAGAGATACAATTATACAACATTATAAGCCATCATCCAAAACTGTCAACATAGGTTTCTTCAGTTTTCAAGCTGATCTGGCTGGCCATCGATGTATGTATCACACGTACAGACCGCACCAATAAAGCTAGGAAGCTGAAAATTCTAACAATAATTCTTATGTCTGAACAAATTTTTTTCTGTCCTTTAAAGTAGGAGGAGTTCAATTTGCAATTTAAATTTATGTTAAGTCCACGGGCGTTGATAACTGAGACCATCCATTATCTCATACCTCAACTCTTCTTTCACCCTCTGTCCGTATCTTATCATTCTCTCGCTTGTTTCTCCTAGTCTTTGTTGCCTGTCCATGTTTTTAGCAAAATGTTATCCAAACATGAATTAGTTTCATATGCAAAAATCTTATGCCCTTAACTTGTGCCATACTTGCTTTTTGAAAGTTCTGATCTTTTTTTTAGTGATCATTGACCAACAAATGGCTGGAGCGATAACTCATTTATTGATCGCCCCTTTTTCCATTTATTTTAAATTGACCACCCCCAACACTGTACGTTGCCAGATGAACTTGTCACATGACTGTTTCTATTGAGTGACTAACCAGACCTGTTATTCAAGCTTTCTTCAATCGGGAAAATGCCGGTTCTAAATATGTCCGGATTGCGATAATCTGAAGATATTCTAAACGCTCTAAGGTAGTAATTCCAAGATTCTTGATCCGATGCATTGCGATCCCGAAATATCCACAATAGGAAGGAATCAATTTATCCCAGTTTCGTTGGAACCTCCCACCAAACCGATTTACCCAATCATCATGTTATTATTTGGTTTACGGCTAAATCACATTGAATACACCGAGTTAAGCTACATCAAGCGTGGTGCAGTAAGCTACTTGATATGTAAAGAGCCTTACGTGGCGATCCAGTTAATCTTTCTAAGGACGCCGATCTCAGCACTATGCTCAATAACGCATGCCAAGGGCTCACCCTCCCCTACAGAAACCTCCGACTAGCCTGGCTGCAAGCGATAAGAAATGAATGATGAATGTGATGATTTCCATTTCAATATGCGACGAGGTACAATCGTATAGAATTCTCGACCGATTGCAAAAGAATTAGTGGTTGCTAGCTCGGAGACCATTAACACTATTTTAAGCGAGGGAAACTATTTCAAACAGATGAACCCTTCTTACCCGTCAGTCTTGTTCACAGAGGGGTCAATTTTCAGTTAGACCAATTCTTTTTTTTTTTTTTTTTAAGTACTTTTGACTTTCTTTGAAACGGTTCCATTAGGCCCCCAAAGAGGCTGTATACGTGTTGACAAAAATCCACATATGGTTTTCCCTTTTGCAAAAAAATTGTTGGGTCTGCATGTGCTCTCGCTCCGATAGAAATGAATTGATTTCCATCCATTTCTATACAATACTAGAAGTCTGATTCAATCACCCAAATTAGTAATACAAAGTCAATGAGCCCCGGGGAAGGTTTTAAAGCAATATTTATATATACGACACCCAGAGGCTGACAAGTATGAATATTAAAACAAATTCAAATTGAATTTACAATTTTCCATACAAAAGGCAGGGGTCTCAAAATTTTCGATGCGGAAAAGCTGCCGAAGATTAGACATCAACAGTATTTTGTTTCTCATGTTCACAGTAACATAGCCATGTACTAATAAAATCGGCAATATGATGATGGCGAAATGTAATTTCATATCGTGGAGATTCCAGTCTTACATCTCATCAGGAACATTTACGCGCTGGTCCACTAAGCAACTGGATGTGCTCTTCCTTCCTCATCAGTCTCTTAACTTCTGTCGTTCGACATAGACTTCCCCAGGATTCGACACACTTCTCTATCGTGGACGTCGCAGAGCAAGTACTCTCTGAATTTGTCTAGCTGTCTATCCATGAAGTACTCTGCTGGCCTCGGTTAAACAAGTGATATCTGGGGACCCATGTCGTGAGTCGTGATGTCTATCGGTTGTCTGCCATTCTTGCAACATTTAAAAGAAAAAATCTTCCGGACCAAGGGGCCAATTCAACATCAACTTACATTACAAACTGGACCCTTTTCCCCACTAAAGACCTATCTAAGGCAGGTGGAATTTAAAAAGCAACATTTTTCTTGACATAAGAAGTAAATGTTAAAAGTTTCAGTCCACTATGTCCATAACTGCAGTCTGTTTGCACAATATACTGCCAGCCAGTTTTGCTGACAGTTTTAGTTGACTGTTTCTAATAATTAAAGATCATTTAGAATCGAAAAAAACGGAAGTAATTGAATAATCACCAAAAGTGACCAACATCAGGAATTGCTGTGCCCTTGCAGCAGGAGCAAGTTTATATATATTAGAAACTATCAACCAACACTGTCGTCATGGGTTTCTTCAGTTATTAAGTTGGTCTGGCTGGTTATCTAAGTATGTGACAAATTGACATGCTATTCAAATGCAGCTAGGGGTTTTTAATGCAGGGTTCAATTTACAATGTAAATTCACGCTAAAGTGATCCCTCAGTTTTCGATCGACGGTATTCATGGCATCCAGACAAATGCGAAGATTTCGAATGAGGTTTCTTGTATTATTTTCTTGTAAAATCTGTTATCTGCTTTGGTTCATCGGAAGCAATAATTGCAAGTGTAATGATATTGATAAGATTTTCGTGTCTTCATTAACAAACAAATTTTGTCTTTTTGATAATGCGTACGTTGTAATTATCGTGGAGCAGGAGTAATAAGGCAAACACGCCGTGTAGGCAGCAAATATTTTGCATTTTATTCCTTTATGTCAACCAATGAAAGGGGGTCTTTTTTTTTCAAAACAAAAAGCAGTGCTGGAACGAACAAGAGATACATGTTTGGATCGCAAGCTCAATCCTTGGTGGATATATCTCCACCACTGTCTGCATCTTTTCTCTCCTCTTTCTGCTTCTTTTCTGCCACTATCTTCCTGGACCCTTTTGTCTGTCTTGCTGGTCCGCCTTAATAAATACTTACCTGCTTTCCTTTGTTTCGTCAGAGTCAATTTGATTTGAATTTCTCATTCTCGCCTCCCATTAGGAAGGTTACTAGAGATTTCGGCCTTATTGTTTGACCACTTCACATTCCAGCATTATCCGATGCTACCCACAGTGTATCGGATGGAAATGATCTAATTTTTGCCATGCATCGTTTCTTTGAAATTTTGGAAATAGCAAATCTTTTTGTTTTGATTTGTTATTACCAACTTACAAGTTATTTGTTCTTTGTATTACACACTTCAGACAGATACTAATGATAGAATATGAACCAGGCGCTGAGAGGGTCCATTTTCCCTCATGCGTATCATAGATCAATCGTACTCCAATATATCCCAGGGAAAGTAATTCGAAATCCTTGCATTCATCCGTACTCGAACGCCCAACCTGAACTACTGGCACCTGAGGTGAGTAAATGCTACCATCACAAAATAGGTGTATAGATAGATGAATTAATACACGTAAATAACCCCATGAGATTACTCTGCGTAGCCCAGTTTACAAATACTCGTCAAGATCATCATTAACCCCGTTTAATTATGTTGTCTAGGTCACTTCGAACGTAATCATGGAAAAAGATCTGTAAACATGATGAAAGAACAGGTCCGCTTAGTCACTTAATAGATACCGTCATGTGATCAATGTCCTTTTGTAGCATGCCTTGTTGGGTTGATCAATTAAAGAATTGATCATAAGAGAATTCTGAATTAAAAAAAACAAAACAAAGAAGCGTGTATGCAGCTGGACACAAACTAAGCGTCTAGTTTAGTATAACCTTACACTGTCAATTGAACACCGCACCAAAAAAAGACTAGTGGGTGAATTTTACAGAGACAAGAAAAAATTTTTTTCTCCTCATAAGGAGTAAATATCTAAGTTTCCTGTCCCTTCCAGCTCTATCGAGGCAGCATGTAGGAGTGATACATACAATGATAGTCAGACAGACAGAAGGACCAACTAAAAAACTGAAGAAGCCCATGTTGACAGTTTTGGTTAACGGTCTCTACTACAGAAAAGTAATTATTTCTTGAAATTTTCAAACTTAATTAGTCACTACAAGTATCTTGTCTTGAGTTCAGAGAAAGAAGTATGATGATGAGATTAATATCTTTAATAGTATTATTCAGCTCAAAACAAAAAAGCTTCAACAGTAATGTGAACATGTTGCAATGAAAAAGATTTGAAAGATTCAATTTTTAATTATGTGCTTAATATTTTAGAAATTTCTAGTTCATCAAATGTTGTATACATGCCCACGCATGCATATATGCTTGGGTGGGGTCTATGAGAGGAGGGCACAGAGAGTGTCGGGCCTAGTCGGGGTGGAAACTTAAGGTACCACTCCCCTTGCTCTCTTCACTTTTGGAGATATCGTGAGGACCCACATCAAATTTTGGTGATATATGAAGTGGACATATATAAAGATCAATTGTGCATGGATCCGACCCAAAATTTAATCATTCATTTTGTGGACTGTTCACCATCTTTCCACAAAAATGAAATTCATTGGGGACTTTTGGAGATATAGTGTGGACAATAATGAGTTTACACGAAAATGAATGAAAAAAGAAAAAAAAACGGAAAATTATCTCAATCTTAATTCTAGGACCCCCTCTCTCTCAAATTTAGTCAACTCTTCCTCACACCATACTTCCATAAAATTTAATTGAAATTCATTGAGTATATTTTGGAGGTACTGCATGGACGGACATATGTTTCATTAGAGAAAATAAGTACCAAGAAACTGTATGAAAAATCATCTAAGCAGTCATCTTAGTGTTACCCCCTCTGATGGTGTCATTCCGACTTGTTCACCCCCTCCACCCCTTCTCGGTTCGCTACTGGGGACAGAGTACATCGCACTTGGGCTTTGGGAGTCTAAGAAGATCTAGGAATTTCCTGGAATCTCAGGGAATGTTTGTATAAATCATCATCAGTCTTTTAACGTTCGTCGTTGGACATAGACTTTCCAAGATTCGCTACAATTCTCTATCACGATCGTCGCGGAGCCAGCATTTTCTTAATTTGTCTAGTTCATCTCTCCATCTTGTATTCCGTTGGCCTTGGTTTCGCATTTGGTCTCTGGGGATTCATATTGTGAGTTGTGATGTCCATCGGTTGTCTGTTATTCTTGCAACATAGCATGCCCATTGCCATTTAAGTTTTTTTAATAGATTCTATGATGTGTCAGACTCCCGTTTTCTTCCTGATACACTGCGCTGTCTTGTGGTCTCTCTATGTAAGGTTGAGCATTGAAGTGAATGAAACCAGACTAATGGAGAAATGAAGGGAGTCCGAAATAAACTGCATCCACCCTGATAGAGGTCTTCTCTGGGGCCATGTACACACGCACATATTAAGATGGTCGCGGGCAAACGCACACACATGTACATAGCAACTGGCAATTGAAATTGTTATTACACACACACACAAACAGTACGTACAGCAAGACGAGATGAGGAAAGAGGGGTATGGAATGGAGGTCGTTTGTTTGTGTGCATATACATATATTTGTGTACACGAGTGTACGTGTACGCCGGTGTGTATGGGAGAGAAGGGAAGGGAGAAACTTATGACGAATACATTCTCGCTTGACTTGAACTTGGCCGTTCTAGCGATGCATCAAGGCATAATCTGACACCACGCTCATGCCTGTAGTCAACAATTGCTGTGCTTACCAATGCAGAAGAATGTCAATTGCTTGGGCGAGCTGTCATCTCAATTAGAAAAGGTGGAATTTGCACATTAATTATCAGACAGACAGACACTGCTCTAGAGTTTGATACTTTTTTTCTTGATATTTGAGCCTCTGAGTGAAGAGGTGCAGCCAAAGGCCCGACAGTTTCTTGGGTAGAGCTTTGTATCGAAACTTAAGTCAATACGATATGTTCATCAATAAAATAGTTTGCCAATAGTTTACTAGCGAGCGAATATAGTATGGCGTGTTAAAAGGGTTATAGCAGAAGAAAACTGGATGGCTAAAGAACAAGGGTGTCAGCGCGATTTGTGCGTGAGGGGGTATAACAGCTTTGCACTGCCTTCAAAAATTCCTCTCAGGGGTCGGCACTGCCTCAGACTTTAGGGCTATTCAGAAATACATTTTCTCGGATATCAACACTTTATGATAACACGAAATGATATATTTCTCGGCATGCTTGATCGAATCTATTCCTTAATTACAATTATTGTGCTCATTCTGACGTATTAGCACAATCCTTATTTCAATGATTTGAAGGTAAGTACAATGTAACCCAGCATTATTCTTTCATGTGCACGTTGCATGGTCCTCAATTTGCGGATCCGTCTCTTGGTTAGATTCCATGTTTAAGCTCCATAAGTAAGTATTGGAAGGATGCATTGGTTATACACCCTTCTTTTTAGGATTCATGGGATCTTTTTATTTTTGAAGGTTGAGCTAGCTCTATGCTGGGCCTCACATGGAGAGACCACAAAACAGCACAGTACATTCGAGAAAAGACAAGAGTCAGGGACATCCTAGAATCCATTAAAGATCTCAAATGGCGGTGGGCTTGCCATGTTGCAAGAATGGCGGACAACCGATGGATATCACGACTCACGACACGGATCCCCCGAGATCACATGCGCAACGAGGCAGGCAGAATATCAGACGGAGAGACGAGCTAGACAAGTTCTGGAAGTACTGGCTCCGTAATGCCCATGATAGAGAAGTGTGGTAAGTCCTGGGGATGATCTATGTCTAACGATGGGCGTTAAAAGACTGATGATGATGATGATGTAACCAAAACTGCTGCTAATATATGATATGTGCTATTGATAAGTGATGTTTGCTACTGACGGGTGATTTCATATAGCAAAAAATAATCTCATGTTCATTTATTACAATACAAATATGATATTTTAATCTAATTTAGAAGTAGCTGAATAACTGGTCCGTCAGACGGGGTCCAGCTAGAAAACGTAAGCTAAGAATTTGAGGTCATCAAAATTGATATTTCATTTGCTAATAATGGTGTTTAATTTTGCACTATTTATTTAAGCTAAATTTTTATATTTGAGTTTTATATTTACTATTTTGGTTTATTTGAGACCGTCGAATCAAAGATTGGAAAAAACGAATTCGAGCAATTTTGTTATACGACTCCAAAACGGACCGTAAAACAGCGGAAACTACTTGTAATATCATCCTAGTACTCGGCCAAAGAACTATCAATGAACGTACGTCTCATCATCGGTTAAAGAGGGTTCAAAGCAGGGACGTGAACCTTGAAGACGAGGAGGATTATCGACGTCCTTCTGTGGTTGACGTCATCCAATCGATGGCCATTATTGAGGCAGACCTACGCAAAACAGCTCGATAGGTTGCCGTGGAACTAAACGTTGACCATTCAACAGTTGCTCGATACTTTAGCCAAATTGGAAAAGTGAAAATGTCAAGCGAATGACCCTGCAGGAATCGAACGAAACTCAACCCCACCAAGCTGACTCACCAGACCACTCTCCGATCGACTACCACTCTTTTAAACGTTTCGACCTCTTTCGAGATCTTCAATAGCCAAAAAGCAGTTCAAAACGCCTTCGATGAAATCATTGGTTCTAGCTAGGACCCCAAAATCCTAAGCTTCCGGAATGAATGGATTTGATTCTAGTTAGCAAAAATGCGTAAATTCTGAAGATTTTTATTTCGACATATAACTTTTATTTTAAGTTGAGATATACAGCTTTAAAGTTGATATTTTTGCACCAACCTAATCGCTTACATTGGTGTTTTCAAAGACGTATGAGTTTTTCCCCATAGACTGGAATTCGGGAATCCCTTCCACTTATAATGAAAAGATATCTTGAAAAAAATCTCAAGTGACGACTGAGTCGAAATTCACCAATAAAATATTGGATTGTTAATTCAAAAAGATCATAGGAGATCTGTTACATTGCTGCATCTTCCATTAGCATAGTTATTTGCTTCGGAGTTCTTGGTAATCTATGTGACAGTTAGGGAAAAAGAGGAGAAGTGATGGGGAGGAAGACGAAGTAGAGGTAGAAAAAACGAAAACCGTGTAGCAACCATGCATGCCTGTTGTCAAAAGAGATATTTGTTTACAAAAACATACCCCACACGCTGCCGTGATGCCGTGGCTTTCTGTGGGTAACCTTTTGGAGATTCCGGTGCGCTATGACGAAGAAGAAGTACTGCGAGAACAATGCACGGTAATCATTGCTTTGACGTACATAAAACTATGGTGATATCCAACCAGCTCAGAGACTTCAGAAGTCATACGTAGGCTAAAAAAAATATATATATATAAAATACGCTATGTAGAAAAATAAACACGGTTAATTCTTTTTGCGTCTTGCATTGTAGGACCCGTTATGGTTCTCAGAGATGCATAGGCTGATTCAAAAATTCACGCAAGTTTCAACTTCATTCCCTAGACGAAAAACCTCTGCCCTAAATTTCCTACATCCTAACTACGTTAACCATGCTTGGCCCTCCTTTTTCTCTCCGATTGCCTGTCGGCTGCATTCTGTCTATCTTGGCTCTCATTCTTTGGTTCTCCATCTCCCTCTCTCCTACATTCTGATCGATTCGTGTGGCAACTCTTAGCAAACACCGTTCCAACAGCAGATCACCGATTCCTGTCCATTGTGCTGTCAACACCAATTAGGGCGAAATTCCATTTTGCCACCGCTTCAAGTACTTGAAAGCCATTAAAATTATCAGGCGAGCCTATTAACGTTTCTCATCGGTCATCCCATTCAATATCTTGGTCGCAAAAGACTATGGTCGTGTACACGCAAAACTCAGTTGCTAAAGCAGATGAAATTTCAGTTTTTTTTTCTGCAGATAGACATGCAAAGAACTTCGACTTCGTGACCAGATGTGTAAACGGACAAAATGTTAGAAAAAAGACACCGTTACAATCTTCGTACAGCAAAATTCTGCTTTTATACGCCATCTACAACACCTATCTTTATTAGTCAATATGCAAGAAACATTTGCAGTGTTTGTGTAACATGTTACAACGGAGGAAAGGGTCGTGTTTGTTGAATATCTACCAAGCTACTTTAGTTATGGATTTTTTTTTTTACCAAAGTTTGATACAGCATTGTACGTCATTGTTATGTTAAAAGAGCCCCGGACAAAAGGAGACAGTTCGAAATAAGTTATTTACAAGAATTCATATTTTGTCAGTCTATACGAGAAATGTTCAAAAAGTCTGCAAGTTTTTTGAGTTGCAAGAATAATGATTTACGAGATGAGCTTTCAAACGGCTATTCCACGGCGAGGCACCTCCTTTTTTGCTGTATTTGACCGTTTTCTACAATTTTTTTTTCACTATTGTAAGATTATTGATTTAATGTTCTACAAGTATTAAAGCTATCAGTGCAAGGCTGGATAAATGTTTTGTATTAGAAAAGGGTATTAGAAACGTGGATCCCATTTCCAACTCCACATCAAGTTTTTTTTTTAAATCAGTGCTAAAAGCACATACACAATATATATATATATATATATATATATATATATATATATATATATATATATATGTTGTATATATGATAACAGAACAGAATAAAAGAACGAGAACGTTTTATTAGCTCTTGGGTAGGCACCCTAAAAATCGTAGGATAATGCAAATTGGCTCACCTAGCACCCACACTCTGCCAGAGCTAGCATCGAATGAGAGGGTAGATCAATAAGTCAGTAGTAGATTGGCTTCTTAAGATTTAATAATTTCTGCATAGATTGGCACCTCTTGAACTGACCTGTCCAGCCACTCGGTCGTCATTCGTATACAGGTTGCAATCCTCTTCAATTTTACAAGCTCTGCAAGGGAGAAAAATCGACTGAGGAAAACGATAGTGAAACGGTGGAGGACAAAACCAATAAATCTGCTTTCGAAGGGGGGGGGAGGAGATGTAAATCGCTCTCCTCTAGAATCAGATAATTCTTAGTTTAATTTTTATGTCTTCAGAAATAAAAAGGAAATAGTTACTAAATGGGAGGTGCAAGGTTACAGGGCGGGTAACGGCGTGGAGAGTGGGCATGGCGAACCTAGTTCAAACTCCGGCCTGGTTTGGTTCTTGCAGCTTTCATTTTTTTTTTTTTTTTTTTTTAACCAATTTCATAATTTTGTTGCTACGATTTTTTTAAATCAATTTCTTATCTTTATTTTTGTGTTTCTTATAGCTTTCATTTTCTTTCACATTTTTTTTCTTTCTGTTCTCCCATTGTTGTGCTGCTCCTCCGTCTCGTTCTTTTCATGTTGAGACCTACTGTCGTTTGTTCCCAAATAACAACGTTCACTATGGTTTAAGTTTCATTGTTTTGCGACTAGGTTATTTTTTTTTTCAGTTGTTAGTGAACCCAGATTGTGTTCTGGTGTAACCACAGACTCCATCATTCGGACATGCGACCAGATCCTGTTTTTGGCATCCAGGTTTAGTCCTCTCTGAATAGTCGTTGCTCTGGAGAGAATGCCATATTGCGTGGATATACTCTCCTGAATAATACAATCGAAGAAACTCTTTAGTAAAACGAACTATTATTTTATGAGCATCGTACTCTCACTCTGTTGAGCGACTCTCAAATTCCATTACTTGAATCTATAGGTATTATTTTTCTTCCCCTCTTTCTCTTCCACTTATTACGGATCATTCAACATCTGCTTTGCGAAGACAGCACACAGCTGGCTCGAAACCGCTTCTCGAAGAAGCCCGTTGCTCAGGCCGTTGTTCGGGCAGCCTTTCCCAATTGTTTACATTTAGAATTCTTCCAAAATATCCAGCCAGATCTTTATTTATCCTTTGTCAACGATGTCATGTGACCAATTTTTGTATTGAATCTGTTTGTTAGATTTGATCAATTCTGTGTGCCGATATTCATCTATGAACCCCCCAAAATATGAATAATCAGATTAAAAACCCAGAGAAGTTCATTTCTTGTGGACGAAAGCCAATTTGACAAGGTACACTCAACAGAGGTCCCTGATAAGAAAAAAACAGCAGTTTACTTATTGTGTATGCGTCATCTCACCCCCCCCATAGACAACCACTGACAAGCTTATACTTACCTACATATATAGTCCCCACCCTCACACATACATATACATATATGTACTAAAAACTGCTATGTTGGTCAGCTCGCAATTTTAGTTAAGTGGCAACCAAACTTCCTATTATCTAACACGTTTCCCTGATTTTCCTATCGCAATTTTTCTTCTCTTTCATAGTATTCCATTTCTATCTGTCGCTTCCTTTCTTACTTTATCAATTACCAAACTTAGCTCAGGACAGCACACTGTGGGATACTTGGCGAAGATCAAACCAACTGCTGGGTGGTAATTTCCAAATATCGGAAAAAGGAAAGATATTCCAGACCAGCTGTTCCCAATTTTAGGGTCGGGGATCTACAAATTCATGATAACTGCTCTCCATGAGCTTGTAGCGTTGGTAAACCTTTCAAAAGCAGCGACTAAGATGTACTTACTTGAAACGGCAACTACATGCGATAAAATACATTAATAGCTGTTACTGGAGGTTTTTGTACGTCTGAAAGAATTTATATAAGTTTTTTTTTTTTGTCAAACCTTGAAAAAATAAAACAAATCAACATCCGAGATGGCGCCGGAGATTGCTCAGAAGCCGGACTGTCCAGCGTAAAGCCAGACGTCTGGCCATCCTATTTGTAAGGTTAGCTTGCTAACTATTGCTCCATAGCGAGGTGACCTTTTTTCTCTTTCCCTTCCCTTTTTGTGGTTTTCTTTCTCTTTTCTCCTATTTCCCATCTATCTATCCCTTCTTCCCCCGCTTTTTAATAATCTGCTCCCGGCTTTTTCCATAATTCACTTCACTAACAAAAAATCTGTGTTCATCCAAATCAATGTGTTCAATCTTTTGAACAAACAGCCGAAAGAACTTTGTTCAGAAGGCAGAGTGAACTCCCTTGACAAGCAAATCAAATGATGACCAGACACCAACTAAAAATAATTGAGTTCTCAAATCCAATCCATTTATACCTTTCAAACATCTCAGTCAAAAGAGAATCTAAGCAAAATGAAGCTGAAAGCATTCACAAATGAGGGGTGTAGTGCTAAAAAAGTGAGGAAACTATAATCATAGCCAGAGATTTGACAGCCCAGGTGCTTGACTCCTTGAGGGGCCCCCCTCAAACAGTGGTCTTATATGTATATATATATATATACACACACACGCACACATACATACATACAATAGTATAATAGTATATGTATAATGATAGTAGAAATACAGTAGATGAACTACTATATACGGAGCTTCTGTGGCCCCCTGCATTGGAGCCAAGGCTGGGGGGGTATATTTCAAATTTAGGATCCCTTTATAACATAAGCTACAGGCCCTGTGCTAGCTTACTCCAGCCCCGCCTATGCAAATAAATAAAGCTCTTTGTTATTATACTTGATTTGACTTTAGGCAACAAAATATGAGATCTGCCCAGAAAGAACCCCTCCTTTCATTTAATATTAATGAAAAAAAAAAAAAAGCCTGCCTTGGGCAATAGCGCCTCAGTCCTCTGATAATGACAAGTACTCCACTTGGGATCATATACACTATTGTTGGTGTTCCTTCCACTTTAAAAGACAGTCTAAAAACTCCTCTTCTGGAATCACCATCAGTTGCCTCGTCAGATTTTCCTTAATCTTGTCAGTGGTCAATTTAACTTGGAGAAACGTCAAAAGTCACCGAAAACCAACTCTGAACTGTAAGGGGCTGGGAAAACTAGGTGGTGCAACATTTTGATGAAAAAACCCAGCTACGTGATGAATATAGTTGCTTGGTCATATTGAATGCAATGGTCACACAGAACATAAACTTATTTGATGGGATCTCACTGCCAATAGAGTAACCCAACAGGAGAGTGTCTGTTCACCCACATGCAGTCGAGTCACCTATCAGTTGCCAAGTTTCATCAAAGCTGTGCCACTGGTTACCAAGATATTCAAAATAGCTGGAAGTTTTCTGTATAGACTTATTAAATAGTAAATTGAATCACCATAGCCCCACAAATGACCCATCCGATCGACAAGCCAAAATGGCAACATTTTTCACTCTTTGCTTATATGTCTGTGTGTGTCTCCAAGCTTTCCTGACAAATTTTTCTTAACTACAGCTTTGAAAATTTACATTAACATACCTCTAGGCATCATCAGATACTCGCCGTCTATTCTAATTCCTTTACTCTCCCAAGAGAACCTACATGACCTCCAACTAATGATAGATGAACTAAATGAGGAGAGCAAGAAAGTCGGCCTACACATGAACTTCAGCAAGACGAAGATCATGTGCAACAACCACATTGGAGATAAGAACACTAAGATCGAAATCGAGGATACAGAACTCGAGAAAGTAGACCACTACATCTACCTAGGGCAACGAATCTCCATGAGACCCTCAAAAGAAGAAGAAATCAAGCGAAGAATCACACTAGGATGGCAAGCCTTTGGCAGAGCTAGCTCAACCTTCAAAAATAATAAGATCCCATTAATCCTAAAGAGAAGGGTGTATAACCAATGCATCCTCCCAATAGTCACTTATGGAGCTGAAACATGGAACTTAACCAAGAAACAGACCCGTAAGCTGAGAACCATGCAACGTGCACATGAAAGAATAATGCTGGGCCTCACATGGAGAGACCACAAAACAGCACAACACATCCGGGAAAAGACAAGAGTTAGAGACATCATAGAATCCATAAAAAATCTCAAATGGCGGTGGGCTGGCCATGTTGCAAGAATGGCTGACAATCGATGGACATCACGACTCACAACATGGATTCCCCGAGACCACATGCGCAACCGAGGCCGGCAAAATGTTAGATGGAGAGACGAGCTAGATAAGTTCAGGAAGTACTGGCTCCGTGACGCCCATGATAGAGAAGTGTGGCAAATCCTGGGGAAGGTCTATGTCCAACGACGGACGCTAAAAGACTGATGATGATGATGATGATGAGGCATCATCAAAATGTTTGTTATATTTTGTTTTCAAAAAAATGCAAAGTTAAGATATTTAGTTTAAGATTTTTCTACAGAAAAGATCTATTTTTTTTAGATAATTTTTGATAATCTTCTAGATAATCATTCTGGTACATGCGTGGACTATGGTGATTCTTTGATGCAAAGTACAGATATTATTACTAATTTGAAGATTAGTCATATTTCTGACCACTTTTTCAGATGACTAAACAAACACACATATTGACATGTTTATGGATGTGTACATATTTGACTGAAAATGCAGTTCCATATTTTTAAATTGGTTTGGTTTGGAGTTTCTCCAGGGTTAAAATAACTTTTTAGATACTGTTCGGGAAGCTGTTAAGTTTGTTAATGCATATTACAAACAATCTCTACAGATAATTACTGGTTGGGAACTTTTCTTTGATGTTGAGTTGGTGATTTGGGTTACTTGCTCTTAGATTTGGATATGGAGATTTAGATGGGGTTAACATTAGTTTTATGCTTAGCTAACTGGTGTTGTCAAGAGAAAAAATCTCTAAACATAAAACTAGGAAGCAAATGATATTTTGGAGAGATTTTATAAAAAAAACAGTCAGGTAATTTAGCCCCTTTTGAAACCTCAAGATTCATTTCTCACACAGAGAATTTATTTGATCACTTTTGGTATTTGTAGTAATGATGCTATCTCAAAATACGCATAGTTTGATTTCATTTATCTAACTCAAGTAGTTAGAGAAAATTCTAGATTTAAAAAACACAAAGAAAAAATAATTTCAGACGGACTTGTTTTCTGATTGCACGGTGAAGACACCATAGAAATTGACCATTTCTTTTTTTGCCAAATTCAGCTTGAGCTGTGTGCTATGGGTAATCTGAGACCTGCTAATTTCAGACATGCCTTTGTTTTTGATCTGTGATGTGCAGTTCTCAACATCTCAGAACACACATATACACATACACTTGTACTTTATAATTTAGATATGCATAGTGTTGACACTTTCAATTTGGCTAATCAAATATGCAAAATGCATATAAATGTACATTGAGTATTTTTTTCAGGAATAGGTAAAAATGCTTGCAATTGAGATTGGAAAGAGTTCTCGAATTAGTGGAATTTACAAATAGTAATAATGTGAAAAAGTAACTCATTGAAAAAAAAAAAAAAAAAATGATTTTTTTCACAGGAAATGAAAAAATTGTCAAATCAGAATTATTCACCGGCAGCCTAGAGACAACAATTTTCAAACGTATTGGGTTTAAGGGATTCTTATAATGATGAGAGACTATGTATCTGCCCTTGGCAAAGACCACACCATTATTTTAGAGACTTGAAATTTTGCACACATACCTCTCTTGAGGACAAATGCTTATCAGAGTGGTATGTACTCAATTTTCATAGCTGAACACTTGGTGGTGGCGATTCATAGATTCCCTTGGAATTCATGTTTAGTTTTACAACCTAAATTTGTTGATATGTTTATGTTTTTGCAAATCTTTATAAAGGTAAAATTGAACTATTTTCTTAATTGAAATGGGAAGTTAGAATTCTGATATGATCAACATTCTTGGACTGACTGAAGAATGTCAGTATCTCTTTAAAATATAGTGAACTAAAGCAATTGTATTTATTTTGGGTATCTATAAACCCAGGCGAGGCTAGGTACTACTGCTAGTCTATAAAAAGTTTAACTTCTGAATCTTTACCACTTGGCTTGAAGTAAGTGGAAGTGGTCCAGCTACTTTTTTAGGAAAAAGAAGCAGCTATATCAGAGATTGATGTTCACAACATGAAATTAACCAGCCAAATATAGCTGAGATAAATCTACAGTCACCAAATAGATATTGGCTCCAAAATCCCACCCCCCCACCAAAAAAAAAAAAAAAAAAAAGTGTCAAACATTGAGAATGTATTTATTTTTTTAAAGGGCTCAGGAGGATTTATCTTTTTAGCATCATAGTGTAGCAGTTTTTTTCCATCACTCTAAGTTCAAAGGGTCCTCATTTGTTATTAGGAATCTGTCAGCTGGCTTGTTATGCAGCCGAGAGCTGGCTATTCAAAGATCAGCTGATAAGTCTAGAATTTATATTTTACTTCCAGAGAAATGTCAGACAAATAGCTATGAAGTATGACATATGTATATCCTCCTATTTTCCAACAGTCTATTCGTGAACACTTATCATAATGAAACCAATCGATTTATGCATAGTTTTCTATTTGTAAAACTAAATTTTATGGCTCTGCCCACAGAGCATTGGTGTTTAGAAGAGCGTTTGTTGATCTGATAGAGAGCTCTTTAGCGATAGTTAAGATGGTCTGAAGAGGAGACAAATTGTAAAATGCTTTGGGCACCATTGTGAAGACTGTCCAAAGCATTTTACAATCTGTCTCCTTTTCAGGCCATCTTGATTATCCTTGAGAAAGTTGTATTGGATGTATGTTGTGTATTTCCTAGAGGAAGTTATCCATCGCTAAAGAGCTCTCTATCAGATCAACAAACACAGTTCTAGATACAAATGCACTGTAGGCTGTGTCAATTTTAATCTTAGACCGTTCCAACCGACTTATGATAACATTTTCAGGAAAACTAATTACACAGAAAAACTTCTTTGAGTTTATTCTCTGCCAATATATCCAACCAAAGAATTTGACAGCTTTTTTCCACTAACCTTAAAGTTGATTTTTCCACATCATGTACACCATCTTGCCTCCATTAATTTGGTTTGTTTTTTTTCCTTTGAATTACCCACTAAAGCATCTCTCTACATAAAGTTGAAACAGACCAAACCACTTTCTAGCTGGCGATAACACCTCAATGGGCTATACCATTAATATACTTAAACAATTTGTTACTTGGCATTCCATGTTCAATCAGCCAGCCCACACAACTATATATATATATATATATATATTTGCCTGATGAGGCCTGAAGAGGGCAGAAACATGAGCTAGTTTATGTAGCAAATCCACATTCTACTATATATATATATATATATATATATATATATATATATATATATATATATATATATATATATATACACATATATATATATGTATGTATAAAAACAATGTAAAAGAAATTTTAGAATATGGAATTATATTTTCAGAGAAATACATACACATACATTAATATTATGTCGTTATGTATGTGTGTTTGTTTAGACATTTGGAATAGTTCTAACTTGCTTATATAACAGGAGATTATTCTCTTTAAGGTCTTTATCCTTTGAGTTTTTGAGTTACATTCAAGGTCATCATTGCTTTAATCATTGTATTGTTGCAAGGAATATAATTTGTGGTTTGAAAATGGATTAGCCATCCCTTAGAAATGGGATTATTATTGACATCTTTGACGTTTCCCTAAGCTTGATATAATCGGATCAAATGAAGGATCTAAACCCCCCAAAAAATTTCTGTTGGGGATGCAAATTTTTCTGTTGACACCATGTATGATTTCTTCAGAGGAGTCTTTTTTTTCTTACACAAAATAAATGAATTTGTAGTTTTAATTTAATCAAAATTTAATTCAATTTATTAAATAGAAAAAAGGTTCACTTATTTCCAAGAATGGATTTAAAAGAACATTTTTGATGATTCAAATAGCTTTCCATTATTGGCGTGCATACTTCAGTATTTCTGGCAACAAAACAAAGTGAACAATTCCCTAATTTTTTTGTAATTTTCAATTTTCTGCGCTCACATTCATGCACACTCGATGTTAAAAATGACATGTAAATAAAAAAGAAATTAAAGAATTTATGAAAGAAAAATTTGGTGAAGATTTTAATGAAAAAATGCTGGATGTCAGGGAATGATAATAGAAACCTCCATCATACATAGTGTTGTTTGAAAATTTGCACCCTGACCTAAATCAATTTTGGAGTCCACATTCTCATTTGATCCATATAATCAAACATCATCCTTTCTGTAAGTCTTTCCAGTGACTCTCTTGAGATTTTACGTTGACGTCAACAGAAAATTTGCACCCAGACCAAAATCAATTTTGGGGTCCATATTCTTATTTGATCCATATAATCGAAAATCATCTTTCCTGCAAGTCTTTCCAATGACTAAACAAATACACAAACATTCTGACATAGTATTGACGTATGTATATGTATTCGTCTGAAAATACAATTCCATCTTTTTAATTGGTTTATATACATACATACATACATATATACATATATATATATATATATATATATATATATATATATATATATATATATATATATATATATATATATATATGTATATATATATATGTGTGTGTGTGTGTGTGTGTGTGTTTTTAAGAAATGGATATATGATCCGATAGAATGATAATGAATTGCATTAGATTATATTGAAAATCATATTTGAAATGATATCAAGTTATTACACAATGAATATATCATGTGGCCTGGATAAAATAAATACCATAAACAATCAGAGAAAATGGGGCTGCAGCAGGAATCAAAACTGCGACTGATGGGGTAGCCACTTCAATGTACTATTGCTCCTACCATTGAAGTAATTCATCGCTGGTAATGCAAACGCAGAAATAACTGTTCCAACTCCAAAGTCTCATTTTTCCCATGCAAGGTCTATATATGCTCTATTTGTTTATTTCAATACGATAATTATGTTCATAGTATTACCCTATTGGTCACAGGTTCAATTCCTACAGCAGCCCCATTTTCTTTGATTGTTTATTCTATTTATGCTGTCTTGGCCAAATGAAACATTCACCGTTTAATAACGTGAGATCATTTCAGATAAGAGTTTCAATATAATATAATGCAATTCGTAATCGTTCTACCAGATCATGTGTCGATTTCTTGATAACATGATTGTCGAGTAGGAGTTTGAACGCTGTCCGCTAATTCCATTTTCCATTACTCTAACCACTAGTCCACTGGAGCTACTAATAGTTTTTTTTTCTTTTTTTTATAACAGAAATATAGAATGTTCAAATTGAAACTTACAAATTAGTGCAGTAAAAGTTGTTTGGACTCTAAATTGACCTGTAGGGAACTCAGAGGTCATTTTCATCTATCCTATGTCAATCCTTGATAAACTTACCCTTGCAGCCATCTCCCTGAAATCTGAAAATCTAAAAATTGATCTGAGTTTTATATTTAGGGGGTTACCAAGTTCAGTGCCACAAATCCTGTATTCATCCTGGGGTAATATAGATAAAAGACCCTTTTTATAGATGAAAAGACCCTTGTCTCCTGTGACATAGACTACGACAATTTGACAGCAGAGGCTGGAGACAGAGAGACATGGCACTACATGATCTTCCACACTACATTCACTGTATTCAACCACAGAATTATTGCAGAGGGAAAAAGCAGCACCATAAATTTCTTGATGCGGAAAAACCCGTCTGTCCCGCATGGGATCGGCAGATTTTCCCCTTTCAAAGCAGCCCCATGACATTACGGATCCCTCACCATGCTTAACAGGGTTTTATTTTTTTTAATTTTTAAGCAAAAGCCAAGAATGCACTCGTTTCTGGGGGGGGGGGAATAAAAAGGAATGATTGATCTTTTCCAACAAGACCTACAATGTACCTGGGCAAATGCTCTGTGAACAAATGCTACCGAAATAGGGCTTTTTGGCAATGCACACCAGCACTTTGTTTATTGATGATAGAATAGAACTTATATAGAAAAGAAAACGCGATTCCTTGCCGATGTGCTTAATTCTATAGTGAATACTAATCACTTAGATTGAACATTGTACAGATCAAAATTCAGCTAAAAACTGCAGACTTATTGATCCACCCTCATATATGTATATATGTACATATATACATATATATATATATATATATATATATATATATATATATATATATATATATATATATATACACATATATACATATATATATATATATATATATATATATATATATATATATATATATATATATATATATATATATATATATATAGATAGACAGACAGACAGACAGACAGACAGAAAAAGAGAGAGAGAAGGAGAGATATCTTTAGGAATCATGCTCAGTTCAGTTTTTTTTTGTTTTTAAGTTGAGTAAAATCTGAAATATAATTGAAAAATGAAAATGGATGATACTAACTAGCAAAGATTTATAGATAATGAAATGCCTTTTCGAACTTGTTTAAAGAGGAGAGGAGAAATTGTTTTGTTTTTTTTTTAAATTTTATCAATACTCACTAGATCAGGTATAGCTTTAAAAACGAGATTTGCATCATTGGAAAATAGCTGAACTCATGAGGTAACTAACTTTGTGCCAATTGACGAAACCAGGTGGAAGACAATGTGAGATAATAAGGAAATTGAGTCTTTGGAAGGAATTCCAAGACTTGTTGGCTTGAGTAAGGCTCTGACAATTACGGATAATTCCTTTCAAAGAGAATTTGCCAACAAACAGATCATTAGCCATTTTCGGATCACTGGATTTGCAAACATTCTCTTGAAATTGAATCCTTTCAACATGATTACAAATCAATGCCTGATTGAATCAGAAGTTTGGTATCGATTCCAAACTGGAGATAGGATACTCACCAGGAGTGGATCAAGAGAGAGAGGATTAAAACCCCCCTTTCCTACCCAGGCTGAGTTCAATTGAAAACATTTTTTCAAATATCCCGATGGAGGGATTTTATTTTGAAAACGCACAATCCCAAATAATCATAGATAAACCTTAAAAATGAAAGTTCATTATATACAATGTAAAATTAAACAGATGAAGTGAAAAAATCCTGGATTTGCCTCGGCATCTATTTCTTTCTTATTGTCAGCAACCATACCAGTCAGAGGTTTTAGAGTGTGTGTGTGTGGTGGTGGTGGGGGTTCTAGCTTGCATAGTTGAGCATAGAGAGTGATTAGAAGGTTGGCCAAGGGAGGCTCTGATCCCCTACGGCATCTGATATATCCAGACAGTCCCCCACCAAGATACTGGCCAGGCTCGACGTTGCTCAACTTCAGTGATCATACAATTTGGTTTTAAGTACTCAAAAGGGATGAGGGGCTAAATGAGATCATTTTCCTTGTAGGAGGATCAAACATTTTCCTACTATACATTATTATATTATTGGTACTATACAATGTTGTATCTTCCAAGTTTAAAACATGAATACCAGTCAAAAATTAGTAAAATGATAGTTTGCAAACACATATTAACCTAACAAATAGATGGATAGTTACAAAGATAGATTGATAGATAGATGGATTAACTTAATCTGTGCTTATAGTTTTGATCCCTCACAGATAAAGTATTGGTAGTTTAGTGCTGTGAAACATGGGTGTATTGGAATGCTTTGGTTGAGGGGGCAAAGGGCTTGATTTGCCTCAAATCTTATATGGTTTTGCACAGATAACAGTGCTTTGTCCAAAATTTACCTCTCTTCTGCCCAAATTTTGGAGGAGAAATTGATCCCCTTCTCCCTAGTTTGTGCATCCATGCTGTAAAAGAGCCCTAAGTGAAATATATAACAACAGACGGTACTGAGCAGATAAATTGTTCTCCAACAAACTTCATTGGAAGCCCACCTGTGATCATGATGTTTTTAAAGGCTCTTCATCAACCAGTGCAGAGACACTTTTTTCTTCTTATTCTCATTGGGATTGAACTGATTACATTTTAATATGAAATATACAAAAAAAGATAAAAATATAAACGTGACAGCTATCAAAAGAGGGGGACAAAAATTAAACTGAAATTTAAAAAACTTAAATATACACAATGGCCACAAAAGAAATCTATACATCAAAAATACAAAATAAAACTAAACAAGCAAAAGTGTCTTAGGATTGGACATAAGTTCCCATCAATTGAAAAACAGAAGGGAGTCATCTGACATCAGGCAGCCACCTACACCTCTAGATTATGTGCTAAAGCAGGGTTGGTGACAGTACACCAAGAACTGTTCTTGTGAGAAGTTCTCGATGCACTCTGCCTTGAGACAAAGTCTAGAGTTGTAGGTGGCAGCCAGAGGTATGACTCCCTTCTGCATTTTAATTGGCAGGAAATCAAAATATTTTATCTCAAGATTTTTAAGGACAGATGAAAGGAAAAATGAGCGATGAGCACTTATATCAGTGTGCTGATATAAAAGTTTCATTCATTGACTAATGAAATGTTTTCGTCCAATTCATTTCGTTTTTACAGTTGATATGCCATGTACCTCGAAAATATTTCTTAGTGTGCCATCATACCATAAAGTTTGAGAATCATTGATCTGAATTGTAACAGACAGCTAGCATCAGAGGAAAACTTATTAGATAAGAACAAACTGAGATAGCTTGCAAGCTTGCTAATGAGATAGGTAAACGTACAAACAAAACAATATATCAAAAATATCGATTTGCTGTAAACAAATTGCAAAATGAGTTTTTTTTCTCCTTTTTCCCTCTAAACACGATCAAAATAATCATTCATCACTTATCAGAAATGTTGCCATACATTCGTTTCTTCATTCGTTTGTTTGTTTATTGTAAATAGTCAATATATTCTTTTATTCATTGACCAGATACCGTCAACCAAAACTGTTAGAACAGGTCAGAATAGGTTTCTTCAGTTTTTAAGTAATTCTGTCTGTCTGTCAGGCTGTCTGGCTATCTATGGATGATTCATGCGTAAAGGCTATACCAGCTATCAGATACCTGAAAATCTAAACCTTTCCTCCTTATAATGTCTAAAAAAAAACATTTGTTTTTTTTTTATATTCCTCACAAAAAAAATTCAGGGGGGAGGATTGAATTTACATTGTAAGTTCATGCTAAACCGGTCCCTATGTTTATGTCCAACAACATTCATGGTTGCTTTTTGAAAATTCACACTTTTCAATGATCATTGCTCAACAAAAAGTGAGAGAAGTGACTTATTCATTAATTACCTTTTTTCACACTTTTTCAATTGATCACCCCCAACATGGCAAGTTGGTAACATGAAACTTTCTGTTGAATGACCAACAAGACCTATTTATGATCATATGAATGTATGTATAATTTTCAGTATTTTCTGACTTGAGACATCGTAATTTTTTCATCAATCACACTTTTTGCCAATTTTTTGATTGATCACCCCATACATGGCATGCTGCCAATAGACATCGGTCATGTGATGGTTTTTGTTGATTAACTAACCAGAACTTTTTTGTTTATTTTATCAACCAACATATTCTTTTATTTATTTATCGTAAATAGCCTCGTACTCTCTGACAGTCCAGAGATTCCTGACCTTTAAGTGTCATTTTCTTTCTCTATTTTACTTTCGCCGAGGCCTTTCACCAGCTATGAAGTACACTTGACCACTAACACCAATCAACAGACATTAAGCATCTCACTAAGTGGTGCTTTTCGGAAAATTAGATGTAACTGATAAGGTCACTGGGGAAAATGGTGTTATTATTTTTCTCCAACTGCTTTTATTTCTTCTGTTCAGCCACAACCAATCAACAAGTAAATAGTTTCCTTGAACATTTCTCATTGGTTGATGGGAAAGGTCAACATTGAAGGTAATCAAAAAGATTGGAGAGTTATATATTGATAATTGTCCTTTCTTGTTTTTCTCTCTCTTGTGTTACCACAGTAATTTATGCCTTCAAATGTAAAAGGTAAAATAATGGACAGAAATGTGTTATGCACATATAATTGCATTGCATATATAATTAGAAATCACTCGGAGAGCTCATTCCTTTGCCAGTGCCATTGTCACTAAAAACAATGAAAACTATTTCTTAGACAGGCCTGGTTAATCACACATTAGAAACTGTCACAAGACCAATATCATATGGCAGATGGCATGTTGGGGGTGATCAATTAAAAAAAAATTGGGCACTGATCTCTTAAAAAGTCTGAATTTTCTAAGAAAAACTGAATGGAAACTGTGAGATCAATTTGGCATAAACTCATATTGCAAATTGAATTCACGCTATGAAAAGGAGGAAATTTTTTTAAAATAGACGTTTTCATAGACATGATAAGGAGTAAATGGTGAAATTTTCAGCCTTGTAGCTCTTATGATGCCACCTGCACATGTGATACATATATAATCAGCCAGACTAACAAGAAAACTGAATAAAACTTTTTTGACAGTTTTGGTGAATTTTTGTGACAGTTTTGGTTAAAGGTTTCTAATAGTTACGATGTAGGGGAGGTAATGATTATTATGCAAGGGAGGTCACCATGTAAATCTCAATTCTCTACATTCTTTAGTTCTCAAATGAGTCTGGCTGGCTAGCTACATAAGTGTGGCACATATAAGCCACACCAATTGAGTTAAAGGATTGAAAATCTAAACGTTTACTCTTCATTATGTCCAGAAAAAACATTTCTGTTTTTTTGTTTTTTAAATTCTTCCTTCCCCTGAAAGTTATTTTAGTTCAATTTACAGTATATAATTTTATGCAATTTAGGTCCCTTTTTTGTATCCGGCAGCATTCACACTGGATTTTGAAAATTCAGATATTTTTAATGATCACCGCATAACAAATTGTAAGAGAGGTTATTCATTCATTGATTACCCCCGTTTTAAAATTTTTAATGGGTGATCTCCAATATGATCTTCTGCCAAAGAAAATTGTTCACGTAATGGTTTCTACTGAGTGACTAACTAGACCTATTGTCTTAGTATATCAAAAAATATCTCAATTGGAAATGATATCCTGGATCCTTCCCCAAATTTAATCAGTTATTCTTTAGCTCACGGCCCATTCTTCCACAAAATGTCATTTAAATTCACTTGTTCTCTGTAAAAAGACCCATACTGTCACTTACACCTCATTCATCTTTTATAAACATCTTACAAACAACTTCACATCATAATGAAACATAACATGGAAACGTTATTATCATAATGGAGCATTTTTATCATCACCACAGTGAAACATCGTTATCATAATCATCGTTATCATGATAAGATTGAGACTTTAAAATGTTTCATTATAAAGAGCCAAATATACACTCCTTCTTGGCAGCAAAACAAAGTTTTCACTTGCTTATATGCTTAATTCACTGAAACTTTTAGCATTAAAGTTTTTACCAACATTTGGTCAAAATTCAATATTGGATAAAATCATTTCAGTTATTCTTAAAAGATTGGCATCCCAGTTTTATACTAAATGTCAGTAAGAAAATGTGCCAGCCTATTATACACATTCCACCAACCACATGCTCTTTACCTAGGAATTATCTTGCATGCAGTACTAATAGCACCAATTTTCCTAGTGAGGGAGATCTGCTTGCTTGAAATAATTAGTGCTAGATGAAATAAATGAAGAAAGCAAGAGAGTTGGTCCTCGGATGAACTTCAGTAAAACAAATGTCATGTACAACGAATATGTTGAGGACAAAGACACAGAGCTGATCAAAGTAGACCATTACATGTAATTGAAATCCCTGAAAGATGAAGAAATCAGGTGAAGAATCACTCTAGGTTGGCAAGCTTTCAGAAGAGCAAGCTTAACCTTCAAGAATAAGAAAATCCCATAAAAAGTGGGGTATACAACCGATGCATTCTCACAATAGTCATCTATATAGCTCAAACATTGATTCTAATCAAAATATTCACCCTCAAACTGAGAACCATACAAGATGCACAAGAGAGGATAATACTCAGCAAAACATTGAGAAATCACAAGACAGCACAGCATTAAACAGAAGATAGGAGTCACAGATATCAGAATCCTTTAGAAAACTCAAATGCAATGGGCTGGTTATATTGCAAGAATGGCAGACTACTGACTGACATTACAACGTACAACAGGTATCCCCAGAAATCATACACTAAACTGTGAACATGACAAACTAGACAAGTTCAGAAAGTATTGGCCCTGTGACCTCAATGATAGAAAGAGGTCTAGCAAATCTTGGGGAATGTCTAAGTGTAATTTCAGGTGCTAAAAGGCTCCTGATGATGATTATGGTGATGAATCACTGGTAAATTTGCCACAATTCTTGCCACCAAATAGGCCCTGGTTTCACCACCATCTTCATCATCAAGCGCTCAAAGTCCCAATGGCTCACATCAGTTTTTTGCTTTTGAGTGTCAGAGTGCTAAAACTTGTCCAGATCATCACACCATCTTACTTTTTGTTGGCTCAAATCTCAAGGGAGCAATTTTGTTTGTCATAATATCCTGCGGTTATTTGTTATCCTTGCAACATGGTCTGCACACTGTTTTTTTTTTCTTATGTGATGTTCCGTATGATCTTTCCCTGTGCACGTTGCATTGTTTTTAAGTCGTAAGCCTGATATTTAAATTGCTGTCATCATACAGTCATACAGTTATCATGTAACTAAATTTCATTTGAAAATAACAAGTCTTTTGTTCTCAATTATTACTAATATTTGACAAGTATTTCTTTCATCTTAATTTTAGTTGCTTTTCATCGCAACTACCCACACCATCATTCTACAGCAGTGAGTAAACAATGCAGTTTAGAAATGAAAAATAAGCTCTAGTCAAAACTGAAACTCATACCCCTTTACCTCATGAAGCCTGCCTAGGCACGATAGCTGCTCTACCAATAGGGCTACCAGAGTTTTTGACAGTACCCTTAAAACCATCCTTTATTAATCCTCAATCACTTGGTTCTATTGCAGGAAAATAAGATGATAGATGGTGCAAAGGGTTAACAGATTAATGCCTTCACTGAAGATAGCAAGCACAGTAGGAGAAGACTGGACAGAAGATGGAGGTCTGAGAGAGAAAAGTTTGCAGAAAAGACATGGCAGAGGTTAGCACAGTCACAGTCGACATAGAAGGTGCTCAGAAAGCTCTTTATCCAGCATTGGACCTATGATAGCTTCTCTCACCTTTTGTTGGGCAGTGGTTATGAAAAAGAGTCTAAATTAAAAAAAAAAACACAAGCTAAGGGACCAATTTAGCACGAACCTACATTTCAAATTGAACGCTCATCAAAAACATTTTCGGGAAGAAATTTCAACAAAAGAAAGAAATATTTTTTCTAACCATAATGAGAGAGAAATGTTTAAATTTTCTGCCCTAGGGCAGCCTGCATATACAGTATGTACATTCACATATACATCGCCCGCCAGATAAATAGAATACCGAAGAAACCTATCGTGACAGTTCTGTTTGAGGTTTCTAATATTACTATTTTCCTCTTGACAAAGACTACAGATGAGTGGAAGAAAGAATTGTTCAAGAAGTGTATTATGGAGGTAAGGCTTGCTTATTTTAAATGGCAGTGTAATCTATTCCTTCAGGTGCATTCCTAGAATCTCTAATGAATATTTCCAGCAAATACTGGCAGATTTACTTCAGGCAGCGGGGGATATATTTTGAGCAAACAACTCCCAGAGAGAAAGACTGAGAAGTAGACTAAGAATATTAATGGCCGGAGGTACTTAAGGTTTCTTTGTTTACACCAAGGAGTGATGGACGCCAAAGTTTCTCAAGTAACAAAGGAACATACAGAACTGGTATATTAAAAATACATTTCTTCAAGAAATCCACTATGATTTTTCTCTTATATTTGTGGAGGTGTAATTTAGATTTAATAACTGTTTTGTGAGCTATAATGTCCCGGGGTTATCCTGATATCCTTGCAACATGGCCTACCCATTGCTCAATGAGTTTGCTAATCGCTACTACGACATCTCTGACACCTGTTTTTTTTTCTTATATATTGTACGTACATTATTTTATTGTTTTTAGACAAAATTTTTTAACTCATACAGCTTGCAATTTATATTAAGGATAGGTTTATAAAATTATTGAAATATTTATAAAAAGAAAGCCATGTACATAGAAAGGGAATTTTTATTATATCCAAACATTCTTATTTAAGACTTTATTGTACCTGTTCTATAATGGGAATGGAACCATGTTTAAATGAAATGAATATTTTTCTTAAAAAACTGGTTCCATAGTATTCATCATATATTTATTTTTTTTGACAAATAACAGTATTTATCAATGTATGTGGGATATTTTCACAATGCCTCAAGACAGAAAATACTGAACAATTATATTTACATTCATATGGTTTGTTTTGTAGAGTAAAAAAAATAATGAATCATCAAATTTAATATAAGAAAAAGACACTTATTCATTTCTTCTTTTCACAATCATTTTATTAACAGGCTTAGTTAGTCATACAATAGAAACTGTCATACCACCAAAAACTCTTGGCAGCATAATCAATTGAGCAGTCAGTGAATAAGTTATTTCCTGCTTTTCCGGTGAAAGAATTTTCAGAAGACAAGCACGAATGCTGCGGGTCACAAACTGGAGGTTAAATTTTGCATAAACTTACACTTCAAATTTTCAAAATATAAAAGAAATGTTTTGTGCATAAAAAAGGAGACAAATAAAAAAAACTTGAAAAGTTACTCCTTGTCTATCAAATTTAATCAGACATACATGTATATATATGCATATATATAGGCATGAACAACATAAACTCTATTTCACTGGAAAATTGACTGCTGAGAAATTTTAAAATCTGGCAAAAATCAGCATATAATTTGATTTTAACAAAATTTTCAATACTTATTTATCGAAGGACAATTGTTTTTAAAAATAATCTTTTTTTTTCCGTATGATTCTTGCCATTTTGATGATTTATCTTATTTATTCACTGCTGTTTTCATTGATTTTTACACATTCAAAAGATAACTCCTTTGAGATATAAATCATGTTTACCTTTTTTTTAGAAAAGCCATCCAGAATTACTTGAAGTGGGAATCTTACTTTTGAAAGTAAAAAACAGGAAAATATTTTAGCTTTTTCGATTAATTATAATTTAGGCCTCTGATCAAGAAAAAAAATTTTTTACTCAATATTTGAAAAAGAAGAAGAATCTTTCATTATCTTCATTGATTATATTCAGTGCTTTTCTGGAAAAGGTAAACAATTGATATCTGCAGGGATTTATTTGTTAGATGTGCAAAAATCAATGAAAATATCAATATATGAATGAAACAAATCATTTAAAAAATAAAAAGTTGGGTAGGAATCATATTGAAAAAATCCTTCTTCTCTGATATTTGGAATGAAAATTTTTTTAAAAAGTCTGTCAAAAATAAGTATATAATTTTTCATTAAGATTAGATAATATGCTGATTTTTTCCAGATTTTTAAATTTCTCAGATGTTGATTTTCATATGAAAATTGTGTTCATATTGCTCATACCTACATATATATATATTTATACATGGGGTTGGTGTATATATGTGTGTGCAGTCACACATGCATAGAATTTTCTCTAGAAATTATCATTAACTTGCTGAGTTATCATACCTGTTTGGTTCGCCAAATGGACAGCCCACCCCTGCTCATAATTAAAATTTTCAAAGTTTATTTTCATTTTCACCAAAACTCGTCAAACTTTTGAAATTTACACTTTATTCATTTATTTCCAAAACATTTTATTGTATGATGCGAACCAAGAGTTGCAGATTGTCCATTAATAAATTAAATGAAAAGGAGTGGCTAAAATCCTGATTATATGCAACTTCTTTAGATTCTGGCAAGCCTAACAGTCATTAGATTTGAATGAAACATGATTACTAATTTTGAATAGCTTTTACTTTCTTCCTAACACTCAGTTGCTTTTTATGATAACTTTGAATTGGACTGTAATCCTTCAGTAATAATTAAACGGCACTATCAGAAAATGAAAAGCAAGCCCAGAGTGAGAATCAAGCTCACACCCTCTCGCTAGAGTTGAGTCAGTATACACCAAAAGCAAAGTATGCATCATAAACTAAGGAACGAATTTAGTATAAACTTACATTCTAAATTGCTTCCCCCTCTAAAAACCTATTTTGGGATAGAGTTTCTAAAAAACAAAACAAAACATTTTTTCTGAACATAATGAGGACTAAATGTTTTCTTATCCCTTTTGCTTCATTGGTGTGGCCTGCACACTTGACATATGCATGCATACATACATACATACATACATACATACATACATATATAGCCAAATATAGTCTTGATGAATCACTTAAAAATTGAAGAAAACAGTTTTTGTTGATGGATTCCAATACAATTTGCCACTTCAAATTCAGATCTATTTGCTAAATTACCTTAAATCAATATTTCTCAACGTTTGGAGGAAGAAAATGGATATACACACACACTTTTTCAAATATATATTATAGATAGATATGAATAGACAGATAGATAGATAGATAGATAGATAGATAGATAGATAGATAGATAGGTAGATAAATAGATAGATATGAATAGATTTTGATAGAAATGAATAGACTCTGATAGATAGATAGATAGATAGATAGATAGATAGATAGATAGATTGATAGATAATGTATAGATTGATAGAAAGATATAAATAATGAATAGACTTAGTTTCAATTGGATAGATAGATAGATAGATAGATAGATAGATATAAAGAGAGATATATATGTATATGAATAGACATAGACAGATATGAACAGGCTTAAATTGATAGAAAGATAGATAATGAGTTAGCAGATAGGTATGATTACATAGATAGATAGATAGATAGGTAGATAGATAGGTAGATAGATATGAATAGATAGATTGAAAGAAATCAGATGATTATCACCATTTGTGTTGAGATGGACATACACACATTCTCTCTCAAGTATATATTAGCTTTTTTTTTCAATCATAGGCAAATCTAAAGAGGAAAATTTTAAATATATCAATATATTTATAAACACTTAGAATTAGGTATTAAATTTTCATTTCATTTCTTTTTGAATATTATCTTGATTTTGTAAATTTATAGCTTGATGCTAAGATTTTTTCTTGCCTCTGCTCCTAATACCAGAAAGCAGTCACCATGTTATGTATGTGTCAGTTGTTAGGAACATATATTCCACTCTGCTGGCCTTAGGTCAGAATACCTTCAGCAGAACAGTGAATTCCTAATAACTCAGTCTATCAAATATTTTCTAGGATTATGAAAATATCCCATTTCTTGAGAGTGAAAAATAGCACCAATTTTAAGATATTCTTCGTTCTTGCTTTATGGTATTGTTTGCCCCATAAAATATACTTTTATGCACATCCAATTCCTCATCCTTGACATCGTTATAGATCATAAGATATACAATCGAAAAAGAATGCTTAAAAGGCTTTTCTGTAAGTGCTTGATGGATTTCTAGAATGCACAGCAGATTAGAAATTTCTGGCTCTGGCAGGTGAAAGACAGAAACAGTGAGGAATTTCTGAGGGTTTTCAGAAGATTGCTTCAGAAGAAAGAAGAGACATTGTAAGCAACATTCGAGTAGGCGTCAACCAATAAATCAGTGGTTCTTAACCTTGGGTGCATGCATCCAAAAGTGGTGCATAAGACTATTCGTGTGGGGGATGTAAGGAGACGGTAGCAACCAAACTTTTTTTTTTCATTCTGTTGTAGATGCATACAAATTTTTGTACTTCCTTCTTCGTGTTTTATCAGTAATATCTTGGTACAGACTTTTAATTTTGACATCAAATAAATCTTAACTTTTTGTTATTCACAGTTTTTAATATTAACTTTGTCATTTTTTTCATTTTTCAAATTGAATCTTTTAGCCTTGAGTTTCAGAGATGAGAGAAAGATATTAAAAAACCAAAAGAGTGCCGGGCTTTGTAAAGGTTAAAAACCACTGTAATGAACCACTAAAGGAAAAGATACAAGTGTGGTTGGTCACTCAATAGAAATTGTCTTAGACTAACATATTTTAGCAGCATGTCATGTTGGGGATGATCAATGAAAAAAAGGGAAAGAGGAGTGATCAGTGAATGTTATTTCTCTCACCTCTTGTTATAATTGCTAAAAAACTTTGAATTTAAAAAAAAAAACAAACAAGTGTGAATGGTGCTTGACACAAACAAAGGGTTCAGTTTAGCATAGACCTACATTGCAAAGTGACCCCCAGAAACCCATTTAGAGTGGAACTTGAAAAAAAAAAAAAAAAAAAGGTTTTTCATAGACATAATAAGGAATGAATGTTTAAGTTGTCACCCCTCTAGCTCCATTGGTATGGCCTGTATGCATGAAACATACAAAGCCAGCCAGCTAGCCAGACCAACTCGAGAACTGAAGAAATTTATGTTGACAACTAACTTTAATAAAGGAAATTTTTCAAAAAAGAGGCATGAAAAACAATGGCAAGCAAAAATATGAACAGAGATGGAAATCAGTTTTTGAAACTAAGTATACAGCAAGGCCAGGTTTTGTGAACCAGGCATATGATAATGCTGCATTTTGGAAACTTGGTACTCAGTAAGGCTGGCTTTGGGGAACTAGGTAATGGGTAATGTCCCCATGAACATACAAAAAAAATTTTGGAGATTGAGGAGAGGGTATACTCAGTACTTCTGCTAATCTCCTCCCAACACACAATTTCCACAAATGAGTGTGAATAGAATTAATGAAGAAGAAGAAGTGGATGTTTTGTCAAAAATATGGCAGTGGTTTTCTATCTTCTTAGTTTTATCTGTAAATGATTGATGCTCTTTGAGATGCAAGAAAATGCAATTGTTTAATGTCGTCATATTGAAAATAGTCTTTTATTTCTATATATAGATCTCCCGACTTCAAATGCATTTTTCACCTGTTTCAAAACAATCCATTTTCAACCGTCTTTTTAACTGCAAGACATAATTCATTTTCAAATGTTTTAAAACATTTTTTCCAAAATGTCGAACATAATTTTTTTCAACTATTTTAAAACAATTTTTCAAAACTGTTTAACATCATTCATAAAGAGATGTGTGATTGGGAAGTCTGCCTTACCAGGAAACCAGCAGAACTTTTTGCAGTTTGACAGCAGCATCACAGAATTATTCAGTTTCCTGCTAAAAATCCTCTTTAAGGTATCTTTAGGGAAGACAAGGAAGTTGTCCTCACTGATAAGATTGTCACTCCCTTGCTTCATGCAGCCATGAAGAAGCTGATACTTGTATGTTACTTCATGTATACTACATTACACAGCATGGCCACTAACAGACACTCATTTGTATTGTAGACACTGATGTTGTGATTTGGGTGTGTATGCCATAAGTCAACTACCAGCTGATATGAACTGCTAGCAATCAGAACTGGCAAGAGCTTTCACTACCTTGCACCCCACCAAATAGCTGTGTGCCTAGGACCAAAGGTATCATGTGTAGTTCAAATGTTTGATGTTTTGACTGTTTGCAACACTGTTTCTAGCTTTTCTGGACATGGATACAAGCTGATCTCTTGTGGCTACAAGTGATAAAATATTAACATTAAGATGTATTATAGAATGGTTCAAATAGTATACAGTAATTATACTGGTGAACTAAATTAAGGAGGTTAGTTAAAGGCTTCAGTACATTTGCAGAAATTGTTACATCACGTATGTTAATACATAGCTGTACTTGCTACTGCTACAGCTCAATGAAAATATCACTATAACATGTCGAGAGAATCTCACCATTTTGTTTCAATCTCTTTAATCTATAATTGCTTTACATTGTAATAGAATATTTTTCTCTTTAACTTATATGTATATATTTGTGTTGGTAAAAACATGTAAACAGCAGCTTGGAGGTGGTCAATGTGTTCTATTCCAGTAACCATTTAGATAATGGCTGCCATGGTCATCAGACTACCAATCTGCAATGGCCAAATATCCAGATTTCTGCCAAATATTTTAAGCTATGTATGGACCGAATTAGGTGCTTTTATCACAAATTCAACAATAAGTTAGCTATGCCGCACTAAGCACGGTTAAAACAACTATAAAACTGACAGATCTTCAGTCATTTGCTGATTTAGTCAAATTTAGTACCAGGACATTTGCTTTATTCTGCAGTATTAGTGTGAATAATTTTTTTTAGATACCGCTAGGTAATAGCAGATTTTACAAGGACATTTTTTCAGCAACTAAGCATTAAGACAGTTTTTTTCTGGCTTAAAGACATAAAAGATATTTAATCGTTGATTATCAGGAAATGAAGAGATTTTTCTGTAGAACATTTAAATTATTGTTTGTCATACTAAAAAGAATTATCGACAGATAAATGAATTGTGCAACTATCCATCTATCTATTTATCTATCTTTTAGTCTGGCTGACTGTGAATGTGATGACTTGACAACCAGTCTTCTCCGTTCCTCTCTCTTCTGAGATTCTCTCAGGGTATTGCTCAACTTGATGCCTATCAATTCTGAGATGTAATCCTCCCATGGCTGCCTTTCCTTCTTCCTCTTTGATCTACAGGAAGTCTTTGTAGTGCCCGATGACTTGCCTGACTTGGTTCTCCACGTCAAATTATATAACATTTACGTCTAAATTGAGAGCAGAGAACCTGCAACAATTTTTGAAATTCAAAACCCAACCTCGCCCAGATTTGATCACTGAATGTGAAGCAAAAACCAGGCAGGCTACCAACTTTATCATGGTGCTTTGCTTATTGGGTAATATGAGATGCCAATTATCAATGTTCTTATGGTCAAATTTCGGATGGTTTACACTAAGACTCTTATGTTGTTAAGGCAGGCCACCCCCAATAAAGTGTAGCTAACTAGAGAGCGGTTTGGCATACAGAACTTGCGGGTGTTGGGGTTTTAAATTTTGATCTATATTATCACACACTTATCCTGATAAACAGAGATTAAAAAGAATTCCATCAAAACATCTATTTGACACTTTCGTGCGTCTCATTTATTAAAACTTGATTTTTTCAGCTAAAACTGCTGCAAAAATTGGCTAAAATTGGCTAAATCTCGCACATTTTTGGCTTGAAATATTTTATACTCATTTAAAGCCCACTAATCAAATGAATACCTGTATACTAAGACTCCAGAACGAATGATTAATGAAAATTGTACATTTACTTTCATCAAATTTGATTTGAAGTGGATTTGTGAAAAGAAGTCTTGCTATCTGATTGCAAAAATACTTTCAAAGCAAAAGATTCAATTAAAATTCAGTTTATCAAACTTGAAGGAAAAAAAATAGAAATTATGAACAAATATTTTTCCCGTGTAATTGGATTTGCTTTGACTGACCTTCAGAAATGGCTAAGATCAGCTAATTTATTCCTTTTTCAGCTAACTCTATGGCTAAAAATATTAGATAGATATGTTCTAGATTACCTACAAAATAAAATTAAATCCACTAATCATTTTTCAAAATATGGTCAGATCATTGGTTATCTGCTATTGCAGATTTTCTTTTCGGCTAAATGGGGGCATAAAGGCTAGATTTAACTGAAAAATGGCTAATTTGGCATCCCTGAGTTTTACTCTCCCTTGTCCTACCTGTTTCTTTGAGACATGAAACTGTGTCATAAAGTTACATTGGGAAAATATAGGGAGCAAAGTCCCGCCTAAAAAACAAAGGTCTTTGCACTTAGCAGTTATTTCCTAAGAATATTACCAACGAAGAGCTGTCTTCAATTCTTTATTGCTCCACTCATGAATAACACCTATAGCCACCATGCTACCATTGCAGCTCAGTTATAATGCAGTTGGCTACCTTGGACCCCAACACCTCCGTTATAATGGAGGAGATCTGTATGACTTGATTCTAGTCTGGTATTATGAAAGCAGAATATTATACGTAGTTGCCTATAGATTTTTATGCGTGTCTGTTTGAGACTGTATGTCATGATGTGATTAGATCCGATGATTTATATTTTCTATTTGTTTGTTCATATTTCAGGCTCAGATCCAGGGGCGGGTGTCTAGGAGTATGGACACCCCTAGCCCCCTCCCCGCTAAGGCAGAGCATAATTCAAAACGTTTTTTCAATATCTAGATATTTTTCAAAAACAAAAAAAATGACAAATAACCTCGAGGGATCATAAATTAACTTTATTAGCAAAAATTGCCAGCTCCAAATGCTAGCTAAAGTTCACTTCAGCCAGTAGTTGACTTATGGCATACACAGCTAAAAACCACAACACCAGTGTCTGCAGTACAAATAATTGTCTGGATAGAGTGAGAAGAAAAAAAAAACCCTGTTTTTATAAAGATAGAAACAAAAGATGCACAAAGTAAAAAGATACAGTCTACTGATAGATTTCAAGTATATGCAATAAAAGGTAACAGCGTTGCAGTCACAAATGGCAATGGGCTGGACATGCTGCAAAAATTACAGGTAACTGCTGGACATCACGACTCACAACTTTGATCCCCAGAGATCAGGTGCAAGGATGAGGCCAACTGAAAGTGAGATGGCGTGATGAGCTAGATAAATTTAGAAAGTCCTGGTTCCACGATGCCTATGATAGAGAGGTCTGGCAAATCAATGGGAAAGTTATTTCCAATAACGGACACTAACAGACTGATGGTGATGTTGATGATGATGACAAAAACTCCTGGCCAAAATTATGAAATCCCCAAATTTAGAGGATGTTCATTCAGCTTTTTTATTTCATTGAAAATAAACAAATCGCAGAAACAATTTTCGTTCAACAGCTGGAACATCTGGTTTTGTGAAACGTACCTCAATCAAATGAAACTCAATTATTTAAACTGACGGAATATTTTTTTCCAGATCAAATAGACAAAAAAACATGTGTGCCATGTTGGGAAAACCAATCAGAAAATTGGAAAAAGGGATGATCAATGATTTTGTCTCTTCTCTGGCCTTTTGTTGGACAGTAATCACTAATGAAGTACAAAATTTGGAAAAACAAAAACAAAAAACAGCGTGAACACTGCAGGACAAAAATCAAGTGACTAATTTGACTAAAAATTTATCGAAAGTAGGGGGGGGGGGTATTAAAAATTTTTTTTAGACATAGTAAGGAGTAAATGCTAAAATTTTCAGCCCTCTAACTCCATTGGCACAGCCTGCATGTGTGAGACATACATTAATATCCAGCCAGCCAGTCAGACCCATTTGATAACTGAAGAAACCTATTTTGACATTGTCTATGTTGATATTTTGGTTGGTGGTATCTAATTATAGAATCACTCATTGTTGTGGAAAAAAATTATGGAATCATTTTGAAAAAAAAATCATGATTAGCTTGAATTCTTTGCGGCATGGATTTCACTAACAAAAACAATTTTCACTATCAAGTTGGATCCTGCTTTTTTGAGTTGTTAGTGGTAGACAGATCAGCTTTGCAGGATGGAGCCTTGTCATGAAGCCTTTTTCATTAATTCCCACCGTAAATTTTCAATTGGATTGAGATCCGGTAATCCACTCTGTTCGCTGGCTATATCATTGCCTGAATCCATATCTCCTCCCAAATATGAGCAAAATAGTTAGGGTGCTCATTGCCTGTAGGTCTGATTTACACATTGCAAATGGGCCAAGTAAATAATGATATTATTCGCAGAGCCCAAGCAGGGATGCCTAACAACCGTAACCAGCATAAGGGCAATACTCACTTATCTATGCATTTACAGTTTAGATAATGATTGTTATCTCCCCTTATGTTTTACCTGACATGCAACCCAAATATCATAAATGAATGGAGAAATTTGCTTGTTTTCTTCTGACAGCCATCTTTGTATATTTCATTAGAACAATACCAGATAAAAGTTCCTGTGTCATTGCCTCTGTCAATGCAGATTTGTGATTCATTCCTGAATATCACTTTCATCCAATCATCCTCACTCCTCGGCTCACTGATAAATTGTTTCCTTTTGTTCAGGGGTCTGAGCTGGTTTTTCATTTGGCTTTTCAGGATGTGAATCCAATTTCATTTGGCCGGTTTCTTACAGGTCTGTCACAAACATGAATTCCTGTTTCTGCTCATCTATTTTCCATTTGTTTTGTTATGCATGTTGTACTTTCAGGGAATCTAACCTTGAGTTTCCTATCCTAACACTTTTACATCTTCTATGATCAACCCATCTGTTTTCATTTTATAGCCTTCCCATTTTACTTATACTTGATCTAAATTTTAAACATAACTGACTGGGAACAATCAACGTCTCTTACCATACTCAATGCTGGATTCCCCTCTAGAAGGAGTGTTATAATCCTTTCCATTATGTCAATTGACAACTCTCGTGTTGGCCCCATGTTTTCTCTCAGTTAGCTGAATCCAATGGCTTATCAAAGTCTGCAAGCGCTCTCTCTAAACTGCAAACTAATTTGCATGTTTAGATTTGTACTGGTGGTTGTTTCACATATATGTTGTTTATTTCAAAATCAAAATAAATCTTCAAAACACATGTTATCAAATGGTGAAAACCCCTTGCTCCTATCTTAAATAGGTTCTGAGATGTGGAAGATTCTGTGATCAATACATTTGATATGAGTGACTTTGCCAATTGCACAGTTGGAATTAAATGCATAGAAACAATTTAAAAAAAACATAAGATATGCATATATTAACAAAGTTAATCCTATCTTCTTGTTAATATTAATTATCTACATGTATGTTTTTCTGAGTTTTCTCTTTTGCTAGTAACATACCTGCTGTTTGCTGACAATATTCCACCTCATTTTACTCTCTCAACTCCTTTTCTCAAAGACTACCATTTTGCAGACCTTTACCCTGCTTCTCTCTCCCTCTCCCCACCATCTTTGCCATCTTTGGATTATGATTCCATTCTCAGAATCTCTCCTCTTCCCCCACATCTTTCAATGGGAAACAATTTACTATTCTAACTGAAGATGATTACTGGAACTTTTGTGTTGGTCTGAAATAAAAAAAGAATTTATGAAAATATTTTTTTTTCATGTGGATGTTTTCATTTAGGAGAATGAGTTAAGCCTTTGCGCATCTGTATGATTGACTTTTGACCATATCTAAGACTAGCCAATTTAGCTCAGTCAGTGAGTCAGCCTACTGGCAATCAGTTGGTTGTCAGTTCAAATCATGGTAGGGTATGTGAATTTTACATATCGGTCAAAACACCTAATTTTTGTGAGGATTGTTCTTATTGTTCTTGTTTAGCTAGAAAAATAAAGCTAACTCAAATATATATATATATATATATATATATATATATATATATATATATATATATATATATATATATATATATATATATATATAATTATATATGATAAAAGAAATGTTTTTACCTACTTGAATAAAGTTTTGGAGCAAACATCATTTCTTTCATTGTTGTTATTTACAAATTACTCCCAACCCCAATCGATGTTTTTCAATGTCAGAAAACAGTTCAATGACTCAACCTTTACGTGATTAAATGGGTCTGTAGTAGAAATTCCATGAAATGAAATTGATCTGAGGTCAAACATTTGATGGTCATCAAGCTCTTTTTATTTTACTTTATTTATTCTATTGAGTCAATAAAACGAAAGGAATTGGCAACTTCCCAATTATATCATACAAGGCTAAATACCAATTCTAACTGGCTGGATAAATTGCGGTAAAAAAAAGAAAAAGAGTTAACAAAATAGATGAATAGATAGATGGAAATCAGATAGAGTTTAATTTAATTTGTTTTTAAAAAACTGATATTTGTGACTTGTGGAGTACATTTTATGATCTTAGAAAATGTATGATTACTAAACAAAATCATTCATCCTCTCCTGCCAAACACTTCTCTGTGAATGATACTAATGTACACACGGTTTTCCCCCTTACTCTATTCTATTCTCTAAGGATGATAAAATGTCCCCACTTGCTATATGAATAAGCTATTTTCCAGGAGCAGTCAAGTGACAATCAGTGCATTCAGTTGGAAAAGTAGGCACAAAACATGTATGCATTTTAGCATGAATTTATATATATATATATATATATATATATATATATATATATATATATATATATACATATTGAGAGAGAGAGGTAGGAAGGGAGTTTAGATAGAGAATCAAGCATCACGTTAACTTTTTTTTTTGTTTTTTAAATCTATTACTTTGAAACTGAATGAGAATACTAAATAAGAGTTCCATATTGCTGTGATCTTCAGATCATTTACTGACATGTACGCCTGATGGACATCATGTCTCACAACATGGATCCCCAGAGATTAGATAAGAAACCGAGGCCGACAGAACACAAGATGGAGAGATGAACTAAACAGATTCAGAAAATACTGGCTCTGTGACGCCCATGATAGACAACTATGGTGAATCCTGGGGAAGGTCTATGTCCAATAACAGACTTTAAAAGACTGATGATGATGATAATGATGATATCTAATTGTTTGGGAAATGGGCATGTTTGGTCCAATAGAATGAATTATAAATTGCGTTATATCATATAGAAACTTGTTTGAGATGATCTCCCATCATTACATAGTTAATATATCATTCAATTTAGACAAAGTAATGAGAATAAACAATTAAAATCAATGGAACTGCTGCAGGAACCAAAACTGCCACCGAAAGGGTAGCCGCTCAAACATAGTGATGCATTTACCATTCTGCTGAACAGCCCGCCATTAATACTGAGGTTAAATAACCACTATTAATCCCAATTCTCATCTTGTTTATTCTTAGTCATTTTCATCTCTTTCAACGGGTCAGTATGTATTAAAGAAATGGACATATTTGGTCCAACAGAATGAATCATAAATTGCATTATATCATATAGGAACTTATTTGAAATGATCTCCCATCGTTTCAAGGTTAACATATCACTCAATTTAGACAAAATAAAGAGAATAAATAATTAAAGAAAATGGCTGAACCTGCCACTGATAGGGTGGCTGCTTCAACATAGCGATGCTCCATAGTAGGTGCATCACTACGTTGAAGCAGCTACCCTATCAGTGGCTGGTTTAATTCCTGCAGCAGCCCTAATTTTTTTTTAATTAAACCACAAACACAGTTAAATGAAATAGATCCTGATTTAATCATTAGACTATGAATATATTGACGGACTGCTGCTCACCAGAGACTAGTTTGCTGAGAGGAGGGTTTTGGAAGACAACAATCCTCCATCCTTACCTCATGTACTCTGAAGACTTTAGTGTTAATGATGAAATCACACCAGTACATATCTAGAATAATGTGGAAGCAATGCTGATAAAAGTGTTTGAGGAAACATAGATGGCACTGATATATGACCCAAGATTCAGCTCCATATAGAAAGATGGATAGTACAATAGCTATGCAGATGCTAGTTTTTGTGTCTTTCCAGAGTTTCTTGTCTCTCTCTAGACACATTGCCATTGACCAAATGCTTGGTTTGCCCTTGCAAGTTTGTTGACTTTCTCTTTATCTAGCTTGGCATCAGAGGATATGATGCAGCTTAGGTGGGTGAAGTTCTGGACTGTTTCCAGCTTCATCAAACCGATGGAGACGCTCTTGTTTAGAATGGAGGATGGACATTTTCTTCAGGCAGATTTCCAAGCCCACGAGTTCTGTGGCAAAGCAGAATGTTATTTGCTGAAGAGACGTATCTAAAGCAGTGTCATTGACAAACAATGTATTTATACTAGCTGGGATACCTGGTGTCGCTTGGGAAAATCAAACTTCTAATGTACCAACACAGTAAAGCGTATGATGTTTTATTGAGATTTCCTCAAATTAATTTGAGGATGAACTCAGACACACATACACACTCTCTTGTGGTAGGGTCAATGCATACTTCTTGGCATATCTGCGCTGATCGGTGTTCACCCTCAAGCAGTGCTCATCCTCCTCGTATGAAGAAGGAAAATAGTTTATAAAAAAAACAATTTAGAAAATTAATTAAAAAAAGTGAATTTAAATTTCAAGGGAAATAACTCAATATTTATACGTTTGAAGTTCTCTCCCTTGTTTTTAGCTATTCTCATTTTCAATCAGGATTTAGTTATAGTATAGGATGGGCAGAGGTATTTGTTCTTTGAATGCTTTCTAGTTTGCTAAATGTACTTACCCAAGACTTCCTAATAATAGTGATCAACTAACCATAGGTTTCTTCAGTTTTTAAGTGATTCTGGCTAGCTGACTGGCTGGCTGGTTCTGTATGTATATACCATGCATACATACTATACCAAAAGAGCTAGAGGGATCACAATATCAACATTTACTTCTTATTATGCCTTAAGAAAACAGCATTTTTGTTTTTTGAAAATTCCCCCCCCAAATAAGTTTTCATGAGAAATTCTACTCACAATGTAAGTTTATTCTAAATTGGTTCCTTATTTTGTGTTTGGTCACGTTCATGCTGATTTTTTAAAAATTTTGGACTTTTTAATGATTAACAAAATGTGAGAGAAGTAACTTATTCATTGATCAACCTTTCTCTATTTCTTTTCATTGATCACCCCCAACATGGCATGCTGCCAAAAGAAGTTGGTCACATGACGGCTTCTATTGAGCAACTAACCCAACTTGTTCTGAGATTCCTTTCGTCAACCATAGAAATCTACCGTAACTCTAAGAATACTCAAAAAGAAACCGTCATATGATCAACATTTTTTTTAGCAGTCTGCTGTGTTGAGGGTGATCAATTAAAACATTGAAAGAAGGAGTGATCAACGTATAACTTACTTCTCTTTGCTTTTCTTTGGACCATAATCACTAAAAATCTTAAACTTTCTAAAAAAACAAGCAGGCACAACCTATGGACCAATTTAGCATAAACTTACATCGCAAATTCAAACCTCATTGAAAACACCTTTGGGACAATTTTTAAAAAACAAGAAATCGTTTTTTGTTACCATAATAAGGAGCTAATGTTGAAATTTCCCACCCTTTAGATCCATGTGATACATATATAGCTGACTAGCCAGATCGCCTTAAGCACTGAGAGAAACCTATGTTGACAGTATTGGTTGACGGTTTCTGATAGGTTCTCCTTGAATAACAGGTGTTGATGGATACATCAGGTGTGATCAGCATAGGCTTGAGGCATAAGCATGTGACTGCTTGGAGCCCACAGTGCCAACGGAAGGCCTCAAAGAATGACGGGGGCACCTGGAGTAGCCTTGGGGAGGGGGACTTCTAAATCAAATTTTGTCTAGGGCCCAAAAAGGCTCGGATTTTTTCTGAAATGTGTTGGTATTCAAGTGGCTGTGAGAAGCAATCTTCGAATGCCAAATTCTACTGCACTAACATTTGCGAGACTGTTCCAGCACAAACTTCATGAAAAGTCTGACTCAGAATGTGCTGAATCATGCTTGTGCCAAATAGCATAAATATTACGTATACTGTATCCCTCTTCTCTATTAACTAATGCACATAAGCACACACATGCACACACACTTGTGCACATACATACATACACACACACACACACACACACTGGGAGGGACACATTTATTTGTGCATAGCTGTCCAGGTAGGAGAATATAAATACAGTGATATTTATACAGTTATTCGTAAAGGTAGTAATATTATCTAGAATTTTCTTATTAGATGAACCATTGCCAACAAGGTATTATCAATCTCTGAGTAATATTTCTTTGATCTTTTTTGGATTTTTTGGTTGCTTTTCATTGCAACTATTCTGACCGTCAGTCTACAACCATCAGTTAACAGTGCGGATCGGATATGAAGAAAAGCTGTTAGCAAGCCTGGAATTTTTGTACCTTTTACTCATAGGAACCTGTCTATGTATGACGGCTACTCCACCATTTTTTTGTGTTAATGGCGGCAGAAAATCAAATCAAACCCTAACATTTACTCCTTGTTTCTTCCCTGATCACTCTGTGCCATGTTTGGTGTTATTGTTTTCAGATATTTATCATCCTTGAATTTTTATTAGGTGAAACATTGCCAACTATTATTCATTTCTGACTCGCATCTCTTTCATCTTAATTTCAGTTGCTTTTGATTACAATTACTCTCAAATTGCACATTTAGATGAAAAAGGAAAAAGTGCAATAGATATACATGCACAATCACTTGAGCTTTTTTGGGGGGGACTTCCATTCATTGGGGGCCTGAGGGGGCATTTTAAAATAGCCATCCTCCCTTTAGTAGCGCCTCTGGATCTGCACTGCACTGATCGTCATAGATTGACAGTCTGATAAGTTGCGATGAAAAGCAAATAATATTTGCTAATTTGTTTCACAATTACACAAGTCTGCAAAATTAAGGCAATTAGAAATTGTTTTGATAATTTCTGTGTTTTTTTGATGTATTTTTTTGGTGGCTGTATTCAGAAATAGAAATTAAAAATTATTTGAAATAACCAGTATAATTTTCTCTATATATCCATTGGGAGCCTATAGAGCAGAATTATACAAAAACCTATAATTTACAACTAAATAAAAAAATTTCTTAAGAAAATGGTATATGATGGAAAAAAATTGGTTTCCATTTTTTAATCCCGCAATCAAAAAACACCTAAAAAAATAATCAAGATATTTTTTTTCCAATGAAAACGTGTGTTATTATTTCTGTTTCATGAACATCAGATTCCAGACTTTTGGATTTTTATACAAAATTAAAAATCAATTAATCATTCATTTATGTATTGATTACCTACATAATTTATAATCCCAATATTTATTGAACAAAAAAAGGAAAGGAAGATGAAACCTGGAATGTGAGTAACAAATTAAACTTAAAAATTAATATAAAGTGTATAATTAATCAGAACTACAAGCCTTCAAAAAAACCGTGTCCCTTAAAAATGAACTATTTAAGATGTCTGCCATGGATAGACCTAATTTTACTGGTCTAAGGGAAATAACTTGGGATATCCTTAAAAGGACATCTAAGGTCACTACTGGATCGCTTTAAAAATGCTCACTTTCGTTTTATTTTGATGCAAAAAAGATTTTGACTTGATGAACCTGCATTAAATATAATCGTCATGATTAGTGAGTAAAATAATTGTTTTATTTACTCGAGATTTTCCGAAGGATTTACGTCTTTCTTTAGATAAACACTTGGATTTCAATCTAAAAATAACTCTGCTCAATGAAGAACTGAACGTGATTTTCTTATAATCCAGTCTCAAAGAGTTCAAGGTGCAGATCAGAGGAGATCATTTGGTACTTTGATAGGTATCGGCTGCACTGGCAGTCGCCCAGGGTACCAATTGCTAGGGGTGCCTGTCATGTATCTGAGACAGTAGAAACTTCCTCACAGAAATAGGAAAATTGGTTAATAGAACAGAATGAATTGAAGTTAAAATAAGAAATTTCCCTGATGTGAAGAAGAGGAAAAATTGGTAAAGGAAATTCTCATGATCAAAAAAAAGCTCATTCAATTAATGCCTCGTAATTTCTATTATTTATATTCAGCATCAATCACTCAATATATTATAGTAAATATGTATATATATATATATATATATATATATATATATATATATATATATATATATATATATATATATATGTATATTTATATTCATTTTTTGCACTGTAGAATATCAATTCACAGGTCTGGTTAGTCAGTCGATAGAAACTGTCACATGACCAACATCTTTTGGCACGACAGTTGCTCAATTGGAAAATTGGAAAAAAAAGGTGATCAATGAATAAATCACTTCTCCCACCTTTTGCTGGGTGGTGATCACTAAAAAAGTCCAAAATTAAAAGAATGAGTGTGAATGCTACCAGAAACTAATGAAGGGACCAATTTAGCATACATTTACATTGTAAATTGACCACCCTGTGAAAAGATATTATGGGGGAATTTAAAAAAAACAAAACTGCTTTTTCTAGACATAATAAGGAGTAGATGTTTGAATTTTCAGCCCTCTAACTCCATTGCCTATTCAGACAACACATATGTAGATATATAGGTGGATATCTGCCTAGCCAGCAATTTAGTTGACAGTTTCAAATAGATGAATAAAATGCTCTATAGTTGAAAACCGTGCTGAAGTTGAGCTTGCCCAGGGGCACCAGGAACCCAAGGGCCAGCCCTGTTTGGAAATAGGATTATGAAAGATTTTGACAGATTTAAATATTCTTTATTTACCTATGAATATTCATATCAGATTATTTGCAGGGCAAGATTCAGACTTTTGGCTACTGGTACTCTGAGATTTCCAGGAACAATTTTAGAAGGAAAATAATGTTGAACAAAAATCAAATTTATTTTTACAAGACTAACAACGATTGAAATTCAAACATTTGCTCTGCGTAGCTTCTTGGGAAATATTTCTTCAGAACATAAGTAAATTGTAAGTTCTTGAGAACATCCTTCTCAAAGAACAACTCTGTTATAGTTTTCCTTGGTACCATTGTCAATCTACATACATTTTTTAGATGTTATGTCTTGGAGAAACTCCTCTCTCCAGTTACATTAGTTTTCATTAAGTCTAAATAAATCTGTATTCTTATTTTAACATCAAGGAACAAACAAGTTAATCCATTGTTTACTAGAAGGGTATAGATATCAAAAGCTTGATGTGTTTCATACCTGTGCCGGAATTCATCTGAATGCCAATCCAAGTTGGTGAAGTGAAGATTTTCTGGCACAAATTCAGGCTTGATGTCGTCTGATTCAGCATTCCAGAATGAAATAACTTTTCACTTAATCTTTGGAGGCCCTCCAACTGTCAGAGGCCCCAGGGGTGCAGCCTCTTAAGCTCTCGCCTAAATCCAGCACTGGTTATCTGTTTGATAAACGAAGAAACTTTATTGATTCAAATATGAATTTACAAGTTGCCACAAAATCAGTAATAATCAAACAAACTTTGGAGCTTAGCTGAATTATTTTTATTGAACTTTAGCATCATAACCATCATTTTACAGAGTCCTGCATAAAAGCATTTATCTATAACCAGTGTTGAAAATGGATTCTTACAGTAAAGCTGGGTCTTGAGAAATGGATATATTATAATGTAGCCATTGGGCATATAAAAAAGCTAAAAATTGAGAAGTAGGTATATTCCATACTCCTGCGTAACACCTCTATTTCCATCACTGTCAATACCAGGAGTAAGCAACAGGTGGGCTGGACCGCACAAGTGGGACTTTGAGGTGTTGTCTCGAGCAGTCGATGACTTTTAGAAAGTCCTTTGTGTCACGATTTGTTCAATTTTTGCTTTGCATTGTATAACTTATTTACTATAGACATGTCTATGTGTCAATACACCAAGGTTTTAAAATTCTGCCAAAAATTCAGAAATGATGGAATTTGATAAAATTTTCAGTTTTTATTTGTTTGATGATTGAATTTTTATATGAAATAAATTTTAAAAAAATAAATACTTTGTGGAAATTTTATATCACTTTTTACTTACAGAGTGAAAATTTGAATTTTATAGGCCTCCAGGGCAAATTTAGATGTATAATATATGATATGATAAACATGTGGGCCATGGGAAAAACTAAAAAAATCAAAATTGGGCTGTTACAGAAACAAGTTGCTGATCCCTGGTCTACACCTACGTATACTACCTATAAGAATAACTTGACATATTAATCTTTTACTCATTTGGGCACATTTTTTTTCAACTGATACACTTGATGGAGTATGTAGAGCTTTGAGATGAAGTTTGATTTTCTTGAAATCGAATAAGACAAGCATACAACTGCATAATGGAGCACCCAAACTCACTATCAATGGCTTGCTTGATCAACGTATTGGTAAATGTACTTTGAACAGATACACAATTTAAGAATATCAAAATGTAAATATATTTTTTGGTTAAAAAGTATTTTTTTTTACTTTCCCATCTAAAAGAGGAAATATGAGTTTATACTCTAAGGGACCATTTATTTGGCTTCAAGAAAACCGGAATTACCAGAAAAATGGCTATTTTTAAATTGGCCTTTTCCTAATCTGACAGGCTTTATAGTAATTTGCCACTTAATTGCTCTTCATTTTAATTTGGCGTGGTTTTATTGTCTTCTTATAAATATTATTATAAATGCTTCCTTCGTTATGTTGCAGATTGCATAACCCATTTTGGTTCCAAGTTAGCCATAATCTTCCATGATGGCCAAACATCTAGAAAGGTGGGTAAAAGCATACTCACTTTTCTTCTTAGTGAGGATGCAACTGTAAGATGGTCAATACATACATTCTACCCCAATCACACAGCTTAGAGGGTATTCAATTAGCAGCTGAGTGCAAAGGGAAATTTGTTTTATGAAGAGTTTTCCACGCTCGTACCAAAATCATACCCTTGACCTCCTGTATGTGAGATAGAAGTGCTAACCATTAGATTGGTAGATCAATATTGATTAAACATATCTGGTTTTTAGATTGGATTAATTTGTATACTTATTAACAATTTCATTCTTTACTTTTCTGTTTACAAGTCGTCGCATATTCTATATTTTATGTTTCAAGATTTCATATGGTCAATAAAGATTGAATAGACCCTGTTTTAGAAATGCATCAATTTGTGTCTGTTAAATACAATTTTGTTCTTTACTTTTTATTGATTATTTAATCCTAAGTATATATTAAGCCTTAGTCAGGAAATGTAAAAAATCAAGAAATCTGTGTCACCTCCAGTTCCAATCTTGCTGGATAAGATAACAGTCAGGTACTATATATCAGAATATATATGTATGTAGATATTTATATTTACAGGTTCCATCCGATGAGAGTGGACTAGAGTCACCTGAGTGAAAAAGTTCTGAGAGTTGTGCAAGTGCACACATGTGTGTATGAACACATGTATATACACGCATATAGAACTTTTGAAGGCAAATTAGTATGTCATTTCCTCCTAAACCTGGCCACCGAAACACATTAGCATAATAAAAATTTTCACATTTCTAAGACGTTTCTGGATCTTTTATATAGTTGAGTAATAATCAATACTAATGTCTGATCTAAACAAAAAGAAGTGTAATGGAACAATCTATAGATTTCCATTTCTTCAAATATCCTTGGGATATTTAGTGACCATCCCAATATTGAAAACTGTCTTCACTCAATTCATAGCGAGCTTTTCTTATTTTATGGCTGAATAATTATAGTTTTGGATCTATTATTTTTTTATTATGTAAATAAGAAATGCCAAATATGGGAAATAACTTTCTTGATTTTTCCAGACTTTACCTCTGACCCCATTTTCCAATAATTAGACTTGTAATTGATTGTCTAAAATATAATTTTATCTACAACACACAAAAATCAACAACTCTTCTCATTTATGATTATAAAGATATAAAATTTATCCCAGTATTATTTCTTAAACAGATTCTGTAAATTGAAAGCCCAAATCTTTTTTGTATGTAGATACATGAAGTTAAAAACGATTAATTTTCCAGAAATGTCGTATAAAAACAAAGAAATGAAAATGAGTGAATCTCACGGAAGAAATCTGTTGGAGTTTTACAACCAAATTATGCTGGACCTCACATAGAGGGATCATAACATAGCATATTATAGTATATTGGAGATAAGACAGGAGTCCAGGATATCATAGAAACTGTTAGAAAACTCAAATAGCAATGGGAAGGACATGTTGCAGGAATGAAAGATAACCGCTGGACATCACAACAAAGACCCCCAGTGTTCAGGTGCAAGGATGTGGCCAACAGAAAGTAAGATGGCATGACGAGCTAGGTAAATTTAGAAAGTACTGGCTTCACAATGCCCATAGAGAGGTTTGGTAAATCTTGGGGAGAGTCTATGTTCAACGACGGACACTAACAGATAATGATGATTATTCCTGAAATATGGACCATCTTCTGCTTGGCTTGATGACATGGATAAGCGATACTAATAGCTTTTTTTATCGTGACTTACTCAGGCTGTTGGTCGATGAAAGAGATTAGGTTAGGAACAGAGTTATGTCTAAAGATTAGATTTGGTTCTCAGCCATCTGTAGGGTTCTCGTGGCTCAGTCAATGAGAGCAGCTAGTATGGTTAACTAGTCTTCCCTGGGGCAGAAGGGCTGTGAGTTAGAGTTTAACCGAGACCTAATCTTTCATTTCTGATACATACTGTTTACTCACTGTCGTAGGTCAATAGTTGTGATAAAAAGTAACCAGAAATCAAGAAAAAAATCAAAAATGATAATTGACATGGATGTGTCTGCCGATCTGTGAGTGAATATGAAAGAGAGTGAAAAGTTAGTAAAATACCTAAACTTGGCAAGGGAGCAGAAGAAGGTATAGAACAGGTCAGGGAAGGACCAGTAATAGTAGGTGCACTCAAGACCGTACTAAGGACACCGAGAACAAGATTGGAATAATAATAGAATAATAGAATAATAATAGAGATAAGAGAAAGGATTGAGACTATGGAAACCACAGCACTACTGGGATCTGCAGAAATGCTAAGGTTAGTACTTAGATACGAGATCTACAACCTCCAGTCACCTGTGATGGCCTAACAATTTGGAATAAAAAAAGCATGGACAGTAAAAAAAAAAAAGCAGTGGTATGAGGGGAGAATGAGAGGAGGGCTGGAGACCTGGGAAGACTTACAATCACTCAGCCTTCAGCAGTGACCACTAAGCAACTGGTGTGAACCTACTGACCACAGCACTGCCGCAGACTGTGAGAGTGTTGAGAGGAGATTTGCTATAACACAGTTTCCAGTGATGACCAACAGGCAATTGGTGTGAAAATTCAAAAAATAATAACAACTATAGTAATTACTCAGTGAATAATTGAACAACCGTTGCATCAAAACCTGAAAAATTCTATCAGGGTATAAAGATGGTCAGAATAAATTCTATTCATAACATTAGTGCCATTTTCCAGGGGAAGACATCTAAAATAGAGTGAAAAAAAGCATCTAGAAACATCTAGATTCTCAAGAATAAGAAGAAGAAGAAGAAGAAGAAGAAGAAGAAGAAGAAGAAGAAGAAGGAAGAAGAAAGAAGAAGAAGGAAGAAGAAGAAGAAGAAGAAGAAGAAGAAATAAAGTACATCAGACTTTCTATTATTCCTCTTTGAATTTATTAATGAAAATTATATGCTGTTACTTTTAACTAAAACCTTGATACTACAATTTTATTCAATATATATATGACTTATAAATACATTACATACAAATACTACACTTTGATCTTAGGTAGAAGTGCCCATCCATACATAAATAATTTCATAATTTTTTACGGGCACTATACTGGTCGTTATATAATATGCAGATGATAAGTTTTAATAAATTGACCAAGACGTGAAAGGTTGCCAAATTTCCCTCAGCATATGAATGTAAATAGCTTTCCCCCTGAGCACTTTAGAACAAACTTCTTACTTCATGAATTGTAGATATCTTCTCTTTCCTATGTGCAGACTAAAAATATATGATATATGGCCAATGGGGCCCACACAATACTGGACAGTTCTTCTGTGGCAGCTGCAAGAGGAGGTCTAGCTACCAGAGGGAGTTTTACAAGTTTTACAGTGTTGTTTTTCTCAGCAGATTGGAACCATTGAAAATTACTTGCATCTGCAATGAGAGTGTTTCACAGTGTGGGATGAGCATTATCCCCCTCCCCCAACTATTAAACCAAAGCTTTACTTGCATGGTTCAGCAAGCGGGATGATGGTAATAAAGTCCCTAGACCATAGGTTTTTTGCTGGAGTTTCCTTCTCCTAATCAGATGATCAAGTGTTTTTTAGAGATCTGACATCGGTTAAAAGTGTTCCTGAAAATAAGGCTGGTTGGTGCAGATTGCATGCTTTATTCCCAGACTTTCTGCTAAATGACAGTTCATAAGTATATATTTTGGGGTTACTTTGATTCAACATGTTTAGCCACAATGCACCATTTTGATTAATTTGAGGATCCAAACTGATAAACATGAGATTTCAGCAGTATATAGATAATGAAGGAATACCATTTACCCGTCCCAAATAAAGTAAGGGAACACTGTTCCCACGCATTCCCACAGCAATACACCACTGCGCAAACCCCTTCTGTGATTCAAAGTCCAAATTGAGTTTTTAAGAGATAGACCATATGAATCCTCCAGAGTCATAAAACGTTCCATTTATCAAGGAGAATAAGGCATCCGTCTCTTAGAAGACAACTTCCATCAAAGTATGGGAACCAGTGACAAAGTTTGCCTTGCATGTCTCCATTTAGTGATCATTGCAAGTTTCATATCAGGTTGAGACCAGGTCTTTATTCTAACACTTCTTTGTGACCATACCCTTGGCAAGATGCAAAAAATACTGAAGAGATACTTCCAACCTGATCACACTGGTTAGAGTGTACTCAGTTAACTGCTGAGAGCACAGGGTAATTTGTCCTATTAAAGTGTTTTCCAAATCCTTCGTTCACACTGGGAATCTAATCCAGGACCTTCTATATGTGAAGCAGACATGCTCAGATGAGCAGACATCTTTAATAGAACAATCTTTATTATTATTTTTTTAATAGAAAGCGAGTGAAATGCCAGGTCTACTACCTTGGTTTTAGACTGATGTTCAGCCTCTGATATTACTGACGCCATTTTAGATTATCATTGCCAAACTGACAAACGTTTATCTTATAAATAGACTCAAAATGACACTTTATGGCAAATCGCTCTGTGATTCAGAGGATTTGGTGTTTATTCTGGAACTTTCGTGATAGCTGTTCATTTTGCTCAAAAATTTTGTCAGTAAAAGCAATATGGCCAATTCATACTGTTAAAGTGCTTATTGTTGGCAAAAGTCTAAGTGGCCGGCCACAATTGATGTCTGAACTTTAAAAAAAACACACATGAAAGTCAGACCATAGATGCATTAGTTCTTTTTCCGAGTGAATATTTAGCATGGGCAGTGTTACACACTTCATTTTCAAGTTTACATCAGAAACTGATTCATAAATATCTCGAAACCCTAGAAACATCTAGATTCTCCAGATATCTATCTAAGATATCTAAAATATCTATCTTGAAAATATATTACATGTTATTATTGAAATTCAATTTGACTTTTATCTTCAACATTTATTTTGATGAAATATTGCTCAATTTATAAAAAATGATACTTATTTTATTACTACGAATCAAATAAAAATATTACTTACTATGTTAAAAATCATCTATTCAGCAATTTCTGACATGTAGACATCAAGATTTAAATGGAAACTACCTAAATTGGCAACAGTGAGCAAGGAATGTAACTCACATTTCAGTATGTCAGACAATGATGCCAATCGATGCTCGAGATGCTCACGCAATTAGAAAATAAACACCTGTAAGAAAATCAAAATGAGAAAAGTTAATAAATGTGCATGTAAATTTGGGAATCAAATAAAATCAGTCAGGTTTTTTTCATCACCCTTCTTTGTGTAAAATGAAAACCAAATACAATGCAACTTTCAGAAGTAACAACAGTTTTTATTTCAGTGAAAATTAACCAAACAATGGAACTGAAATTGAGTTCTCTCTGTTATTGGAGTAAATATTTGATTGCTTTCTTGCGAGAACTCGCATCAAATGCACAATGTTACTGTAGAAAATTAAGGAAGAAATAAAAACACACGAAACTCAAACCTGACAAACTTCCTTTTCAATCTATTAATATAACGTGGTTATTTGCTTAATTGGTTGCATGTGTGTCTTATGGCTGACCGAACGGTTGGACCCTGTGGGCTGAGAATTATTCCATGAGAATGACTTGATTCAGGAATGAACATGGGATAGGCATCATGACCTCTCTGCTATTTCCAGCCAAACTGCAAATAGGTACGTCTTTTTATGCGACTCTTCATAAAGTGGAAACGCCCAAATTGTAGGCGTATATTTACTGTATGCAAACATTTATTTCTCAATGGGATCAATTTTGTGTGATGTTGTCTGGTGCATTACATTTGATGAGTGTATTCAGCTTGGTAGAGTGAAGCTACTGTGTCTCACAAAAAATATGGTGCAATGCATTATGGGTCTTGAGGGAAATCAGTCTTGTTCACTGTCTGTACAGATAAAACAAAAGACAGGTCTGGTTAGACACTCAATAGAAATCGTCACGTATACTGATGTCTTTTGGCAGCATGCTGTGTTGGGGGTGATCAAGTAAAATATTAGAAGAAGTGATGATCAATATTTGAGTTACTTCTCTCACCTCTTGTTGGGCAGAGATCACCAAAGTATTTTTATCAAAAACAAGCAGTTACAAAATTGGGATCAGTTTAGCTTAAACTTACATTGCAAACTACCCCTCCCTCGAAAATTCGAATGGGGTGTGTGTATGATACAGACATACATAGATAGCCGGACCCTCTTGAACACTAAGAGAAACCTATGTTGACAGTTTTAGTGAAAATTTTTGATTTCTAATGACTGCTATTGTAGTAAACAATATATAGTAAATAGCAAGGTGCTTCATTGTGAGGTAATGGTTAACGTGCTGGTTAGTGGTAAGGTTAGTCTTCACTGGGTGCCTATTGCTTGGTTATTGGTCAAGTGCACCACCTGATGTCTGGATCATTCAGTGGGTCACACTCGTTGACAGGATCAAAAATCATAGCTATCATACCACTAGGTGGAAGAAGGAAAGCAACCATGGACCATCTCTATTCAATAGATCAGCTAGAAGAGAAAATAGCTGAATATAAAATGTCCCTCATGGTAATATTTTTAGCCCTCAAGATGGCCTTTGACTCAGTAGAAATTCCCAAGGTTATTGATGCTCTCACTCACAAGAACAAGAAAATCTCATTCGTCTTATAAGAAGAGTATACGACCAATGTATCCTCCTGATAGTCCCCTATGGAGCTGAAACATGGAAACCAACCAAGGGACTGACCCACAAGCTGAGAACCATGTCACGTTTACACGAGAGAATCATTCTCAACATCACATGACAGCACAGTATATAATTGGAAAAACAGGTGTCCAAAACATCATAGGAACCATTTAAAAATTAAAACGGCAATGGGCTGGTCATGGCAAAATAGCAGACAACCGGTGGAGATCACAACTTACAACACGGACCCCCAGAGATCAGATGCTGAACTGAGGCCGGTAGGATATGATATGGTGAGACAAACTGTACAGATTCAGAAAATATTGGCTCAGCGACCCCATGATAGAGAGGTGTGGAGAATCCTGGGGTGGGTCTATGTCCAACGACTGATGATACAAAACTGATGATGTTGATGAATAGAAACCGTCACGTGATCAATGTCTTTTGGTAGTATGCTGTGTTGGAGGTGATCAATTAAACAATTGGAAACACGGGTGACCATGAGTAAGTTAGTTTTCTCCGCTTTTGTTTGGCCATGATCACTAAAAACAAGTAAGGGATCGATTTAGCATTTAGTTTTGGCCTCAGTTTTTGTTGAAAGTTTCTAATTTAATCATGGGTGAATGAAATTTTGTAATTAAGAATTAAGAATGAATGATATCTAAAAATTAGAATGAGAATTGTGGTGAAAATGCAAATTGTATTGTTCGGCATCCAAGGATCCTTGAGTCACGCTGGATTGAAAATCTGAGAGCATGCACGGATCCAGGATTTTGAGTAGATGGGATCCAAATCTTTTTTTTTTTTTTCACTCCATCCGTCTAATTCGGCAATGGATATAAGATAATCTTGTTTTTAAAGTGTATTTATGTTTCTTTGAGATTGTTTGGGGCTTCTCATTTATATAATGTCTTACGATATTTGAAAGAAAAAAAATGTCTGTGTAGGGTGAATCCAGAGCCCCTTGGATCGGTGCCTGATTATGGCCAAAAATAAATTGTGTCCGGTGGGGATCCGAGGAGATTCAAAGTCTGCATATTTATTGGCTGACTTGTTGGCAGCTGAGATTCGTGACTTGACAATACTTGAAGAAAGAAAGAAAGAAAGAAAGAAAGAAAGAAAGAAAGAAAGAAAGAAAGAAAGAAAGGAAGGAAGAATGAAAGAAAGAAAGAAAGAAAGAAAGAAAGAAAGAAAGAAAGAAAGGTGAGAAGTTGATTCTCCTGCATCTGGAGGAAAGGGACATTATTATAACAAGGTGGAGAAAACCGGGGAAGCGATGGAGAGAAAGTGGGAGAGATAAGGAGAGGGAGGAGATTCAGGAGGAATAGGTAGAGTCATGGGAAAAAGAGATAGTGAGAGAAAAGGGAGAGAAAGAGAGAGACTGAATATTTCCTTTTTTTATAAAGCACATATCAGAAAAAATCATGACTCAGTCAGTAACTGTGTCCCTGGTTTACTTGAAGATGCATTAAAGAACAAACAGATTCAGGTAAAAAAATGAATTTGGGGTCTTCATCCTAAAGGTGTATATATATATATATATATATATATATATATATATATATATATATATATATATATATATATATAGTGCCTGTCATAAGCATATAGACAAAAAAAGATCTGACTTCTGATTACTTGAACTCGAGAGTCAAAAACAGGAACATAACGCAAGAACGATTTTTTCGCAAAGAGCATAACAAGGTATGCATTTAGTCAGGTTTTATGGTTCTGAACGCTATATTCATTGAAAATGCTTTTGATATAATCAAATTGTTGAATAAAAAAAGGGAATTAGGTTTCTATCCTCCTAAAATCTTGTTCAGAATTGATAAAGGAGATTGAAAAAGTGAATTCATATTGCTAAGAGTTGCCAAAAAGGAAAGTTAATTTTGATCACAGCCTGCTCAAAATCTAAAATGGCGCCTGCAATCTCTGGAAATAAAAACAGATTTTGCGTTTGTTCAAATACTTTCGAGCAATACTTTTTTATGTGTAGAATATCATTGATAAAAAAAGAGAAGATTTGGAAGATTCATTTAGATTTTTGTAAATGACACGGCGCGGCCCCAGCCGACCCGTTAGTCACGCCTTTTGAAGCATAATAACTCGGTCACTAATGGAAATACAAAACATGGGATTTTTACCAGTCGATACGCCATCATTTCAGAATTTATCACATATGCAGCAAGTGTGGTTGTCTATAATAGTTTGAGGATTGCAGTGTGTTTTTTGCTTTTTTCGGAAGCAAGTAATTTTTGGTTTTCCTTGCTTTTACAAGTGTGAAATACTATAGCTAGACACATCATACAGAGAAAGATATTTTACACCCGTGTAAGTAGGGATTATCTCATTTTTAGCGTAACTCGGGAATATATAAACATTTTCTGAATACGTTTTCGCTACATTCATTGAGTAAGTGGGACTGGGTTACCAACCAGATTGGGCAACTTTTGAAAGGTGCTCGATTCTTTTTCTCAAAGTCCAATTGAGTCAAATAAATGATGAAAAAAAACTTCCCTGAATGATGTTGATACAAAATATGTGTTTAGCTTTATTTTATGGATCTAATACTGATAGTTTTTAAAGAAAATACTTGATGGAAAAAAACATAAAGTAAACATTTTTCGACCCACCTGTTTTCTGGAGGTGCAAACTCAAATCAAAGGGAGGATAGTTCATATAAACTGTACTTTCGTCTGTACCTTCGGGGAAGTGGTGGAATTGAAGTTCCCAGTTTAACATTATTGGAGTCACATGGTAGCGAGGGAGCATTATACCGTCACTTTTAGGTAAGATATTCTACTAGCACACACACACACTCACACACACACATATATATCATCATCATCATCATCATCAGTCTTTTATCGTCTGTCGTTGGACATTAACCTTCCTCAGGATCCGCCACAATTCTGTATCATAGGCGTTGCGGAACCAGCATTTTCTGACTTTATCTAGTTCATCTCCCCATCTTGAATTCTATCTGCTTCGATTTCACATGTGATCTGTAGGGATCCATGTTGTGAGTTGTAATATCCATCGGTTATCTGCCATTTTTGCAAAATGGCCTACCCATTGCCATTTAAGTTTTTAAAATAGATTCTATGATGTCTCAGACTCCCGTTTTCTTCCTGATATCCTGTGCTGTCTTGTGATCTCTCCATGTGAGGTTGAATATGATACTCTCATGCACACATTGCATGCTTCTCAGTTTGCAGGTCTGTCTCTTGGTTAGGTTCCATGTTTCAGCTCCCTAAGTGACTATCAGTGGAATGCATTGGTTGTATACTCTTCTTTTTATGATTATTGGGATCGTATGGTTTTTGAAAATTGAGCTTGCTCTGCCAATGGCTTGCCATCCTAGAGTGGTTCTTCGCTTGATTCCCTCTTCTTTTGAGGATCTCGTGGATATTTGCTGTCTTTGGTAGATGTATTGGTCTACTTTCCCCAGGTCTGCATCTTCGATTTTGACAGTTATGTCCTTATTCTCGATGTGATTATTGCACATAATTTTCTTTTTTTCATGCGTAGGCCGACTTTTTTGCTTTCTTCGTTTAGTTCATCTTGCATTAGTTGGAGGTCGTGCAGGTTCTCTGCAAAAAGGACGATGTCGTCTGTAAATCTGAGGTTGCTCAGATATTTGCCGTCTTTTATTCTTCTTCTATTCTTCCAATCCAGGTTTCAGAAGATCATCTCAAGGCAGGCTGTGAAAAGTTTGAATGAGCTGGTATCACTTTGCCTTACTCCTTTTGGGAATTGGAAGGATTCAGAGTCTTTATGTAGCCTGATGAAGAAGATACACATAAAATCGAGATAAAAGCCGATCACCGTTGCCAAACAGTTATTGTGAAAAGAATTCTTTAGGCTATGCCCTACACGGGGCCCCCTAAATCTGCCCTGGGCCACAGGCCGGTGCATCAAGTACCCCATGATTAATAAGGCGCTGCAGTTAATATTCATAGGATTACACTGAAGAATAATGTTCGCAATGTATGTATAATGCGATGATGTACTTATTTACACGTAATGGTGTTTGTAATGTAGCCGATGTAGAAAGGGCCTGTCTACTCGTCTAAATTCATATCCGAAAACTTAAAATAGCCGGCTTACAAGATTATAGCAGACAGAACGTCCATCAATAGCACAGCGTGTTTAACTTTGGCCATCTAGAAAGGAGCCTGGAGTTGTAACGAGTAAACGCTTTTAAATCTGCCCTGCTGTCGCAATCGAATGATTATCTAACGACCACAAATTTTCATGGAACGGTTATTCGGGTTGACCACCGATTTCCCGGCAGCCTTGGTTCTCCAGCTTTTTGAAATTATCCTTGGTAATCTTCTTAAAACAATCACCGTGTCGAAGTTGTTTCATTTTGACTATTTTGAAGTCTTCGTGAAATTCAAGTCATCGTTTTGTCTGGATCAAAAGATATACTGGATCGTCAGATGCTGGTGGGGAACCACTTTCAATTGAACGAGTGAGTGTATGCCAGCTCCTCCATTTTTCAAACGTGAAATTTAAAAAAAAAAAAGAAAAAAAAATGAGCTGAATACCATACATAGAGTCGCGCAGGCAGTAGGGATTTCAGCAACTCAGGCTCCACCGCAAGTTCCTATAGTTCAAAATCTTTGTCCCCGGAGTCAAGCCATTAACGTCTTTTAGGAGCATGCCGTGTTGGAGCTGATCAATTAAAACTTTGGAATACCGAGTGAACAGTTAATAAGTTACTCCTCACGCCATATCTTGGATTACCATAAAGCATCAATTTTCCAAAAGAAAATAAAAGCGGGCACAAAAGAAGTGATCATTCTAGCATAAACCTACATTGCAAATTGAACCCCCACTAAAAACCTACTTTGGGTGATTTTTAAAAAAAAACAACGTTTATTTTTCTATGCGTATCAAGGTATGAATGTTTAAATGTTCAGCCCATTAACTCCATTGGTGCGACTTATACGGGTGATACTTACATAGCCAGTCAGCTGGACCAACTTAGAAACTGAGAGTTTCAGTGACAGTTTTTGGTAACACGTAGTAGAATATTAGTATTTTATCAGTATTTTATCAGGTTATTTGCACAAGAGCATTTAGTGACATACACAGGGTAATTATAAAGTCTTTGGGCAATTAACTTTTCTATAACCTCCATTCTTTATATAATAATATTTTTTTGTAAAGCACATTTAGAAGCTTGATGCATCTATTTTATCGTCGTGAATCTATATATTGATTATAATGCTTATGTTGTGCAATAAGCTACCGAAGGAAATGATGAAACAGGTAAAAGGTAGGACCCGTGATTTGCGTGTTCACTCTATAAGTGAAAAGCAGCAGAGACGAGAAAGAAGAAAATGCCATAGTTACAATTTAGTGTCTTGTTTATATCTCTTTTTGTTGTTTATTTCTCTTTTTTTGAACCTCATGGTTCCGCAGCTTATGAATAATGTCAGAAAAAGCAACGCAGTAGATGCAAGGTACAAGACGAGGAAATAGGGCAGAGAAGAGTGGAGGATCTTTCCTCTCTGAGTGAAAGTAACAAGTACTGCTTCAACTCACGGTATACTCTTTTGACCACAGTCCGTGACCGACTTCTTATGGGGAAGGACCCTCGCATGCCTAAGTTAATTTAGCTATTAAAATAAACAAATGTTGTTTCTGGTGACGAACATCACTTGAGGATTTGCAGATCAGAACGTCTATCATGCTCTAAAGTAACCGTCTTCATCATTATATATTCGAAACAACATGGAGATGTGGAGGCTTGGCTCCTTAAGGGACCCTATTTACTGAGATTTGATATTGTATAAAGTAGAAACGCAGTGGGTGAACTAGCTTTTGGAGGCCAACTCCAGTGGGAGTGCCCTTCATTGAGGATCCAGTGGGGGATTTGAAATTACCCCTTCTCTTAGCTACGTCCCTGCCCCCGTATTAAACGAAATTTCGCATTGATTTCGGTTTTTTTGGCGTGCGATGCAGTCAAATGACGGAGAAAAAAAAAAAAAAAAAAGAAGAATTATTTCCGCGGAAATGTTTCAATAAATGAACCAGAGGTGCATCATAACGTGGGCTGTAGTATTAAACTTCAGATCTCCCTTTAACTGAGAGATTTGGCATTTGCCAGTAGAGTTGGGTTCGGTGTAAGAATTTGAATGGGCGTTTGGATCTCACAAAGGGAAGTACATTCTATCTAGTTTTATGGATGTGCTGGATTAACTATATAGCATATGCTATGGGCCCCGAAATTTCGAGGGCCCTGCACTAAATCGTTGTAAGATATCGATCTCGATTCAGTGATCTGCATATCCTCTATTGCTATAGTACTATACTGCCTTCGATCTTTATGAATGACTGGGTGTTTAAGGTTAACAATTTTAGTTATTTACCACTATTTTGACTTTTTGTTTTAATACAGTAGAATCATTCCATTTCAAGTCACCTATAGCCCCCAAGTCACCTTCACATATTCTCCTGAATAACCCACAGGTGCTCTGATACCATTTATATGGAGGAATCAGAATTATCAGGTCTATATCTTTAATAGTGTTGAAATGTAAAATCTTTGAAATTTCATTCAGTTTCATACATTTTGCTAAATGAGCCGTCCCGTTCTAAATCTGATATTTACAGCTCTTTTAAAATGACCTTTGAAACTATGTGACTGCGGCTAAATTTTTTCTGTTGGAATTCATAAATGTATTCAGATCAGGTATATCTCACGTAATTCCCATTTCACAACGCTCTGAAAAGGGCCAAAAATCCGAATCGTAAAAAGACGATCCCCACTTTGAGATCTTTTCTCTCAGTGGACAGTTAACCGATACTTTCATATTTTTACCATATCTATTTCAGAGGTGCCTCTTTTGATTAGTTTCCAAGATGAAACTCGCATTTCTGAACAAAGCTGGTGACCTGGTCCCAAGTAGCACTTCGTAGATAATATTTTCTGCATTCATTTTGAAACGCTTTGTACAAATATCACGTGGCTTCGAAACAGTAAATTAACTGAGAGTAAGGAAATATTTTCAATAAATTATGAATCACTACCACCATCCTTATATGCTGTGTTGGGGATGATCAATTGAAAAGTTAGAAAAAGAGGTGATCAAGGAATACGTTACTTCTCTTGCCTTTTGTTAGCCTGTGATCACTAAAAGGGTTTGAACTTTTAAAAAAAACGTGTACAGAGTAGAGATCAATTTAGCATAAACTTACTTTGCCTGTTGAATCACTTACGAAAAATCATATCCTTGATTTTTCCCCAACTTATTGAAGGGAGTGTGTGAGTAAAATTTCCGCTGTGAACGATAGAGGCTGGGCGAAGTCCATATAGATAGATATATAGATATATCAGAACATGAATTACCTTAACCCAGCAACTGTGGGTAGCCATGATTAATAAAGGTGTTTCCGACATGAAGTTTATGTGAGATTTAATCTCACCTAAAGACAGGTCTAGCTCAACTCTTCATGGGACCCTAAGAAGAATTTGATTTGCAGCCCTCACTGCCCTGGTGCTACAAATGCCATTGAGTCTTGGGAGCCCACTGGTGGTCATGAGGCCATAAGCAGCTGCTTCGTTCGCTTATGCCTTTGGTCAGCTCTGACTAAAGACACAAAGATATAAAAGCAACCCGGCAATAAAACTGCATTCTTTGATATAACACACAGGACCAGACAGATCATCCATTTTACTCAATAATGTCCAATCAAAGAACCTCTGCAGCCAGACAACCCTGTTCAATTTCGAGGCGCAAAATTGAAATATATTGAACAGAAGGAAAGAGGGAAGAAAGAAAAAGGGAAAAAAGAAAGACAGAAAGAGAAGAAAGGAAGGAAAAAAAGAGCAAAAGAGGAAAGAAAGAAAAAAGAAGGAAAGGTAAAAAGAAAGAACGGAATAGAGGAAAGAAAGAAAAAAGAAAGGAAAAAAGAAAGGAAAAAATAAAAAAAGAAAGAAAAAAAAGAAAGAGAGCAAAAGAGGGATAAAGAAAAAAGGAAACAAGAAAAAGAGAAAGAAAGGTAAAAAGAAAAAAAGGAAAAGATGAAAGAAAGGAAAAAGGAAGGAAAAAAAGAAAGAAAAAGAAGAAAAACGGAAAAAGAAAGAAAGGAAAAAGATAGAAAGAGTTAAGGAAATTGCATTGAGTGTTCAGTCAGTGACGATCACAATGCATTCTTTGAAAACTGTTAGACAATTTTAGATATACGTTGGGAAAAAGGTTGTTGGGAAGTCAATTATTCGCAAATAAAAGAAAAACGTGCTTTAGCGCAATCAAACATATTAGGAAATGTAAAAAGGAAGCAAAAAAAAAACCAAACATATGTGCTTCATGGCATCTACCAAGATCTAGTTTGTTTAAAGATTTATAATCGGAAAACTTTACACAGTAAACGACGCCAATGAAGAGAGCGTACCGAATTCGCGAAAAAAAAGTAATGCAGATGGGGCGTAACGTTTACCAGCATCGAAAACGAAATTGTTGGATCGAGTTTGAGTTTTGGTCAAGGCTGTTTATCATGGAGGAAAGGGGCGTTGCCATCCTGAATTATGGATGCCTCATTGGGGTAAGTCACGTCCCTATCCCTGTCCTGGATGACCTTTTCATGAGGACAAGGATGAGTAGATGATGACCAATCCCCCACCAACCTATGGAGAGACCCCGTATGCATCCATTGGACCAAATGATTCCCAAGTACCATTTATCTTCTCTGCAGATTGCCTCTAGCTGGACATTATCAAAGCCTCGGTTAGGCTGAGACCTAGCTTCACCAAAAAGTACATCATCAATGATTCACACGCCGGCAAACCGAATGACTTCAAGGCCTACCTCGGCAATGAGCTAAACAAGGATCAGCTGTGTGACTGGCTTCTCTAACATTAGGGGAGCAACGAGGCATCTCCTTGGTTGGAGAATATCAGCTCTATCCCCAGTAAAATTTACTTTCCCATTGGTTGAAGTGGGGTCATTGGAGCTCCCATCTCTTTTCTTTCCCTTCCCTTGAGTTACCATCCGGTATGAAGAGTGCACTTCATCCCTGATAGTGAATGGTGGCTTTCTTGTTTGTCTTGGTAACTAAATCATCGGGGACAGAGAGTGCATGAAGAACAGGTGAGATTGAGTATTGAGTTTTTTTAGATCAATGGTCGTATCCAACACCTGGAACTGAACGTGCAGCAGGAAGCGAGATTGCTCTGCCCCTGGTAAATGAAGGGCCGTAATGAAATATGAATAAATGAGAGAAATGTTTTAATCATTTTGTAGCAATCAAATCAGTTGAGTCAATATTAACCTGATCCTCGTCTACTGTGCCAGCTGGATCAACCTCTTCTCATACTTTGATTACGGCATTGGCATGTATCGCAATCTAATAAGCGTGTCTTTCGAGCCCTAGAATTGTAGCACCATATTGGAATACTGTGTTCTTTTTGTGAAAAGACTGTACCAGAACTGTCAAAGGCAATGGAAAGGCAAATCTATTGGAGAAGCTACAGAAGAAAACTAAATTCAATGAGTCTTTCGGTCAGCTTGGCACAATGAGGCCGGTGACAGATGACCTGAAACAGGTCATTGATGCACTGCGGACCAAGATGCCATAAATATAAAAATAGTGGATGTTAACAAAATTTTTGACTCAAACTCCTACACCTGCCTTCCCCTAGAATCTGTCTGAAGTCCCATGTATAGCGAGTCAACTTCAGAGTCATCTGCTACAAAAGAACAGACCAACTAATATTCGAGAGGCCTAAACCGTATGATCATGCAATGGGTTGCGAGAAGATGGCGAAAGAGGGGATGTTGGAACTTATCTACACGGTTTGACCTATCCTCCCTCCTTCTTTCGTCGAGGTACTGACACAGGAAACAATCAGTAGAACAAAAAGCTCTTGAGAAGGCGACAGATTACACAGACGAGAACCCAGGGACTCAGGGTGGAGGAAAATGGTGACTACGAGCGGGATTAGATGTGGAGGGAGAGATGAAGAGATAGAATTTAATATTGATGAGTAGTTAATTAACTGTCAAAGTAAGAGTTTGGATATAAACGGCGTACCAACATAGAAGATTACAAAACAAGCAGTTGATATCTAATTTATATAAGTAAAATATCGACAATTTGCTTTTAGTCTCTGTATGTTGTCTACTCCAAAAGATTTTCTATCTTTTCGGTTCTGAGTTCACACTATGGATAATATAGGGTTGAAATGAACCCCAAGGGATATTATTTCATTTTTTGAACAGGCAAAATCATAAAAGAGACTCTTCAGGGAAGAAGACAAAAAACTGGTGGCAAAAAAAAAAAAAAAATCCGGGGGGCGCTATTAGACTATCTTCCTACCAGACTACTTAGTGTACTGCAAGATAGTATGTAAATATTAGGACAATTGACTATCTGGAGGCATCGCTCTAAAAAAATCATGGAGGTGTCGGTTTCTATAGTAAAATGTTTAATTATAAGGAAGCCATTTTACTGAATTTGTGACTACAAAATCTAAAAGATTTTATGAAAATGACAAATTATTATTAAATGATCGTTGGAAAAAATTTGTTGCTTCAAATGGGTCATATTTTGATTAAATATTTACTGTTTTCTGTTGTTTATCCTTGATATTCCTATTGAAAAAAATATCGTTTCATACGTGACAACTTAATAAAATGATGGAAATACGTCACTTTATAATTAAAAAGAAAAGAGGAAAAGCAGTAATAAACAATGATGAACGCGGATAAACAAACTCTTATAGAAAAACATATGAATTCTTCGAAGAAGGGAATATTTTTCAATACATCGGAATTAATAAGAACGTTAAATGAAATGAATTTATATTGATTCTGAAAATCAATCAAATAAATGACACGACAAAAGGTTGAGCACCCGTGAATCAGACGTATTCTGAAAAATTAATGATTATTCAAATACCCTCAAACAATGTTGCCAGTCTTGAGAACAAATAATGGGAAGCAAATCTATGATTCTTGGTCAATTCTGTCATTGAAATTGTAATGTTTCTTTGTATATTCATCGACTAATTCCACACTTTGTTGCTGTGTATAACAGCATATTATCATCAGAGCATTATTAGAGGAAAGTTGTTGCTTCAAATGGGTCATATTCTGATTTAATATTTACTGTTTGATGTTATATCATCCTTCATCTTACGATTGATTAAAAAAAAATCGTGCGTTACAACGTAATGTTTGCAAACAATTATCACAGACTAAAGTAGAGGGATTACCCTACGAGGGCACAAGGTCAGTTTTGATGTACGGCCAACATGCATACATGTTGGCAGTGTTGTGTAATGAGCTACTGAGGGAAATGATGCGACAGCTAAAAGGCAGAATCAGTGATTTGCGTGTCTGCTGTGACGGCAAAAAGTAGCAGAGAAAGAAAAAATGCCGTAGTTACAATTTAGCGTCTTGTTTATTTCTCTTTTTCTCAACCTTGGGTTTCCACGGCTCATGAATGATGTCAGAAAAGGCAACACAGTAAATGCAAGGTACGAGGTAGGGAAAGAGGACAGAGGTTGTGAAAGTCGGTTGTGGCACGAAAGAAAGTGGACGACTTTTCCTCGTTGGGTAAAAGTGACGGTTGATGCTTCCCTTCTCGGCGTACTCTCTTGACCACAGCCTGTGAACGGCTTTTTGGAGGAAAGCCCCTTGTTTAGGATGTAGATAACATACACTGTGTACCTAAGAAAGCTTTAATAAGTTATGGCAATAAACAAAGGGTATTACCAGCGACAAACACCATTTGAGAACAATTGTTTCGTTGAAAAAGATAAGCGGGTCTGCAAAATGCTTATCATTTTCTGTACGTATTTTTCTTAAGTATTTGCATAATTTTTAGTGTATGGATTAAAATAGTCAAATGCAACGTACAGACAATGTTATTTTACGTAAGCGAGAATGACTTAATTTTTAGTGTACTTTCAGATCGGAAACAGTGTTTCTAAATACGTTTTCGCTGAACTATAGAACACCAAAGAAATAGACAAAAAAATGATAATCGGTTTGGAATCACAACGATGCAAGAGAGCTGAACTGTGACACTCAAAATGATTTCGACCCAACCCAGCCCAAAATTCGAGCACATTAACACGGGAAAGGTTAAAGATTTTTTATACCTGCCAACAAAGTTGGAAGAGATATATGTATCCATCCATTTAGTCCACAAAATATCTCCGAAAGTTCACAATTCAAATTTTGTCGAAGGTCGGACAATAATCTACGATAGAAATCTTTAAATTTTTGAGAGAGTCCAATCATTTTTATCCCCCCATACATCATAGTCTACATATCCACAAAATACAAATTTTGCGGAAATGGATTTCAAATTTTCTGATCATTTGAAACAAAATAAAGCAAACGTATTTAACTGTTACGGTTATCTATGACTGTCTAGAGGTTAGGACCCCAATGCAATGGCTGTGATAACCATGCTTCGAATCCTGGCCACTGCAAGACATTGATAAAATCTTCTTTCGTGCTCTTACTTTAGGAGGTGAAATTCACCCGTGCCTGTCAATCTCTCTATTTTCCCACACAATATCTCCAACAGTTCCCAATGAATCCCATTTAAATTTTGTGGAAAAGTTGGCAGTAATCTACGAAGAAAGTGATTGAATTTTTTGATTGATCAATTTATTTTCTCTTTCAATATTTGCAACAGTTTTTAATTTCAATGCAATTTGATCAAAGATTGAGTCATAGACTATTGAAAAAGTGGTTAAATTCTGCAGCTGATCCAGGGATTTTTCCTCTCCTGTATTGTAGCCTTATATCAACATCATACAATATTTTGAAGATAAGGCAATACCAGCTCGTTTAAACTCTTCACGGCTTACCTCACAATGATCTTCCTAACTTAGACTGAACAAATAGAGGTATCAGAATTGATGGTTAATACGCAATTGATTCCAGATTTGCAGACATCATCGTCTTCTTTGCGGAGAATTTTTATCAAATCGTAAAATGCTGGACGAACTGAATGACTAAAGCAAGCAAGTTGGTCTTCACAAAATATTCAGTAAAAACAAAAGTCATGATTAAAAGAAAATTAGAAGACAAAAACACCATGATCAAAATTGAAAAAAAATACCAAAAGAAGGTAGAACAATACATCAATCAAAGATAAGTTCCATGAAACCCTCAATAGAAGGAGAAATCAGAAGAAGAATTGCCTGAGGTTTGCGAGCTTCCGACAGAGCAAATTCGACATTCAAGAACAAGAAAATCCCATTTGTATTTAAAAGAAAGGTCAACCAATGCATCCTCCCGATAGTCACCTATGAAGCTGAATCATGGAACCTAACCCAAGGATCAACTCTCAAAATAAGAACAATGCAACGTGCACAAAGAAAGGATCATGCTCAAAATCAGATGGAGAAATTACTGCTCATAATCTAACAGAAAAAAGGATTCGAGTATAATAAAACCGATTAGAAAACTCGAATGGCAATGGGCAGGCCATTTAGCAAAAATGTAAGACAATTGCTGCATCCACTCACTACTAACAACGTGGATGCTCATAGATCAAATGCAAAACTGTGGTTGGTAAAAAATAAAGTTCAGAGAATCTTGGTTCGTGACGCCAATGACCGAGAGGTTTTGCGAATCTAGAAGAAGGTCTATGTGCAATAATGGATGTAAAAAGGCTGCTGCTGCTGCAGTTGATGCTGCTGCTGCAGTTGATGCTGCTACTGCTGTTGATGCTGCAGCTGATACTGCTGATGGTGATGGGCAATGGCGTTTTACCCCTTTACATCGTTATGATATATCAACAGAACACAATATTTGCAACAGGTCTCTATGAATTTGTGATTTTCTAGTCTCTGAAAAGGGAATAAAGAAAACGCCTTAAACGTTTGGCTGGGACCGTCCAGTTCTCAATCTGTGGTATCCATACTCCCCTGGGGGAATGGAAAGCAAATTCTGGAGCATGCAAGGGGAGAAAATTGAAGAATTATCATAATGAAAAATGCACACATGCTGTTAAAATTGAATGGAAGTATTTCTAATCCTCTAAGAAAAAGCAGACTAGGCGAGAAAAGTAAGTTCATGACTTTGTTTATTTTATTACATTTATTAATTTATTCGTAAAAGTGAGACGGCTAAAATTCTTTATCTTCAGGTTTTATCGTAGTGACTGTCTGATTCTTTTTTTTTGTGGAGGGAAGAAGTTTCTAGTAATCAACACATTCAGAACTCCCCTACCAATGTTCATAGCAGATCTTATTAAAAGTATTTTTTCAACTTGTATGAATTTGTAATGAGTGGGTTGGCAAAATCGTGAAAAATAAGATTAATTCTAAAAATCTCGATAATGACTGGAAGAGTCAGAAGCACTAGAACGGAACAAACTTTCGGTCAATTTTCACATCGATTTAAAACAGATATTCGTTCTCTTGTGAATAACAAGGAACATTACTAAAAAGAAAATTGAAACGGCATTCACTGTCTAACAAATTCAACGAAATTAGCAATATTTTGCTCATTGTCGAACAATATCTGACCAAAGCTTTCAAAACAAATGGTAATTGTAAAAGGAGATGTATTACTCGCAAGTATTTTCTTGCTAAAAATCTGCAATACTGATGGTATTCATATATCTTTCTCACAGATTCTAATTTTTAAGGGAAAAATAGAGTTAGTTATGCAGTTGATCGGTGAGTTTTCAAACTCTGACTGAAGTAATCTGTATTCACTGCACTGGAGTATGTATCCAACAAGTTACGGGCCGAAACCTCCATTACCCCAAAATATCTTACAACTACTCAGGAAAGGCCTATATCCACCTACGGATCTTAAGAAAAAAATCTGATTAAAAAAAAGAAGCATATTCACAAGCAAAAGCTCACCCAGAGTGATCCAAAAGCCGGCGAAAAGAGTTTTTGAAGGATTTACGATGCCTCATCCGAACCAAGGATATGAATTCAGGATTGAAATTGATACAAAACGAGAAATGTTGGCATCGTGGCGACAAGAGCGGCGCACTTTCTGTGCAAGACTCGCTCGTTTCAGGTGTCAGAGTTCAAACAGAGGGATATATATCAAATAATCGGAGACATGGGTCTTAACTTATTACCTTCAGTTAACAATGGAAACCTCTTACTTTTAATATCGGAGATTTCCCTCCACCCCCTCCGTGCGGTCCATCAGTCTAGTCTTTTTTTATGCCACCGTGCGCCGTTGTTGTAAGAATTGCAATAAAACTGTCAAGGGAGGTAAATGATGTTGATAGAACGTACAATGGCGCTTCTGATTTGATATTCAAATGTCAGTGAATGAACCAGAGAATGAAGAAAAATCTCATCTATATTTAGTGTATATGTTTCAGTAAGCTTATGAAACTAGTGATTTTGTGAATTCGTAGGGGTTTGTTAACACGCTTGCTTTGCTAACCATTACTACTGTGGCCTTGTCTTGCGTCAAACTAAGCTGAAATAAGTAAATACCAAGTATATTTACTAAGCTTAACTTAGTTTGACAGAGGGCCAAAGTAGGGGTGCACCAAATTACGATCGACCTCATTACAGTCGTAATGGCCAGCATTACAGGCTTGTTAACCATAACTACACTGATCGGGAAACCAAAGATTTCATGAAATTATTTCAATGTTCAGGGATTTCACAATCTTGTTGCAATATGTAGTTCGATGACACGAAGAACGTTTCAGACTGCTAAAGGTGGGATGGCGGAGGGTTGTGAGAGGAATTGTTCGTATTTCGAGTAATCAAGATCTTGTAGTAAATAATGTTTTACTAGACTCGCCATCACAGACAATAATTGAACAACCATAGCGTCAAACTTTGAGGTCATGTAAAAAAAAATCATGGGAGAATAAATAGATTAATTCTATTATTGACATCACTGGCGTTTACCACCGAAAAACATCTAAAATAGTGTAAAAACATCTAGAAAAATCCAGATTCTGGAGAATATCGATGATATTAATAAGCCTGTCGAAGGATTTAGGAAGGATATAGTGCAGTACTGATGCCAATTTTCAAAGCTCTAGACAAAATGGTATGGCCAGGAGCACTGGCAAACACAAACACAGGCATATATGAAAGGGGCTACTGTTGTTAAATTGTACTTTTTATGAATTTGCATTTATAGGGATTCTCATTGTCATTTCCTGAAAATGATATTTTTCTAAATAGAATGTTTACAAAAATATACTGAGGACTAGCAAACACAGGTTGACACGACATGACGTCATGACACCATTCTTTTTTATCCTTTCTCATCATTATCAAGTATGTTTTAAATTTAAAATTCTCGAATTCTGACGTCTGAAATTCAGAGATCTGAACTTCCATGGACTGACAAATTGATGATAATAAAGTCAGTAATTTTAATTTGTTTTGATAGGAAAGAAAATATCTCTCTCAGTGTCGATGTAGGTTTAAGCAAAATCATTTTACAATCTCTCTCTCTCTCTCTCTCTCTCTCTCTATCTATCTATCTATCTATCTATCTATCTATATATATATATATATATATATATATATATATATATATATATATATATATATATGAGTACTTGTTGGTTTAGTAGAAGTTGTCAAAGTGAACTGTAGCCCTACAAGTCTGACGATCTATTTAAAGTAATGGGTCGATGAAGCCACAAAATAGGCAAAGAAAAATAGATTGAAGAGGTGACAAAATAATGTTTCCCGGCAATCTATATTATAATAAGCCACATGACCGTTCGTCTGTCAAACTTGAAAAATATTTTCTTTTTGTCTAGGGGCCTTTATTTTAAAATATATAACCTGAACGGATAGAGCTTGTTGACGCCATAATGAGGAAGAGGGGGTAAGGTAAACTAACAAGGAACTGTCGTATACGAAGAGATAGTTGGTTAATATGAATGTTAACGTACATATTTACCAACTATCTCATACATGCGTATGACAACACACACATGCACACATACATATGTGTATGTGTGTGTGTTATATTGTCTTTTATCAACTCACACACTTATATATGTGTGTGTGAATGTGTTATATTGTTTTTCATCAACACACACATATATATGTGTGTGTGTGTATGTATTATATTGTATTTTATCAACACACTCATATGTGTGTGTGCATGTGTGTGTGTGTATGTGCGTGTGTGTATGTTGATAAAAAACAATGATTATTCGAAGTAACATGATGCCTTAAAGTGTTTTGTGGTCAACTCTAACCATTGAGCTAAACGTTGAAAGCTCCGGTCGCAGAGAAATAGTGTGACGTATTTACTCACTTATAATGTGATCTAAAATATCATATCATCTCTCTTTTTGTTGCTAGAAATAAGTAATATATGTATACCGTATTTTTACAGTTTTTTTTCCGAAAACTTTGAGCGAAAAACTCCAAGTACGTATCATCAGTGAAAACAATAGTTATACATATTTGTATACATGGCTGTATACAAGTGAAAAAGCATTTTCATTCTAAATTGAAGCTTAATCGAGGGTAAGATCTTCTATGATATCGGATCATCTATAGTGAGATGACGTATATGTTATCATTCTTTAACACTAGAGTATAATGGTAGCCTCAATTTTGACCCTGATCTTTTCTGTACTTGATATTCTTTTAAAAGGTTGTTTTGTGCCAAATTTCTCGCTTTATACATCTGTAAATACGGTGTATATCTTGGTGAATGTGTCTTTTTTTTTCAAATTCTAACCCTGTAACCAAGGAAGTGTAGATGTCGGTCTGGATAGGTTTGTATGGACAGAATATACAGAACACAGTCTTTTTCCCCGAAACAGAAGGAAAGACGAAGGATTTGTCGTTATTTTCCACGCAAATACCTCTGACCCAAGTATTGTGTTTATTTAACGGTCGACCAAAGGGAAGGCAAGCAAATAATGGTGCGTGCGAAATTGTTGTCTTCCGTTTGTTTGTTTTTGATTTTTTTGTTTTTTGTTACTTGGCTTTGCACCAGTATAACACTCACACACAAAATGGGAAAGAGGGTAGGGTCATCTAAAGTTTAATGAAGTGAAAACTGAAACAAAAAAAATGCTCGTCTGCACCGGCAGAGGATATTTGTGAAGGCTATGAACGGAATGTGCAAATATGTTGTGAACAGGATGTCAAATGGATAAAAAGGTAAAGAGAGGACGAAAGAAAGAAAAGGGGCCATGTGTAGACAAGCAGGTGATCGGTCAGCATAACACTGAGTACAGGTTTCCCTGTAGTTCAGGTGATCCGTGCAAAAATTGTTCAGTTGGTGATAAAAGCATTAAATTTGGTATGTCCTAATCATTTTCAGATGAGAAGACAATTCTCAAATTGTCCGTCCATAGTAATCCCTTTTCCATTGCAATTGTTTAAAATCAGTTATTTCAATTTTTACAACAAAATGTTTCTCAACATTTTCTCTGTAGTGTCAGGGTGCTTTGTGACGTACCAAAAGTCTAATCCCTGGAAGGATATGATTTTCAAGATGACGTACAAAGGCTTTACTGCAGACATACATCATTAGTTTTGGATGTTTTCATGCAGCAGTAAACACTATATAGATCAATTCCCGGATCCATCCAAAAATTTAATCACTTTTTTATCACCCCGTAGCTCAACTTTCCACAAAATGTCATCGAAATTCATTAAGAACTTCCAGAGATATAGTGGATACAGTGGATATAGAAATGTATGGAGAAAAAAACGAAAAAAAAAAGGAAAGAATGTTCCTCAATTAATAGCAAATCCCTGGAATCACGACAAATTTGTATGAAATCTCCCTTATTCTTCCACGAAATTTCATTGAAAATAATTGAGAACTTCTGGAGATATCGGATAGATGGACAGGAGTCATGCATGAAAAGCAATAAAAATAACAGATTCTGTTCAAAACAGCAACGTTCTACATACATTTCGACGTACATTTATTTCTGTGGTAAAACTATTTTTTTCCAAATTGAATTTTCAAGATAATCCCCGTGAAAACGTCCGAAACAAAAGTAAAACGAAAAATGCAATATAATTCATTGGCAAATGGATAAATTATAACTTATTGTGATATCCGAGGGACAGAGAGGAACGAGTACATTGATGATGGAAAAAACGGGAAAAATAGCTCTCAATCAGAAACCAGAAGTTAAAACGAATCTTAGATCGAACCTAAAGTTCAATCACACCTTCCTTGATACGTGCCTCACCCTACCACTAAATTATATTATAACTCATTTGGAACACTTGGATGTATAGTATTGACAGACAGAAGCTAATATAGAAATTTATGAGATAAAAACCCTCAAAATTATCTCTCGATCAGAAACAAATTCTTGTTTCCATCTAAAACTTTGATCAGCTCTTTCTTACAATGTATCGTACACTTATACAACATTTGATTGAAGTTCAATGAGAACTTTTGGATATATCGAATAGAGAGACAGGATCAAATGTGAAAATTTATGGGGAAATGTTTTTCCAGTTTATTTTGTTCATTTCTGTATTTGCTCATGTCTACCCACACCATATATCTGTAAGTTCTCAATGAATTCGATTGAGATTATGTGAAAAAGTGGGCCACAAGAGAAGTGATAAAATTCTCATGAGGATTCAGGAATTGGTGTTTCATTGGGAGATATTCATAGGCTTGCTAAGTTGGAAATATTGTCTATCGACCGTTTCGAAGTTCTATGTTCTTATGACAACGCGAGCAATTCCAACCAAATTCTGCACCGATAGCCCGGACTACCGTTAGTTTCCAAAAGTAGAGCGTTACTATGAAAAAAAAACTTTCGTAAGCCGAAAAAGCGTTAAATAAAATTACCAAAAATTTTCATTGAAATATCTTTTGAGCGTTTCAGCCTCCTGAAATGGTAATGATAGTATTGCCCCCCAACCAGCGTTCCAAGATCTAAAAAATGGTTGGGTATAGAATGTTAGGACGATTTGTCTGAGGTTGAGGTGGTTGTAAATACAGGTGACTGGGATATAGAACACCCCTCCTAAAAATGTTTTTATTTTCTTTTTTTAGAAGTTTTCTTCGACCTTTTGGGGGCCTTTTTCTGTTTTTTTGTTTTCTTTTTTTTTTGTTACATCGCTCCTAACCATACCGTTTCGTCTACAGACTTAAAAATTGGCACCAGTACTCCACAAGACATCCTCTGATAATGATTTTTTTTATTTTTTGAAAAAAAAAAAGTTTTTATGAATCTTTTGTAGGTCTTATTTTTCTGGGTTTAATAATAACATCGAGATTATCAGAACATTTCTAGATGTCTTTTTTTTTTACTCTTAGATGTTTTTTAGCGGAAAACGCTAGTGATGTCATGAATAGAATTTATTGTGATCATATTTATTCTTCAAAGGAATTTTCTTTTACACTACTTCAATTTTTGACACTACATTTGTTCAATTATTGATTTTTATGGCGAGTTATTCATTCATAAAATTGTAAACTGACTCCACCTAAAACTCTATTTGGGTAGGGGATTTAGGAAAAAACGTTTTTCAGGTATAATAAGGAGTAAATGTTTGAATATTCAGTTCATCCAGTTCCTTTGTTATGATCTGTATGCACAGCATATGCATAGATAGATAAGCAGTTAGACAGACTCACTTAAAAACTGAAGAAACCTATGTTGACAGTTCTAGTTGACGGTTCCTAACATGGTTCTAGAAGAAGAGTTTTGAAAACCTAATGAAAAAAAAATGCCGAGCATTGACTTTCGCAATAGCCATCAGATTGCAGAGGATGACCTATAAAAGCTTTGGTTGAAATTCTTCCAAGAATTAGGATTAATTTTTCTACATTGTCTTCTTCGATGTTGAACCTCCTTCCGTTTCCCCTCTCTTTAGCTACAACCGTGACAATATTTTCTTCATCGAACAAGAACAAAGTAAGAAAAAAAAACCCACGCCTCTTTACAAATCGAAATGATAAATGACTTACTGCGTTGAAAACGTTTCTTGGAAACGACAGACAGTACCAACTGGATCCAATCACAAGCTCTCTTTAATAAGATGAAAGAAAAGAAACGGTACATGAGAGAAAAGGAAGTGGAGTGAGCAAGTCTTTAATTAAAAGGGTATCTCATTTGTATTTTTTCTTTACAACGGATAGGATGAAATGATATGATAACTCTACCGACTGCTGTATGATTATATACTATGGATTTGGTACGTTTTTAGAAAATTTGGTACGCCTTCTAAGGGAATTAATATGTATGCCACTGCTAACGTGCATACGTTTGCATTTAGTGGCCAGTATGAATACATACGCAAATTTTGCTATATACATGCCGATCAATATAAGTAGGTTCGTCAAAGAGTTCGTAGTCTAATGACGAAAAAAAAAACATTTGCATATCCATATAGGAATCATACATGCAAATTAGAATGTTCACTTGTATAATTGGTTGGTTGTCTATTTTGTCCGATTCCTGTTATAACCGAAAGCTTGTAATGGATTAGTCCGTGTGAAATAGCATAACAGTATAAAACTATTGGAGTGTTGTAAAAATATGAGACATAATAATGAAGATTACTTCTTAGATACTTTTAAGACTTTATATTTGATCACTCATTGAAACTGTGTAAGTCCTTAGAAACAAATTACCAAATAAAATAGCTAAACGCCTATCCATACACAAACAACCTCTTCATTTTTGACTGGTTTATGGTTGTTTCACATGAATATTTTTCAATATAAGCTCCTTAATTGTCAATGCACTTAACACAACGCCCGTCCATTAATCGCAAGAATCGAACATTATACAATGAAAATTCTTCCAGGCTACCAACTTGCTGATTCATACTCCTATATATGAATGTATAGCATCTTTCATCTCAGTGTATACATACGTTTTTGCTTTTATCAAGTTGTGTACAGTGCTAGAAACCATCAACCAAAACTGTCAAAATAGGTTTCTCCAGTTGTTAAGTGGTTCTGACTGGCAGGCCACATCAATGGAGCTAGAGGGCTGAATATTCAAGCATTCAATCATCACGTCCAGAAAAAACCGTTTTGTTTTTAATTCTTTCCCCCAAATAAGTTTTTGATTGGGGTTCAGTTTACCATGTGAGTGTATGCTAAATTGATCCCTCAGTTTGTGTCCGGTAGCGTTTACAATTGTTTTCTAGTGATCAAACCAAAGGTGAGAAGAATGAATTTTACAATGATCATCCGTTTTTCCAATTTTTCGACTGATTGTCCCCAACACGGCATGCTGCCAAAAGACTTAGCCTCGTGACGGTTGATATTGAGTGACCAACCAGACTTGTTCTTGTTGAATTTTCCCTGTTCTCTTACTGATTGGTTGCTTATGCGCATGTAAGAGAGGGAGAGGGAAAAAGAAAGAACTAGACAGAAAAGAGAGTAGCAGAGAGAGGGTAACTGTTTATCTCGATGGATACTTTCGTGTTAATGCGTATGTAAAAGAAAGAGGGAGGAGAGAGAGAGAAAGGACTGTGTAAGAAAAGTGAGAACAGAGGAACAGAGAGATGGCCACTGTATACATGCGTGTTCAATGCAATGTTATGATACCAATAGTCGAGTCGACTGAACTGAGGAAGATTTACCCTCTGTAAACCCCTGCAAATATTCTTGCCATGTTGTTTGTCCATGGTGTCCACGAGGGGCAAGTCGTTCCTACCACCCCCCAGAAAAAAGGAGGTTTAAGTGTAACAGACTGAACGCCAAGCAGGCGAGGTATGTTGGGCATGACATGGAGAATCTTGCCGAGAAGAATCATTCCAGGTCGGCAAGCTTCCGGTAGAACAAGCTCAACCTTCAAGAACAAGAAAATCCCATTAGTCCTGAGAAGAAGGGTATATAACTAATTCATCCTCCCGATTGTCATCAATGGAGCTGAAACATGGAACATAACCAAAAGATTGATCCTTAAACAGAGAACCATGCAACGCACACAGGAGAGAATCATACTCAACATCACGTTCAGAGATCACAAGACGACATAGTATATTAGAGAAAAACAAGAGTCAGATATATCATGAGATCCATTATAAAACTCATATGGCAATAGGTTGGTCATGTTGCAAGAATGTCAGACAATCGCTAGGCATCACGACTCACAATATGGATCCATAGAGATCATATGCGAAATTGTGGCCGGTAGAAAATAAGATGGGGTGACGAACTGAACGAGTTCAGAAAGTACTGGTTCCGTGACGCTTATGATAGAGAGGTTCTGATGGGTCTTGAAGAAATTCTGTCTAACGACAGACGCTAAAAGGATGATGATGATGATGATGATGATTGCTAAAAAATCTGAATTTAGTCCAAAAAAATAAAGGGATCAGTTTATTGCTAACTTACATAAAAACCTATTTTAGCAATCGGTATAAAGGGAGGAAATTACCCCAGAGTCCCTTCTAGTCCAGGATCCTCACTAAACAAAATATCATTATAAAAATTAGTTTCTTTTATAATAGACAAAATAATAATTTCTGCCTGGAATTCATTTTGGAATTCGTTTCACTATAAATAAGAAAGGACCCAGAGGGCACATACCACTGTCAACGCCATTGTCTGAAGGAGTAATAGTGTATGGATCCACCCCTAAATTCAATCGATTCTTCCATCATCCAAGATATTGGAGAAATTGCGTGGACAAACGTTCAATTTGGCAATAATATGTGGTTTGGACATATCATAATGACGTAGTGAAGAGAATTGTGTGTGGATTCGCTAAAATCTGTTCAGTTCTCACGTGATTTATTGTCCACCTTTCCCCGAGATCCGATTGAAATCGTTGATAACTTTTAGGAATATTATGCTGTCAGGAAAAAATGGCAATATTATGAAGTTTTCAAATATAACTAAAACGTAAGGGGGAGATAAACGTTATAAAGAACTTTTAGAGATATCGTGTGGACAGACATAAAACTATGGCGATATTATCTGGTTTGGACATATAATTACGATGTCGGGGAGATATCGTGCGTATACTTAAATGTAATTGAAAATTTAAAGAAAACAACGGAAAAATATCTTTCAATCAGAAAAAAAAATCCCAGATCCGCACCAAAATCTCACCACCCCTTTCCTGACCCATTGCCAACCTTTCCAGGAAATTTCATTGAAATTTATTCGATACTTTCGGATATATAGTGTTGAGAGACAAACAGACAAACGAACAGACGAACAAAACGATGAATTATCAGATGAACGAACAGAAGAAAATTTGCGATCGAATACACATACCTCCTTTCAATTTTGCAAATTATATTGTTTTAACTAAATTATTAAAATTACCGTTTGGAATTCGTGTCTTCTGTAATTGGAGTATAGATTACGAAAATCTTGTATCCGGACTTGCAAACGCAACTCTCATTCCCTTGTCCTACCTGTGTGTTGAAGTTTTCCATAATGATGTTCAAATATATATTTTTAATTTTGAGTATTGAGTTCAAATCATTGTCTATTTCTTCCTTGGTTGACCATGAAGTGTGAATGATGTACAGTGTGTTCCTATTTGACAGCTACATGGTGACACTAGCTACACAATCTGTGATAGCTTTGAATCTTACAACGTTGTCTGAGTTCTTCATGAATAAGAAATCCGACTTCAATCTGTTTTCCTTTCTCTTTTCCATAGCTGTATAGAAGACGTTGGCTTTTCAGTTCTATTACTTCTTGTCCGGGTCTTCTCATTTAGCTAATAAAATACGGGATATCATAACCAGTCTTTTATTGACTGTCGTTGGACATAGACCTTCCTGGGGATTCACCAGACCTCTCTATCGTGGACGTCGCAGGGCCATTTTTTTCTAAACCTGTCCGTTTCGTCTTGCAATCTCGTTCTGCCAGCTTCAGTTCCACATTTGATCCCTGGGGATCCATGTTATAAGTCGTGATGTCCATACTGTGCTGCTAGTTGGACTCTTAATGTGGTGTTGAACTTGATTTTCTCATGCGCACGTTGCGTGGTTCCCAGTTTGCAGGCCAGTGTCTTGGTTAGGTTCCATGTTTCAGCTCCATAGGTGACTATCAGGAGGATGCATTGGTTGTACACTCTTCTTTTAAAGACTAGTGGGACTTTACTGAACGTAGGAAGCAAGAAGGCTGGCCTTCACATACGAGACACGCGTCCCTTCAAATCAATACTAGGCTTTGATGTGAGCTGCCTGTTCCATTTCGTAAGTAATTATAAATTCCATTAGACTTAACCAATTAATGGTAGTTGATCTTCAGTTAATTTTCTCTATCTCTCTATTTCTTTTTCGGAGTCTTTCAATTCTTTTTCTCTTTTTATCCTTTTTTATCCCTTCACTTTAAAAAAAATTTCTATTTGGCATCATTGAATATTCTTGTGAAACCTTTCACGTCACCCCATGGTAGTTTCAGTGATGCGTTCATTCATAGGAATTTTCCAGTTTGCAGCTGTTTTAGTGCTCAGGCCATGCCTCACTCCATTTCAACAGGCGGGTTTATTCCATGATGAAGAGTTTGCTTATGCCTTCTCAAGTGTTAATATTGCTCTCAGAATCCATTTGACCATGATGCTCACTCGTTGGCCAGGAGAGAGATCATTCAGCAAAATGACATTGATAAAGAATTATTTGAGAGCCATAATGACCCATAAAAGACCAAGGGCTCCATACCTACAGGATGTAAAAGGCAGCGTTCTAAAGATCTTAGATTTTGAGGAGTACATTAAAGGATGTCCAGATGCAATGTATGGAAAGAAAGACTTTTTGAATCCACAGGTTCAGATTTTAATTTTGTTGGGTGAATTGTTGTATCATTCATTGTTATCTATAGAAATTGAAGATTATATAGCAGCAAATTCTTTGTAATTTGTCTTCTTGCTGGCATGTATTTGAATGTATAACTCTACTTACTTCGGAAATATACCTCATTTAACCTTTCTATGAATGTATTTGTCAGCTCCAATCACATGCAATAAACGGACTTCGACGTGCAAATTTTGTGATTTGTCGTTTATTTTAATTTCTGTACATAAGGAGCCCACCGAATTTGAAATGGCCCGGGGCCCAGAAGGTCTAAATCTGACCCTGACGTGGACAAAAGTTACCAAAAGCTACTCCAACACAGCAAATATCTAAACTGTCCCTGAATCATACCCATGCATAAATAAATTTACCAAAACATACATTAGTGCGTGTTTTTTTTCACATGCAAATTTGATTAATTCCGCTTCCCTTTAGCCCAGATCGATATTTTACTGGATTACAGACTTGGTAGATTCAGTTTTATAGTTGGATGACTTACATTTTCTGTGCGCTCGAAGGTGCCTGTTTGTTTGATCTTCTCTTGGTAGTACCCTGACGTGTCCCTGAGCGGAACTAAACGAAATTTTGTTAAGAGTGATAAAAATGGGGAAGGGCATATATCTACTTCTCAATTTACTGGTTTTTTTTTCGTATGGTAGATATCTTCTAATGGAGACATTACGATATACCTAGTTACCAAAATTTCGTATACCCACTACTATCGCTGTTCGTAAATATCTATTTTCAGCGCAACTGGGTCAATATTTTTGTCTCCCAATCAAGCAGAAAGGAAGCAGAATGATTTTTTTAAAAACTTTTGTTGTGTTCTCAAAGGAATAACAGATTGATTAATTAGATTCACACATTATTTCCAGCACAACTCTCCCATCTCTTTCCACTCTTTCCTCTCTTTCTCCCCTCTCTCTCTCTCTCTCTCTCTCTCTCTCTCTCTCAGTCTATTCATATCGACCAATCTATTTCAGCCTGTTATTATCTATCAATGTTCATACGTATGTTCATATCTATCTATCTCTCTGTCTATTCATACCGACATACCTATCTTTCTGTTTATTCACTTATCTATCTATCTATCCATCTCAGTCTATTTTTCTCTACCTATCTCAATCTATCTATCTATCTATCTATCTACTCCAAGGTACGTGTCTATGATTGCTTAAAACGGATGTACATTCATTCAGAGAGCCAATTTCCCAATACACAAGTTCTTCAAATTGCCTTTCTTGATGTGAACATAATTTATTGATTTTGTCAACCCCCAGTCCAAATTGGTGTTGTCTCTAGTTCTCCTCCGTATATATTTGCTCACATATTCATTCACTGGGACAGTCATATCTTATATACGAATTTCGCTCACTGTTTCTTCTCTTCGAGCATAGACATTCATTGGCAAACTCAAGTCCAAGTTGGAGTAAACACGAACAACAACGATAAAAATCCTTCTCTAGGGGAGTAAACTCTTCACCAGTTAAAGGATATATATATATATATATATATATATATATATATATATATATATATATATATATATATATATATAGATTGATAGATAGATAGATAGATAGATAGATAGATATAGATTTACACACATATATATATATATATATATATATATATATATATATATATATATATATATATATATATATATATATATATATAATTGATATCCCCTACAGCGTTCTGAAATTACGACCATGTGATTGATAGGCGGTTTTCTTACCAACTTGATAGGATAGACAGGATAGTAACAGTGATGATTTTACTCTCTTAGATTTAGTGGGTATTGCTGTAGTTCTCCAACTGGAATTTGGGTCGTTACGGTGAATATAGGTGTAGATAATGAAAATTAACGAGCCAAGTTCAGTCTCAGGCTGAGTTTGTGTTCACTTCACATTGATGCCCCTGGGAAATGCACGAATCCATCTCTTTTCCCCTCCGCAGCTATCGGTAAATAGTTGGATGAACTAGACTCTCAAGCTATAGTTACTGACCAGTCTAGGATTTCAAACCAGCATGGAGAGGGATAGGCTCGGTCAGGTTATCTCCTCTTTGACAGACCTATGAATAATCGTCTTTGGTGTCCCAACAATCCGGCAAACAAAAGCTTATAAGGAAAGGAGTTCCGGATTTTAATACACAACTAAAAAAATACAATTGTTAGTTGAAAACAATAGTTAATTAATAATTCCTAATAGTTTTTGTTGATCTGAAGGAAAAATCATATTTAGTCAGAAGTCAACAGAATTATTGCCTGATCTCTCAATCCTTGGTCATCTGTGGTCAAGGGCAATGGTGGGAACGGTTAACGAAGATGCTAAACTGATAGAACTGAAATATTTAGCGGAAGCAGAGATAACCACTCACCAATAACTTTATCATACGAATTTAGCTTCGGTTTTTTGCTTAGCTTAGACAAAGAGCTTCCTATAAAGGTATAGCATGCCAATATCATATGATGACTAAAGTATATATAGATAATTAAATGAACAAATGAAATTAAACATTAGTTTGCATTCAACATACAGTTTATTTATACAGTTTATTTAAAGCTCTGTTTTCAAGGGCTTTGCGACAACAACAAAACGAATTAAAGGTAAATTCATAAACTAAAAGTTATTGGTTATTTTTGCTTCCGCTAATTTAATTATAGTTTATCAGTTTAGCGTTAGGTGTACCAAACACTTACCAAGGGTCTACACTTACATATCTAGTTTCAGAAGACCCGCTCCCCTAAGTTGCACTTTCCCATCGCACTAATAAGAGAAGGGTCTAGGCTATCCCTTGATTACTTTGAGAACTAAACAATTTTTAGAATCTGCCTTGTGCGTAGAAAATGGCACTACAGTGTATAGGGTCTCACCTTGAATAAACAACCGTGTGGAAAGACGATCAAATATGGAGATCATCCTTTTCGCAATTTTTTTCTTCTTTGCAGCTCTCATTAGATGCAATTACATGATTTATTCAAAACGTAGATCAGCCACAGTTAATTTGTATAATGAAAATAGTGAAATGGAGACTTTATCATTTATGAATTGATTGTCTTAAGCAGCTCAGATAATTCTTTTTAATGGCTATATATACATAGATAAATATGTTATGGAAACTGTCTTTGGAAAAACAACGAAATTTCGGTCGTAGAAGTTTTTAGTAGCAATTTACCAAAATGAATTACATTAAAAGGCTTTATATGAAAAATGATAGTATTGATCCATACTAAAACTGTCTCAGGATTCGTTCTGTGACCTCAAAAAAGTATAAAATGTCTAATCTCGGATGTTCCTATGCCCCAGGGCAACACCTCTCCATTGCACAGTTGAACTCAACCTTGTGCCATATTCTGCCCTCTTATGGGAAAGTGAATAAATACCTACTGTAACGAATCTCTTCTTAGCCGTTTTCAGCAATAACAGTGGTTTTATTTGACCGTAAAATGTCTGAGGAAAGCTTCGTAGTTCGGAATTATTTTCCTCTTTATCTGATCAAGTTTCAATTTTTTCTAAACATTGGCTCAGAATTCTCATTAATGATGGTTAGTGATATAGTTAGTGCTGGACTGGATGCCACAAAATGAACAGTTATATCAACTACCAAGCATAAACAAATCTAACACAGGAATACCTTCAGAATGAGAAAAGTAACCGTAATGTCTGTAAGAAATTATTCAGTTCTAATGCCATATGGAACCTAACCAAAAGACAGATCCACAAATTGAGAACCATGCAACGTGCACATGGAAGAATTATGCTGGGCCTTGCATGGAGAGACCACAAAACAGCACAGTGCATCCGGAAAAAGACAGGAGTCAGGGACATCATAGAATCCATTAAAGATCTCAAATGGCAGTGGGCTGGCCATGTTGCAAGAATGGCAGACAACCGATGGACATCGTGACTCACGACATGGATCCCCAGAGATTACGTGAGGCCGGTAGAATATTAGATGGAGAGACGAGCTAGACAAATTCAGAAAGTACTGGCTCCGCGATGCCCATGATAGAGAAGTGTGGCAAATCCTGGGGAAGTTAAAAGACTGATGATGATGATGATGATGATGAGGAGGAGGAGGAGGAGGAGGTGGAGGAGGTTCATTTGGCAGCTAGACACTCACGGGCAAACGTTGCAGAAAGGCCATTGTCTCCCACATAGGCCTCGCCGGCCACGTGGGTGCCTGCAATAGACGTTGAAAGTCCTCACAAATCTTCATTCGCGAAGCCAAACCATGTTAATGATAATTATTAACGGTTTAGCAAACACTCAGCAGAACCCTTTTCATTTTATCTGAGATGTAAATATACGTCGCCAGCACTCCACTGTGAGTAGAACATTGACCTCTCATTGATCTAACCAGTGAGCAATATCCGAAAGCGCTAGTCTGCGTATGAAATGGAAAGTACGTACAACACATTCGTGACTAAATTGTCCCGTTCCTAGATGTTTCAATTCCTCATTAAAATGCGCTAGCATCCATAGCAGCGATCGCCGTCACTGACTAACTGACGAATCGACGTAGCAAATGCCTCACACCCTCTACATAAATTCCGAACCACTCCTGCCGTAATGCTGCTTGTGTAACATTATATTAATACGTCACCAGAACTCAGAATTCTATTTTAGCGTGTCAGAATACGAACGCATCAATTGAACGAATGAAATCCTATTTACTACGATATTACCATCAGATGAAGGTTCTTCCAGTGGAATGAGCTTTTAAAGGTAAGCACCTTAGAAGAAACTGGCTTTTAAAAGCACTACGGATCAAACTCGTGCATTAATAGTCTGACTTCTGGTCTTGTTTATCCAATCTTTGATGATATTCGTTGCTACTCTATATGGGTATGGAGGCCCCTAAGTGATTACACTGCCATGAGTCTTCCATGGAACAATGCGTGCATGAGAAAGAACCGTATGTACAGTCCGGCCCCAGTTTGGCAAGAGTTTCTAATAATCGGTGGTAGAACATAGGCTTAGACAGCTGCAGTACAACCTTGTTACTGTATATTGTTATCTGGTATTCCCAAACGGTCACCCAGCTGTGTCATAACAATCCTGTACGTTGCTTAACTTCAGTGATCTTACGAGAACCGGTGTATCCGAGGCGATTTGGCCGTCTATGCTCTTTAGATCATCATCATCAATCTTTTAACGTCCGTCGTTGGACATAAACCTTCCCCAGGATTCGTCACTATCCTCACTCATGGACGTTGCGGAGTCAGTATTTTCTAAATCTATCTAGTTCATTTCTCCATTTTGTATTCTGCCGGCCTCGATTTCTCGTGTGATCTGTGGGGATCCATGTTGTGAGTCGTGATGTTCATCGGTTGTCTTTCATTCTTGCAACAGGGCCTGCCCATTGCCATTTCAGTTTTTTGATATTTTCTACGAAGTCTCGGACTCCCGTTTTCTTCCTGATATACTGTGCTGTCTTGTGATCTCTCCATGTGAGGTTGAGCATGATTCTTTCATGTGCACGTTGCATGCTTCTCAGTTTGTAGGTCTGTCTCTCGGTTAGGTTCCATGCTTCAGCTCCATAAGTGACTATCGGGAGAATGCATTGGATGTATACTCTTCTTTTTAGGATTATTGAGATCGTCTGATTTTCGAAAGTTGGTTCGCCCAATGCTCTTTTGATAAGAGGTCATGAATGTTTGATCACTGCATTGAGCGTCATGTGAGAAATCAACCAATTACTTGAAAGTGACAGTCTACTTTACCATTCAAGCTTAATTGGCATAGGAAACAAGCGCATTCCACGCTCGTAAGTCATTACACAACTCTCCATTTAAACGCTGTGTTTATACATTCTCTCCGACCAGGTGTGTACCAGAGAATTCCTTTACTCACTTAATTATCTTAAGTACAACCAGGGACGGCGAGAGCTCCTAATAGACACAAGCCAGATGGGAAATGATGGCCCCGTTTCAAACTGCTCATTAAGTATTTTGTATTCAGTGCTAAATACATATGATTTATGAATGTTGTACGTATACTTTCAAGTAACAAAACAGAGTGAAAGAAAAAAAAAATTTTTTTTCAATCTTTTTCAAATTTTCATTATTAGATGAAGTATTGCAACATTAATCATTGCCGTAGGTTTACGCATTGTGATAAAAATTTAACCGAAGGCTAGGATGAACGATAAAAAAAAATAATCGAAATTAATGATAAAGAACTAGAACGATTTATATATAAAAAAAACAGGTCTGGTTAGTCGCTCGATAGAGACCGTCACGTGACTGACCTCTCTTGGTAACATGACGTGATGATCAACCGAAATACTTGAAAAGCGGTGATCAATGAATAAATTACTTCTTTTGTTGCGCTGGCACATATGGAGATCAATTCCGTATAAACTTAAATTGTAAATTAAACCACCCCGTAACACCCTATATTATCATCATCATCAGTCTTCCAACGTCTGCCGTTGGACATAGACCTTCTTCAGGATTCGCTACACTTCTCTCTCATGGGCGTCGCGGTGCCAGTACTTTCTGTAGGGGGAATTTAAAAAAAAATATTTTTGTAGACGCATTGAGGAGTGAAAGTTGGATAAGTCAGCCATCAAGCTCCTTCAGTACGGGTTGTGCGCGTGATACACGCATACGTACATGCATAAATATACAGCAAGACAGACAGTCAGGCCAACTTGAAAACTGAAGAAACCTATTTTAATGACTGTTCTGTTTGATGGTTTCTTATAATGGCAAGCAGTCGATCCGACACAAAATCGTAAAACCACGCCAGTTTTCCCACCTTTCCCCTTCTGCCCTGGCCTGAATACGATTTTTGATTGCTTGTAGAAATCCTAAAGAAAAGGTTGTATAACCAATGCATCCTCTCAATAGTCACTTATGGAGCTGAAACATGGAACTTAACCGAGAGACAGACCCGTAAACTGAGAACCATGCAACGTGCACATGAAAGAATAATGCTGGGCCTCACATGGAGAGACCACAAAACAGCACAGTACATCCGAGAAAAGACAAGAGTTAGAGACATCATAGAATCCATTAAAAAATCTCAAATGGCGGTGGGCTGGCCATGTTGCAAGAATGGCAGACAATCAATTGACATCACGACTCACAACATGGATTCCCCGAGACCACATGCGCAACCGAGGCCGGCAAAATGTTAGATGGAGAGACGAGCAAGACAAGTTCGGGAAGTACTGGCTCCGTGACGCCCATGATAGAGAAGTGTGGCAAATCCTGGGGAAGGTCTATGTCCAACGATGGACGCTAAAAGACTGATGATGATGATGATGATGATGATGATGATGATGATGATGATGATGATGGGATACACAATGGGGTGGGGTAAGTATTAAGACACTTGCAGAAATTCAATGATTATACGTGCAGTGTTTGTTTCGAAGTATGCATTTTTGCTTAGTAAGTGTTCATTTCATATCCAAATACATCACCTTTGTAAACTTGATGTAAATTCGCCATCGCAGTCAATAATTGAACAACTGTAGCATCAAAATTCAAAGCGATGTAAAAAAAAAAAAAAAATTTCCACCGAAGAATAAAAATGGTCAGAATAAATTCTATTTATGACATCACTGGCGTTTTCCACGGGAAACATCTAAACTAAAGTAAGAAAAGATTCTAGAAACATCTGAATTCTCTAGAATCTAAATGTTATTAATAAACGATATTTCGTAAAATAAGGCCCCCTAAAATTAAAAAACAACTTTTTTTTTTTCAAAAAATCAAAAGAAAAAAAGATTCTTTTTGAAGGAGTCTAGTGGAGTTGAGATGCCATTTTTCAAGTCTGTAGGCAAAACTGTAAGGCCAGGATCATTGGAACATACAAACACATAAATGAACACACACATAACACATATGAGAATAAAAGGATACAACCCTTTGCCACCTCTGATGGCTATGATGGTTCAATGCAAGCATTGGAAGGATAATATCTATAATTTTGCAATTGTCCGAATAGTTGCCCTACCCCCGACTGTGCATGTATCACCAGTCTTTCCTTTTGTCCGTCTGTCTGCCTGTCTGTCTGTCAGTCCAGGGGATATTTCCAAAATTTCTAAATGAATTTCAATGGAATTATGTGGTTGGGTGGTGCATATATTAAGGGATGGGTGATTACATTTTGGGGTAGACCAGGAATTCGTTTTTGAACAAAAGATATTTTTCCAACTTTTTCATCCGTTTATGTATTTGCTCATGTCTATCCACACTATATCTGAAAAGTTCCCAATGGATCCCAATTAAATATTGTGGAAGCTAAGAGAGGGGTGATTCAATTTTGGGGTGGATCCAGGATTTTTTTCCTATTGAGTTAGCTTATGGCGTTCGCAAAGTTACACACTTTCCAGTCTTAGATCAGTGATACTCTGATTTTTAAAACTGAAAAGTCCAAAAAGTCCAACCAAAAATTGCTTATCTCTTTTGTATAGAAGACATTGTTACTTTTATGTGTTTGTTGGTTTTTATCTCTCGCTATGGCAAACAGTTATTTCGTAGATGAAGATTTATACCGACAGTTATTTTATTATAATCTTTTACTGCAGCGTTTGGAGTTAGTTTTAAATGGATTTCGATTTCTTTCGATCGGTTGTTTTTAAACTTTGTTTATTTCAAAAATATTATTTCCACTAAACGAAATGAAATTGGAAAGAATAACTCAAATCAAACCATCACGAAGTTTGAAAATTGGAGACCATCGAAGAAAACAGCGGTCGAAATACACCAGGAGTAGATGCATAAATAAATATGAATGAGATGGGAGGTAAATGTGAGTAAGTAAAGTAGCTATTATCAACCCTTTTTGGCCACGGCCCCACTCAGGAGCTCTTTTCATGTTCTGAGGCTCTTTGCCAAACAAAGATACAACATGAAAAGATATAAATCGATTAATTAGTATTTCAGTGTATGCCCCCTTCAATGTGCCAGGCTCCACAGAAGGACCATTCTCCACTGAGAATGACTGGAATAGAACTTCCTTTGAGAAGAAATAAGTTTATTCCATTGGATAATAAGCATCCAATCAAAAGTCACCTTTGAATGGGATTAAACGCTGATGAAATTGATTGCCTTTGAACAAGATCATAAACATTAATTTTGCGTCGGAATAGTACGTACGTAGAAGAAATCGTTCGAAGTTACGTCTATTCTTTGTTTTGAATAAAGGGATATCTTGAAGGTAATCGAAGTATTTTTGTACTTGAAGCCAAATATTATTCATAGAAACAAACAAATCTTCATACACAACCTAATTAGATTTATTCCTGATTTATCTTGATATAAATCCGAGGGGGAAAAATTATCAAACACCGCAATAATATCGTCTATATGAAAACACAGTCAACATGTTTTTCGAAAACAAAAACTATTCTTTCATTTCACACATCTATCGAATCCACTCCATCAGGATGTATAAAGAAAAACTCAATTTCAATCAATTTTCAACAAAGGTTAACCAAAAACAATTGGATCTTAAATCAAATAAAGATAGAAATTTGCAAATAAAACAAACTTTGGAAAACCGTACTTCGTTAAAAATCAAAGTGAGATCAAAGTCTTAAATGGACTTTCTCAATCGTATAATTCCTCATTTATTTTTATCTGTTTTTTTTTTCTTTCGTCTAGTCCAAATTTTGAGTCCAGCGGTTTTTGAAACAATGTCCGTTTGAAATCTGACTTTATTTCTCTGTTTTGTACATTAAGAGAGGATCTTGTAAAGATAGATGCAACATAAACTAAAAGCGAAGACGTGGGCAGAAAATCTTTGGTTATGCTCAAACCTATCACACCTCTTTCTCTTTTCAAAATCCTGAATCTGATGTATACAATTTTACGTAAAGGCTTTAACCAAAAAGTCACCATCTATTTTGAGAAGTGACAGGAATTATCAAAATAAGAAACAAATGTACCAATATGAAAGCCTTGTATGCAAATTAGTATGTTTAATTGCATAATTGTATGGTTATATGTAGCTTTGTTTTGTCTGATTCTTGTTATAAGCTAAAAGTTATGATGGATTGGTCCATGTGAAATACATTTACAGGGTTGTATTAAAATGATGTTGTTCTGTCACAGAATTGCTGAACGTTTCGAAGTAAGATACAAGAAGAAAGAGACCGCTGAGCTGAGACAAAAGAATAGATTTGAATATTTGAATTAATAGAAAGAAGCCAAACAAAATAGCTTTGAGCTCCTTAGTACCGATTAATACATCAATTACTCCGTCAATTTTTACGGTTATACGTTTGTGTATTTATGTAGACTCGATCAATGTTACGCATTTGGTCTCTAGGGATCCATGTTGTGAGTCATGATGTCCATCGATTGTCTGCTATTCTTGCAGCGTGACCAATCCATTGCTATATGAGTCTCCAAATGGATTCTATGATGTCTCAGACTCCTGTTTTCTCCCGGATATATAGTTCCGTATTGTGATATCTCCATGTGAAGTTGAGCATGATTCTCTCATGAGCACGTTGCATACCTCTCCATTTGGTATGTATAGGTCTGAAAAATCAATGTTATCGGTTGCAAATGTCCTGTATTGTGTTTGGGGTTAGCGTTAGGTTAATATAAGTTAATATGGAACAAATGAAAAGAGCACACTTGTCATTATTTTGATGGTAGTTACTCAATTTGAAATATGATAGATATTTCTGAAACTGAGGTCTACGTGAACCAAAGTGCCACGGTTTGTGACCAATAATGTCTGACAGTGATCAATAGTTTTGCAGAACATACTTGCAAATATCTCAGGTGTGATCTTTCATACTGCCTTTGTAATACAATTATGATGAAAGTCAATAATGTCTGGAAAGAAAAGAAGAAAAAATCAGACAATTAAAAATTACCAAAAATGGGTTTTAGTAAATTCAATGTGTAGAAAATATGTATAGAAAATATTCATTTTGTGTGGAATTATGCATATAATAATGTCATTGTAGATATTTAAAATTCTCCCTATTTCAGCAAGATAAGTGCTTACCTTAGGGACATCCTGCATATTCATGTCTTGAAGTTATTTTCTTTTAATTCTTATTATTTCTGAAAACAGATGATTACTTTTAAGACACTCTGTATAGATACAAGCGTGGGAAGCCACACACAGACATTATGAAACTTACACAGACACACAGAAACCAATTCGAGTGTAGGTGTATTTGTGTATTGTCTGAGAAGTAACTCTCTCTCTCTCTCTCTCTCTCTCTCTCTATATATATATATATATATATATATATATATATATATATATATATATATATATACTAGAATATACCCGTCAAACATGAAGGGTTTATTTATTTATGGATAGGCACTAAGGAGCCTAAAGCTATTTCATTTGATAATTTATTTTTAACAATTCAAGTATTCAGAATTCAATTTTTTTTCAAATTTCAACTCATCTCAATTTTGTTTTAGTGTGTGATGATGAGACAAAGTTTTGAGAGTTTCTATGACGCAAATTCTATCGTTATGTCATAATAGGAAGATAAATCAACCAATGAGAGCATCCCATTTGAGCGCAAACAAACAAAAAAAACAACAGAAAAATTTACATATAAGCTCATTATACGGTGATATATATATATATATATATATATATATATATATATATATATACATATGTGTGTGTGTGTGTGTGTGTGGCTGTTGCCCTATGTTAACCGCTATTTATATCATCGTTGTTGTCTTGTCATGGGAAATGATGTTCCTGAAATATGGGGAAGAGATGAGTGAAACACCCACTCTTACTATAATTATATCTCAGAGAATACCAAATAATCGCTTCATGATGCAATGGCCGAGAAAGACCATTTTAGAAATTGTAATCTCACTCTTTTATCGATGGTGGTGTTAATGTTGCTTGCACAAAGATCAAACACTTGTACAAGAGTATTAAAAGCGGATGAATTTCGAAACGTAATCAGTGGAATCATATCTTTACGTAACCAACAACCAAAACTGTCCCCGAAACTGTCCAACATGGGTTTCTCTCAGTTTTTAAGTTGGTCCGGCTGGCTGGCTGGCTGGCAGGCTATGTATATATCACACACAAATGACGCATCATCGTAGCTAGGGCAGTGGTTTTGAAACTTTGAAAGCTCAAGGCCCTTTCTATAGAGGAAATACTCTTGAGGACTCCTTTTTAGCATTTAGATCTTGGACTGTAATCAATGAACTACAATAATAGACGTATGTATTCTAAATATATTACATTACTTGAATTCTAAAACGGTACAGGTCTGTCTAGAATAATTTTCCTTTTCAATTGTTGTGCAATAAATGATGATGTACTCACAACAAGGATCCCAAGAGCCCATGTGCGTAATACGTATTTTGTTCCAATATTTATATATATGCTAGCATATAGCAGTCAAGATTGACAGGGTAATTTATGTATGAATTGGCACAGAGGGACCAAAAAGCTATTTTGTTTAGCTTTCTTTCCATTATTTCAAGTATTCAAATCTATTTTTTGTCTCAGCTCAGCAGTCTCTCCCTTCTATTTTAGTTTCAAACGTCCAGCGACTCTGTAAGATTTCATGCCATAACAGCATCATTTTAGTCCAACCATTCAAAAGTATTTCATATGAACCAATCTGATAAAATTTTTAGCTTATAACCGGGATCAGACAAACATGTCACAAGATTCGCAGAAGGAACTATACTGCAAACCCCGTTCATTATCTGTCAGACCTCAGGGGGCCCACGGATCCTAGTTTCGAAATCGAAATCACCGAACTCGTGGGCTGGAAGCTTAAATATTTACTCATGTCTACAAAAAAAACTTTTACTTTTTTTTTTACCTTCCCGCTCCCTAATAAGTTTTTAGAGCGAGGATCAGTTTGTAATGCAAGTTTATACTAAATTAGCCCCTAGTTCATGCCCACTAGTTATTTCTTTTTTTTTTTTTTTAGTAATACAAAAGGCGAGAGAAGTAACTTATCTATTGATCAACTATTCATCAAATGTTTTGATTGAACACTCCCAACACCATTTGCTGACAAAAGACATTGGCTACGTTACAGTTTTTATTGAGTGACCAACCAGACTAGTTTGTTTTCTTCTCTTTATTTTCTTGCCAAATAAGTTGCTGCAAAATATGTTTTACCGTGAATACTTTGTGGTTTCCCTGAAGCTTCAAAGCAAGTGCAGTTATAAAAACTGTAATTGCTAAATCATAAAATCACAGATCAATGCACAGACACGCAAAAATATATTCATGGACAAGGAATCGTGCTCTTGGGAAATATCATTGCTTTAACGAGTCGTATTGGCATAAATATAATTAATTCGAGTTCAAGCCAAATAGTGAGTCTGGAGCTTTCGGAGAGTCTTTCATATCAAAATGTCCACTTGGGTCAGCTCATCCTACTATAACTTAACAAAATGTCTGTCCGTTGCATAACGTCTAGAGCTGAGGCCATCAACTTTTCTCACTTTTTTCACGAATGAGACCCCAGAGCATTTGCGAGGAATTCATTACAATATAAGGATCATGCTAATGGAGCCTCTTATACTGTGATTGTCATGTTAGGTGAACTAAATATTCACCTTTTTGTCTGTCATATAAAGTACTCATGTAACTGATGATCGTACCCTTATCAAATGTATTTGATTACAGAACTGCTCCATATTTTTTTAACAGATAAAGATAGAAACCTGCAGTTTTCATCATTCGATAACGTGTGTTTTGAAGACTCATTTACATTAGTTTAAAAAAAATATCTCGAACCAGCTCAGCCCGTTCGTCACACCTTGAAGCTCGAACTCAATGCAGACCAATCGGTAGCTCATCATTTTAACATTTATTACTCATGTGGCAAGAGTAGGGTTACTTGTAGTTTGAAATTTATGGTAGGCTTTCTGATTGAAATTCTTTTTTTTTTTTTGATAATCCTTGCTTATACAGATGTAAAATAGGGAAGCGGAACACAGCACACAAGCAACGATACTTTACATCCGTATAAACAAGGATTTTTGTATCCCTCGGGAATGAATGAAGATTTTTTGAACATGTTTTTGCTAAACAATACAATATATAGATATTCATTGTGTGACCAAGGCATCAGTATATCTTAACACTTAGTAGGGACTTATTACTCGTAAATATTATCATCATATCTGCCACTGTCTGTCTATTTGTTTCTATCCATTCTCTCTCTCTCTCTCCCCTCTCTCTCTCTCTCTCTCTCTCTCTCTCTCTCTCTCTCTATATATATATATATATATATATATATATATATATATATATATATATATATATATCTTCATATATATGTACATGGGTAGAGCATCTGCCTCTGGATCTGTCGCAGTACTGGAATGGGTACTGGATAGTCTATAGCCACACTGAAGAATTGTGATACAACGAAACAGCTATCTTTGGATGACACATTTATTGATTATTATGTATATAGTCTTTATTTTCTGGTCATCGCTCTGTACAGTAAATAATTCGGTTCGAGCAAAATTTAGTTCCAAAATCCATCTTTCCTTATTCGAACATACCCCATATATATATATATATATATATATATATATATATATATATATATATATATATATATATATATATATATATATATATAAACGACTGGTGATCCCAACAAAGGAAAATTCACAGATATTATCATATCAAAATTTGTGTAAAACATAAGAAAATAACATAAATTACATCAATAGATATTGGGGAGATAATTCGTTGAAATGACGAGAATTTTTTCAAAAATTATGTGTGTTTGAAGCTGTAAAGCTTTCTAAACTCCAGTCGAAGATCATTATACATCGAATAACTTGGAAACTGCCTCTCTTGAAAATCTCATCGAAACCGGTCAGAGATATCATTTCTGTGAGCAGACAAATGCAACTATAAACACAAACCCTTTTTACAGAATGTCAAAGTTGATACATATCGAATAATCTCAAACCGTTGTGGCTTTTCCATATTTTCTGCTTATCTCTCACTTTTATTGGACCCCTGTTGTTGAATACTAGTACATAGATACATATGTGTGCGTGTGCATGTGTGTATGTGTGAGTGCAAGATTGCATGCGCGCACGCCAAAACAAATTCCAAGCTATAAAAGAAGAAAAATTGTTTTGTCAGGTGCTGCACAGGATGAATATAAGCTGACTCATTAAACCGATAGAAAAAAAAACAAAAACAAACAAGTTTTTATTCCTTTTAGATTTTCTTCTGTTATGTTTATATACTTTGATTGTCGCTTCTTTATTTAGAGGAGGCATATCCTCAATTATAACAATATAACATCGACACAGTCGAAGAGGACCCGATGCCGAAATGAATTTTCAACGTCATTCGTTCTGAAGCGTATTCAAACTATTTTTCTGTCGAAGCAATGAAAAGCCTTTTGTATTGAGAAAGGATTGCAACTGCTGGGTTTTTCCATCAGTTTTTTTTTCAATGCTGAGTCGGCTTAACGAATCACCACAAAATCCTCAAAAGAGAAAGAAATCATGCAAAAAATAACTTTAGGTTGACAAGCTTCCGGTAGAGCAAGTTCATCTCTCAAAGACAAGAAATCCCACCATATATTTAAGAGGGGTAAACAACCAATACATATTCCCGATGGTCATCTATGGAACTTAAACATGGGACATAAGCAAAAGATGGACGCTCAAACTGAAAACTATGCAAAATGCACAGGAAAGAATAATGCTCAACATATCAAGATATATCAAGATATTATTGGATCCATTAGAAAGCCCAAATGGCAGTGGATTGATCATGTAGCAAGAATGTCAGATAACAACTGGACATCACGACTCACAACGTGGATTTCAGAGATCATATGTAAAACTGTGGCCGGTAGAAAATAGGGTGACGAGTCTGAAAGTACTGATTCTTTATAAGAAGATCCAGTTCACTTTGGGGAAGGAGTATGTCCAACGACGGACGCTAAAAGACTGCTACTGCTGCTGCTCCTTCTGCTGCTGCTGCTGCTGCTGCTGCTGCTCCTTCTGCTGCTGCTGCTGATGATGATGATGATAATGATGATGATGATAATGATAATGCTGGGTTTTCGGGAGTTTATTTTTATAATTCCATAGAATCTGTTTTGGTTTTTTTTTTTTTTTTTTTATCCCTGCCTAAAAAATGAATGACTTATATGTATTTGTTAATAGTTGCGGTAAAGAAAAAATTTATTTAGGAGAGTACCTTAAAAAGTGTACTTTTTGTCGAGGTGGGGATTAATGGATGTATCCACCAAATCAACTGTTGTCTACTGAGAAGTCATTTTTTACACATCGTGTACGCCTAAATGTACGGACAGTAACTCTTTAATGTCAATTTATTCAGAGAAATATTTTTGAAATATGATTGTTTAAAGCAAAAAGTTAAAAAAAAATATTTGAGAGAATTATCAAAAGAAATAAATTTATAGCTGCAGAGAATTCCTATGATTACGTTTGGTGTTAGTAGTATCACATTACTTTGTTTTCCCAGTCTAGGTTTTTGAAGATCATGTCGAGGCAGACTACTTCAGATTTGCAGACGATATCATTCTTTTTGTAGAGAACCCCTAGCTTATGATAGACAAACTGAACGAAGAAAGCAATGAAGTTGGCCTTCACATGAACTTCAGCAAAACAAAGGTCATTTAAAACAAAAATGTTGGAAAAAAACGCACAATGATCAAAACCGAAAATGCAAAGCTGGACAAGGCAGCTCACCACATCTACTCAGGACAACGAACGATCGTGAGAAGAAGAAATCAAGCAAAGAATCACTCTAGGATGGCAAGTCTTCCGAAGATCAAACTCAACTTTCAAAAACAAGAAAATCCCATCAGTTCGAAAAGGAGGAGTATACAACCAACGCATGTACCCCGATACTCACTTCTGCAGCTAAAACATGGAACCTAAGTGAGACTGAGTAGCGAACTGAGAACCATACAGCGTGCACATTAGAGAATCATGCTCAACATCACATGGGAAGACCACATGACCGTACAATACACTCATACAAACACACACACATATATATATATATACATTGGCTCTGTGACGCCCATAATAGAGAGATGTGACGAATCCCAAGAAATGTTTATGTTCGATGACGGACGATAAAAGACTGACGACGACCACGATGATGATGATGATGATGATGATGATATTGATTACTACGTCACTGAGACGTAAACAACAATCAAAATCGGACCACAGAACTGAAGTAGTATTGTGAATATCTAAATGTAATTATTGAATTATTGTTTAGTTTTGATGTTATCCATTTATACACTCTTAGATTATTTACTTGGTAGTTTTTCTATGATTCAGATCTTTTTTTCAGCTCATCTTGGATTTTGGTGAATAATCCAATGTTCAACTTGGCAATCTAATTTTCCTCAGATTTTTATCAAGCAAATATTTACTTGGTAAAATTGATTTTATAAACGTTTAACGTTGAACAAAAAAAATTGAACAACTATAACAAAGGTGGCGAGAGCTATATCCTTTTTTCATATGTGTGCATGTTTGTGTGATCCATCACTTCTGGACATACCGTTTTGTTTACAGACTTGAAAATTAGCATCAGTACTTCACTAGAGCCCTTCTAAAGAAAAAAAAATTCTGAAAAAAGGCCTTTTTGACCTTGTTTGGATCTTATTATCACAGATTCATCATTTACATCTAGATGTTTCGAGATCTTTTTTTCTCATTTTTAGTTGTTTTCCTGTGGAAAACGCCAGGTTTGTCATGAATAGAATCTATTCCGACCATTTACATTCTAACGCATATTTTTTTGCATGACTTCAAATTTTAACGCTACAGCTGTTCAAATATTGACTGTGATGTCGCGTACTTGTCTTCCTCCCTAAAGTGAAAAATAAAATGTCTTTCCGGTTGGCTAATAGCTTCATACACTTAGAATCATCAACCTGAAGCAGTGGTTCTCAACCCTTTTTTGCTCATTGTCCTTTTGACTTGTAATTTACCTCTTTGGCTCGTTCTCAACTATTATTAGGGAAAATATACGTATTTTACTATTTACTTTTATCTTAATTTGAATATGTACTCAGGCATTATTTTATAGAGTGGGTTTTAGCAGCACCTGACGATTAAAACAAGACGAAACTATGCAAAAATGAGTATGAAAGCTGACCCCATACTATTTTCATCATGCTGCAAATCACAGACTCATTTTTTTTTTTTTGCAGTGTTCAAGTTAGCACTATTCATAGGTCACGAGCAGGTTAACAGAATCAGACTTTTTTCCGGTTAGATAGACTGTTCTTTGAAAATCCCATCCAAATATGTTTTTCAGTGAAGTTCAATTCGCAACGGAAGTTCATGTTGGGTTGATTCACTTGTGTCCGGGAGCAGTCACACTAGTTTTTTTTTTTTTCAAAATTGACCCCCCAGTTTGTGCCTGGAATCATGGTTGCTGTTCTCTTTTTAGTTATTACTGCCTAACAAAAGGTAAGAAAAGCTACTTATTCATTGGCCACCCCTTTCCCTAATTTTTTTTAATTGACCATCCCCAACACAGCATTCTGGCAAAAGAAATTGGTCATGTTACGGTTTCTTTTTGGTTACTACGGCAAACTAGCACTACTCATCCAAAATTATTCATATAGCTACATTCCTTACTCCAATTACCGTCAATACGCCACCGTCTTTGTTTACATTACACTGTTAGCATTAGACGCAATAGGATTCGTGTTCCTTGGCATTATCAATCATTATTTTTAGTAGTATTTCTTGATTCCTCTTGCTTTTTATTACGACTCCGAGAGAGTCGTTACATACCCCCCCCCCCGCCTCACCTTGTGGCTTTCAGTGAGAGTTAATTCACAACTTTAAGCTGACTTAGTTCGTTACAGGCTGCGTTAATCTTAAGACTTATTAGTGACCAACAAAAGGCAAGATAAGTAACTTCATTCATTAATCCAATTTTTTTTCTATTTTTTTTCAATTAATCGTACCAAACACGGCACACTGTCTTAAGAGTCCTGACGGTATCAGTATCATATAAGTGACTAACCAAACCTGTTCGTGTGTATTTTCCAAATTTCGAGTCCCTTTTGGGACCCTCAAAAGAAGAAATCACGCGAAGAATCACTCTAGGATGGCAAGCCTTTGGCAGAGCAAGCTCAACCTTCAAAATCAAGAAATCCCATTAATCATAAAAAGAAGGATATATAACCGATGCATCCTCTTGATAGTCATTTATGAAGCTAAAACATGGAACTTAACCAAAAGACAGACCTGCAAACTGAGAAGCATGCAATGTGCACGTGAAAGAATTATCCTCAGGTGCTCAAGATTAAAAGGAGCTGAACCTCACATGGAGAGACCACAAGATGGCATAATATATCCGTAAGAAAACTGGAATCCGAGACATTATAGAGTCTATTCAAAAACTCAAATGGCAGTGGGTTAACCGCGTTGCAAGAATGGCAGACAACCGATGGACATTACGACTCCAAACATGGATTCCAAGAGATCACATGCGGAACCGAGGCCGGCAGAGTACTAGATGGAGAGACGAACTAGACAAATTCAGAAAGTACTGGCTCGGCAACGCCCACGATAGAGAGGGGTGGCGAATCCTGGGGAAGGTCTATGTCCAACGACGGACGTTAAAAGACTGATGATGACGATGATATAACATTTGCTATAGGCACCACACTAGCTCCATCTGGCTCTGGCCGATGCGCATCAGAAATAAAAAGAATCGATTTAAGCAATTGACTGAAGTAAATACAATGACCATTCCTCCGTCTGTCCAGCATTTGGCACGGCTTAATTGAAAAAGAAAAAGAGAAAAACAAAGGAAGATAGAGATCGAGAGAGAGGAGAACCATACAGAAGAAAGGCGGCTCTCTGTATCTTGCATAAATGAATCGCCGTAGCCCCAGCGTGTACCAGAATTAATCATCGGAAGAAAATATCTGAAACTATCAACAACAAAAAAATAGATCTTTTATTTACACATATCTTTAAGAAAAATACCAGCTCAGGATTTGAGATTTTGTCTGAAGTGACCTTTGAGACCCCTAAAAGTACCAAAAGATAATTTTTTTATGGTGCTTAGTAGAGTACTCAGGCAATTTTTCAAGATTGTAACCCAGAAAATGTTACCAGAAGAGCGCACACACATACACGCATACACACACATGAGCAAAGACAGAAGAATCCGTAGCCGACTCGACTGGTTGCTTAGGCCATTTTGGGGGCTGCAGTTATTCGATAGGGAAAAAAAGAACGAAAGAAAGGAAGATATTGACTGATAGGAGCATAAGTACATTTAGAAATAAAAGCTTAGTAGCGTGACAGAACTTCTATTAGAATCAGATGAAAGGCAAATCTTGAACAAAAAAAAAAAAAAGGTTGTTGAGTGATTGATGACTAACTATAAACACTATAGTAGGGAAATTAGTGCAAGATCGGTGTGTGATAACGAGATTCCTAATTGAGCTCACTAATTGAAAGCAAAAGATTCCTTGAATCTTTGGCTATCATCCTCCTCTGCTGCAGAGACAAAATTCAAGTTTCTTCCATGTATATGTACGTATCAGTATGCTTGTATATTTGAAGCATTTAAATTATCATACATATTCATGAGATAATACACACTGTTAGAAACCGTCAACCAAAACTGTCACCAAAATTGTCAAAATGGGTTTCCCTCGTTTTTTAAGATAGTCTGGCTGGTTGGCTGGCTAAGTATGTACTTTTTTTTTTAAATTTCCATCCCACGCAGCCACAGAAAAATAGTTGTTTTTTTTGGGGGGGGGGGGGTCAGTTTACAATCTCGGTGTATGCTAAATTGGTACATAGATGAGCCCTCTTGTTTTTTTGTGAAAATTCAGACTTTTTGGTGTTTACTGCCCAAGAAAAGGGGAGAGAATCAACTTATTCGTAGACCATCCCTTTCCTTTCAATGTTTTGATTAATCATCCCAAGCACAGCATGCTGCCAAAGACATTGGTCTCTTTCGAGTAACTAACCAGACCTGTTTTTCCGAGAAAAAAAATTGTCTTATATTTACATTAAGCACTTTATTTTGACAGTTGCAAATTCTATCGAGAAAAAATCACGTAGAAAATTGAGAGATCTCCAAAGGTTAATATGTTTTACTCTTAATCGATGAATCTCGCCTGGTCGATGGAAACTACATCCGAGTCCCAGTCCTCTTGGGCAAGTTCGGCAAAGTCTTGAAAAGGTGTCTACAAGGCTGTCACGAGGGTTTCGGAGGCCTTAGGCGATACTTCAAGTTTGAAAAACATTTCATTCGCCTCAGGCTAGACGTACAATATGCGCCCCAACAACTACTTTTTTCAGTTTGGAGTGCGCCCCTAGGACCTTTACGTTTTGCCTATTTAATGGGCATGATCTTGGAGTCTATATATGGAATTGCTGATTTTCATACTGAGAGTTGATCGAACCCATGAGACAATGCACAAGCCATCTTATTCTAGAGATCAACTGACATTATTGATTTTATGATTCAACAAAGAAAAACAACGTTGCTCACAGACGTGCTTTTTCTGCACGTTGTGTTTATTGCATTTGGACTTCTACACTGGTAATAAGGAGATGAATGTACGATAGAGATCAAAGCTCATTGTTCGTCGTATTTAAGTAATTAAATAGAGTGGAGTGCTCAACGCAGACAACTGTTACTTGCAAAGGTTTCATCTAATGACTAAAGCATTCAATCCACTTTGCAGGGTCACAGCACTTTTCTTTTTTTCTTACCAACGTATACAAAACAAGTTTGATAAATGGAAACAAATCATGTTCATCGACATAAAAGTTTGCATCTATTAATATAGAAAAGAAGATTAGTGTCTCGTTTCATCCAAAACTTTCAGTAAGATTAAATTTGAAAAGAGTTGCGTTGTTACATTATTGAGTTAGTCGGAGTGAACAGGTCGAGTCTCCGGATGGCAACTTCTAGGGGTACAAGTGCAGTCGAGAGAAGGATCTCCAGATGAAAATACAGTTTGCATAACCATAGATATAACTCGTCTTATACCCGTGCTGGAACAGCAAGGCAAACATGATGTATAGAAAAATATCACTCGTTTAGTTTTTGTCTCGAACCAGAAAGAGAAAGAGAAAGTGACCCCTTATTTTCAAAATACATATCGGTTCTGGGACGATCAACATGAAAGCGCACAAAATCACTGACTTAGCCCAAGGTGGATGTGGTCTGTGTTTCTCTGTGACTCTCCTATGTATTTATTCTCTGCTCTCTTCTGTGAGCTGGATTGCCAGAAGAGACAGTGTTCCTCTTTTCTTTGCCCTGTCTGTGATGAGAGGCCATGACAGACGTAAATATAATAGTCCAAGCCGATACCTGGTCGTATCTAGTAACAAAAGGTTTGAGAGACTGGGAAAAGTTTGTCCTACACTTTAGAAAAAAATGTCTGTGAAGTGCTATGTCGTTAAGATAAGTTCTCCTACTTCGATATTTAATTTCACAAGTATAACCACTTACTCACAAAGCAAATAGTGCTCTTGTCCCCACAGAAATCATCAGGATACGTCAGTGGGAGTACAGGGGTGGAGAAGACATTGACTGGTAAGTCACTTTTTACTTGAGGCGTGCATTCTGGACATGCAAGTCCTGCTCTGCAAAACTGCTTCAGACCAGACACTAATATCTTAGTAGTAAACTAGTTGATACCCATAAAAGAAATCACGAATGTATTGAAATTGATCAAACAAACTTTTTTGAGAGGAGAATAGTGAAATTGTTTCAGTTGAAGAGTCCTTAGTTTTAATCGTTGAGAAGGAGTTATTCTTATCGACATTTTAGTTCAGGAGTTCATTGCTACAGACATTGAAAAACGAAAATTATCCTGTTGATTATTAAAGAAGTTAATTGTTGATGCAAGTGGCCAAGATGTTAGCACAAAGAATGGAATCAGCGAGTCGAATTCAACCCCTGACTAAGGCAATTTGCGTTCCCTTTGCAGTAATACCATTGGAAAGGCATGCAAGTACAGATATACCTTGGATAGACCGGGTCAACTCATTCCAAAATTTTCTGTACTGTTAAAACCTGCACAGTCCCAGTCTCGATGGATTTTCTTTCAGTTTATACCGTACATAGTTACATTTATTCATATAGGAATGCCTTAACCGTGCTACTTTGAAACCTACACCAATCAAAATTGCACTGCTGTTTAATCCTGATTACTCTGATTTTCACTATAGGGATGGACATTGGGAAGCAATGCGGAATATATTTTACTAAGCAATATGGCCAATAATAAAATTCACTGGACATTAGTGATAAATACATATTTGAATGGATCAGGAAGAGTTTTTCATGGTTTCAAATCTAAAAATTATAAATAAACAAGTTTGAAAGTAGAGATGGCTACTTAATTTTATCTCTCTATTTATGAGATCAATTATGCATTTTCTCATACAAATATATTTAGTTGTGTACAGTTACGTACGTTGATATTGATGTAGTACTTGTCATATGTATTTGGACAGACAGACATTTTGCTTCTAATCGCTTTGTTTTCAGAGTTAAAACAAGAACAAAATGGAAGGAAAACCAAATTTTATTGGGATCAACATAGCAAGGCATGTATTTAGTCATGTTTTGTGATTTTGGTGGCCAAGTTTCTAGAAAAATGTTTCTTAAAAGAATTAAATTGTTCGATGAAAAAAGTATTTCTCCTTTAAATCTTTTTCAAAATCGATGGAGGACATTGAAAATGCAAACCCACATGGCTTTTTTAGAAGAGTTGCCAAACTAGTTTATTAATTTGGACCCGCCTGCTCGAGATTTTCAATGATCCCTGCAATTTCGGGTAACAAAAACAGATGTTGTGCTT